>VXBP01008012.1:339115-350078 GCA_013400115.1 Rhinopomastus cyanomelas
TTGGTCTGATCCTTTAGATTTAGTAAACTATGAACTTATCTGAATAGTGAAGTATTTATTTCAGTCTGATATTAATTATGTGTCTATGTCAATTGTCTAAATAAAGTTTCAGAGTTTTATCTAACCTAATATCCTGCTACAGCTGAGACCTCTGAAAGGGACAATTCCCTCATGAGAATTATGAAAACATCAACCATTTAAGTAAAACTCACAATCAGAGGAAAGGAAAAATCCTTTTGAAGATACAATTAATCTCATCTGTTTTAGTGATCTATTTGCAAATAAGACAAACCACATTCTAGAAAAGTATGATTTCTCACCTTTTGCTGTAAAATGACCCTTGACTTCTAGTTCTGATACAGACATCAATGTTCATGCAGATGAATCCTAGCTGCAGAGTCCACTTCCAACACATTAGGTGAGAGTCACTGTAAAATATTGTTCTATATGCATCAAGAAGTAACTTTTAAGCACATTTGACTTTGACAAAAATGCTAATTTGATTTGGTCTGCAGTTACAAAACAGCTGCTGTGCTCGACAGCAAGTGCAATTACCATTTGGAGTGTTAAGTTCCGTAATTATTTTGAACTAACAAGAAGCACAATATGTTGTCAATTAGTTTGTTTCTTTTTCTTTTTGGTTACAGAAGGCTGCAATTAGGATGTGAAAAATGGAACCATGGAGAAACTAGAAATTTAGGAGTAATGATTGTTCAGATAACCATCTTGAAATAACAAACATGTGACAGAATAACAGAATAGATGTATTTCATTAGAGATGAAAACTGAAACAAGAGCATCTTTACAAGTACTCATTTTGTTTTTATGGAACTAATCCTTTCTTCACCTTTCAAATCTCACTGGGAAGAGTAAAAAATCACCCTAGAGATACTGCCTACAGACTGCAGAATTCTTCTAGAGAGTCAGTGATTGACACAAACCTCATTAGAAAGAAGAGAACTGGAATACTCTTGATTCATTGTACCTGGAGCTCATGATTGCCTCTTAATTGTTTTTCTCTCTCAGGAGATTGGGTGCCTTGTATTTTCTGACAAAAACTCACCCTGAAAGAACACTAGCAGAGAGCAGTCTCCCTTTTGACCTGAGGGAAGCCTGGCAAGAAGCCCTGAGTTGCCTTAAAGAGTCTATATATGTTTTTGTCTGAGCTCTGCACCTCTGTGGAGGTTCACTTCCCTTAATTTCATCACAAAAAGGAGCAGTTATGATCTCAGTTACAGTCTTGGAGAAGGTCCCTTATATGTGTAATAACTAGTTAATGGGATATATAATAACATAATAATAACTATCTAGGTTTAAACCACAGTCTGGTATAATTTTAGAATTAGGCATGGGAATATTCTCAACAGTTCAGACAAGTTTATTGTCTCATACGTCAATGATTTCTTCCGAATTCAAAACTGATCTGTCTATAGACAGCTGTTAACGGAAGGAAGACAAGGATCCCAGCAGAGTTGCTTTCACCCTCTTTATTAGAGGAATAAAGATGATAGTGAGAAGAAGGGACAAAGTTTATGATGGAACTAGTCAGAAGGTATAAAACAATCCTTATAATCCTCACCATGGGTCTGTTTGGAAGCACAGTTTTACAGGCATGGGGATTGAATTAAGTCCAAAAGGAAATCTGCCCGACATCTATCAAAATAATAGTAAGAAAAAGCCTAAATTTCATTATTTGTCAGGGACCAGTAACAAGGAATTGAAGTACCCTTAACTCTAAGCAGCTCCCAGCGGACTGCTGTGTATGGGCTCACCACCCATGCTGAAATCACCTCTCATACATAACTGACAAAAGTGATTGAGGCTGATACATTTCTTCTTNCAGCTTTGCTTTATTGTGGATGGTCTATGAAAAGAGATTTTTGTGCTGCTATTTGTTTTCAACAATTTGAGGAATAGTGAAGGGACCACAAAGCAGATTCAATATTCTTTAGACTTTTTTTAAAATGAGTAAAACTAAAAACACCCAGTTGATGCCTGAAGTAACTTAAAAAATGCTGAAAGTGCTGCTATTGAAGACAATGTCCTTTCTCTACACAGCAATAGAACTTTACATGCCCTCATCTCAAAATATTTGTTGTCCACTCAGTTCCGCTCAGCAGAACTTGTTTAAAGCACTCTTCAAAGCAGATTTTCTTGAAGAAAGTCACTGGTATGACTCCAATGGCTGGAAAGGGTCATTGCAGAATGGTGCCTCTGGTTCAGCATCTCAGGCAACACTGGCGATATTCCAACAGAGTGTCAGCAAGATGGTTAAAGGCCAGGTCAAGTGTTATTAACAGTTTCTTTAAATCTCAGGAAATAAGCTACTTTATGGGTAATAACTACCCTCTGGGATAGCTTAGAAAAGGTGGAGCCAGACACTCTCAGAGTTCTGTAGCAAAAAGAAGGAGGAAATAGACAACATTCACAAGCAGATGTAAGGAAATTCCAACTGAATATTTGGAAAACTAAAAAAAGAATCATCATTAGTGTAATTAAACACCAAGTAGGGTTTCAAAGTGGTTTTCAAAATTCAAATAACAAGGTCTGTCCAGCCTGATGTTATTTTGAAGTTAACCCTACTGTGACTGAAGGTTTGGTCTGTAGACCTCATATGAGTCTACAACTGCTTCATAAAGCAGATTTTTTCATAAAATAGCATTCTTGCTGGAAAGGACTGTTTTTTCCTCAACCACATGTCATCCTTCATGGTGGCATGAAGTGTGCTGAATCAATTTGTGTGACTAACCACTGGAGTGCAAAGAGAGCTCTTTTAGTGCCAGTGCCCGTTTATGCCATTTTAAGATGAGTAAGAATCAGTGATCAGTTACAGGCAAGATGTTCTTTGCAGTTAGATCAGAGCTGAGAATGGAATTATTATCTTTAAGAGGATGTCTCGCCAGAAGGAGTTTAAAGCAGCAATCTGCTGCAACTCTTTACTAAAAGCTCTACGATGTTTTTCATAACCACCACGCTGGTCAAATTCCTTCCAGGTATAATATCTTATTTGGCTTGAATTTCCTTGCTGCAGCTACATACAGATAACAGATCCCTGCCCTACATATGCCAGCACCACCTGGTATATCTCATCCCAAGCTTTGCAAATAGGAGATTTTTTTTTAAAAAAATATCCTTGCTAAGTAACAGAAAATGGACAAACAATATTGCCTTTGCCTTTCCTTTGATGAGTAATAGGGTGATGGTTTTATAGATAAAGCCTTGAGGAAGACTCGGCAACAGTGTTTGTTGTTCCAAATGGCACCAGCTCTGCCTTTCACAGCAGAGGAGTTAATTCTGCCATCACCAGTGCCTGTGTTCAAAGAGTAACAAACAGCTTTCAAAATCAGAAAAAGCACACTGCTCAACAGGGTGGCAGACAAGCCTTATGTCTCTTGAAACTTTCTCAGTAAAAAAAAAGTGCTTCTTTGCTGCAGCTTATATATCACACGGAGAAAGAAATCCCCAATGAAGCTTGAAAACTCCTTCACTGAGACCGGTTTGATGAGTAATGAAGATCACTGATAACACACTTGATTGTGGTTACTGTCTGTAGCTGGGGTCTCCTGACCCTTCTGATTAGAAGACCTGTTTATAATTACTAATAATTTTGTGCAAATAGCAAGTGATAACATACAATACAGACTATTCAAAATCTTAGGTGCACAAGGAATACTGCGTCTTACCCACATAACTCAGCATTAGAAATGAAAACAGATTACATGATGATGTTTGCTGTCAGGCTGGGCAAAGCTAGGCAGGTTTTTGGTTCTCTTTAAGCTTCAGGGCTACTAGGGGATACTTCTGGTACACATGGTCTTAAGGGGGTGAAACTGTGCTGAAATAACTTCACAGACAGAGCGTGGTTTTCTGGTTCTTTATCCATGTAGCCCTGTCTCTCATAATAAACTCTTTAAAGAACTCATTTGTTCTACCACCAGTCAAGAAGCCAATAAAACTTGCAAAGTAGTAGAGTTTTGAATATAAATATGTGGCATTTTCTAGATCGTATGAGCAGCTTGATAGTGCTCACAGGGACAAAAATGAAAGTCAATTTTATGTGATGAATGCAGATACTGCACTTAGAATGTAACAAAGATTAATTCAGATCCAATCACATTTATTAGTACTGAGAATGTTGCCTGAAAGGCTGCCAGTAAAATGATAATTTCCTTCCAAATGCACATAGACTATTTTTAGTGATTTTTTTACTGTTTCTCAGCCAATCCATAACTTGATATCTGTGTATTTAAATAATATTTATACTTATATGCTCATGTTCTCATTGATTATTTACTTTTGTTGGAAACTCAGTGAACACCTCTTCAATTCACAAAATAATGTCAAACACTTGAGAACTGCTAACTAGCCCAAATCCTATGAATTATTCTCTGTCTTCAATCATTTAATCATTCAGCACACATATCAGAAGTTGAACTAAGTTATTGCTAAGATTTCTACGGCTGCTAATATTTTTCTTTTAAGGTAGTTAGGTCAAAAAAATTGAGAGACTGGTATTGTGTAAGAAATTATACCTGCACAGACACTTTCCTCATGGATACAAAAACAATTTGTTGTGCATTAGGTTGCTCACAAATAGTGTTTAAATTGAAACCTGATGCTTGTTTTACCATTCTTCACAAGTTTTTTCTCTTTTTCACTCACCCAGTACTGGTTCACCAGCCATGGCCTGGCACTAGCTCAGCAACTAATTCTTCATGAGCACTTCCCTGAGGGATACTGCAGCTCTTCAGTAGACATATCATGTGACTTTAGAGTGTCTAAAAAAGCAGCACGCTACAGTTTTTAAATATTGGTTTTGTGGTGATTGTTTGTGACAAGATGGTTTGTGTAAGCCTGAACAATTCCTCATATTTTAGTATTCTTTCACATTGTAGAGGGTATTTCCTGAGCTAGTTCATAATCCAGAAGAATGGATATTCCATTCTCTTAAAATGTTTCTTCCTTTTAGTTGAAAAAAAGCTTTTTACTTTTTGTTCAAATTCTATGAAACTGTGAAGGCAGTCTATGTAATTCCTGCAGGTATGAACTGTATTCAGATAAGAAGATTAAAAATTCAGTAGTTTTCTTAATTTAAAGTTTTCTACACTTTACTACAAATGTTTATAAATATGTGAAGGATGGGTGTCAGAAGGATGGAGCCAGGCTCTTCTCAGTGTTACTTACTGACAGGACAAGGGGCAATGGGTGTGAGCTGTAACATAGGAGTTTCCACATAAATGTGAGAAGGAACTTCTTCACAATGAGGGTGACAGAGCACTGGAACAGGTTGCCCAGGGTAGTTGTGGAGTCTTGTTCTCTGGAGAAGTTTAAAACCCTCCTGGTTATGTTCCTGTGTGACTTGGTCTAAGTGATCCTGCTGTGTCAGGGGGGTTGGACTGGATGATCTTTCCAGGTCCCTTCCAATCCCTAATGTTCTGTGAATCTGAGTACAAAGCAACAATATTTTTCAGGTCCCAGTTTAACAAACCACCAGGCAAGTTTTAAATCATGTTATGCAAAAAGTCTATGTGGCACTTTCAGTATGTGAGGACTTGCAAAACCCTAGTTTCAATTTACATCTACACAGCTTTAATTTTTAAATACAAATTATGAGCAATACTCCAACAGTCTTCATCAAAAAAACAGTGCTACAGAATCTTGAAGACTCTTGATAAAATCGTGAGTGTTTGCTTCAGTGCTTTAACTCTCAAAGCAGAAGACAGAAAAAAGTCTCATTTCTGTTTAAAGACAGTTGCCACGAAAGTAAATCTGCAAGGCTGTCAGGGAATTATCTCACTGCTGGATACTCCTTTGTATTCATTACTGAAAAGGTCCAAGGAAATTACACCAATCCTACCGTACATGTACGTATGTACACAGGTGGTGCCCAGGAGCATGAAAAGCTCTTTAAAAAATTACAAAAAGCTTGTGCCTTTTTATATCTACAAACACATAGCATTTGCTTCAGTGGCTTAGGAATTTAGAGGGAGTTTCTAAGCCAGGATTACAGAGGTATTACGATATAATTTCTGAGTCACATTTTCTAGAACACATTGTTTTGAGAAGACTTTCATTAGAAGCATTTCCTGGTTGCAGGTGGAATTTCTGTAAAATCTAATTAAAGGGCAAAGAACTGTATTCTCAAGACCTCTTGACTGGGGACAGATTCTCAGTTCCCAGAAGAGAGTATTGAGCACCTCTGTTCTTTGTGGCATCAAAGAGAGGTCTCAGCATCTGAGACATTTTTTCTCACTCCTAAAGGTCCTGAATAATTGTTGTAGGTCATCATATTGGAAAATTTTTGGTCTTGCACTATAAAAATCATTTCACCTTACATGTCTGCCATCGACCTATCACTCTCCCATAACTGAATATTAGGCACTTTTTCTTTTCTAAAATCCACAGTGACCAGCTCTGCTTTCTTTAGAGAACTTCCAGCATCTCTCCTATTCCATAAAGTTCAGAACATTAGAAACATTTTTCGCATTTTCATGCCCATAGAAGTTTTGAGACCTTTTCTATAGAATCATTTAGTCCAACTGGAATACGGACTTATAATTTTGAGCTTCTATATTTTTAAAAGTTATACATAACCCCAATTACTTTACAGGTTTCTTCCCAGACTAGAAACACTGTAAATAGGACCAGATTTTCCCTCTCTTTTTTCCCCATAATTTCAGTCCTCATAACCAAGCTCTGAGTGCATTTGTGTAAGTGCTGTACTGTCCCTGTAATTTCTGTTATATTATAGATGTTTATATAATATTCAAATGTATCTCTGTGCATTTTAACCACATACATCAGTTCAGCAGTGCCATGAGATACCAACTTGAAAATCTATTCATTACAGCTTTTGAGGGAATCGGCATTGCACTGAAATGAGGAATACTAGCACTGTTCGGTGCTGAATGAGAGGGAAAATACAAAGTATGTATGTCGATGCAAAGCAAGTGTTTTACTCCATAGACATTTCAGATGGAAATTTTAAAATTTCCAAAAAAACCAAACCAAAATGCTTTTAGCAGTAGACTCTGGGCAGTAGCTTAAAGGTAAATTGACACTTCTGCAGACCGATAACAACTTTTAAGAACCATCTCCACAGTACTGTAAGCAATATTTTCAGCCATCAGACCTATAGGGACTGTAGAAATACTGTGAAATACTCTGAATAACATTTCTGCCCATCCCTCCTGAGCAAAATATGGATTAACACGTATTTCCAGTTTTGACTACACCAATTCCATTTTTATCCTGATTAATAAAAAAGATCATCTCTCCTTGCTTTGTTGGACACACTATGCAGGTACTCATTTTTGTGCTAAAATTTCCTAGGTTATCTACAATCAGCCACAAAATACTCTGGTGGTCCTGAAAGACAGATTTAGCTTTTCCCCTATAATAGACTAAATGTCATTTGTTAGAATTATCACATCTCTTACTGTCATAATGAATTGGCAATTCCTTGTACTCCTATACTTAGGAGTCGTATAAACAACAATTAATTCAGCATTCATTCTTAATTAATATTAGAGAAATAGCATTTCAACAGTGGGTTGCTACCACTGTATCAGGTAATGTAGGTTCACAAAAGAAATTCTATGAAAATAATAGCGTTACCTGTCTTCCACATGACGAGTCAGTGCAGAAGCATCTGCTCTGGTACCCAAGCTGTGCAGCACACACTGTGCTCAACAGTGTGTAGTTCCAGGGAGGTATGAGCAAGACTTTAAACATATTTCACTTAAAAGCCTCCAAGCTGCAGTGCAAATGTGAGGAGGAATCTGAAAATCATGATGTAAGGAGTGAATAGACAGGTTCTTACCAAAAATTTTCATCTGCAGTTACCATGATAGTGTGCCTACTAGCTCTACAGCACGAGTGCTAACATATTGCGATAGCTCGAGTATGTTTGTGGTTATATTTGTATACACAAATGCCATATTCCACCTCCGTCTCAAAGAATGCTTTATGGAGTTACATATGCCTCCATGTGTTAATTTTTTTTGGGCTATAAATGGCTTGGCCAAGCTGTGAAATGAGACAGCTTGTTCTGCTGCACTCACAGTGCAGGCTCAGTGCTTATTGTCTGTGCAGTAAATGTGTACTGAGCCACTCTCCAATCTAACTGGCATGCAAAACACACCAGTTCCTACTCACAGTGATAAAATGTCTGTATAAGAAAGGGGAAGTACCAAAATAATCTATTGTTGCACTTCCAAGTCAGAAAACAGCAGCATTTTTTTCAATTTGGTTACCACTTTTGAAGTCTTCAGTGTGTCCAGTAACACTAAGCCTGTACTTGATATGTAGGTAGTAGCTACCCCTGAAGTCAACACATCATCCCTGAGCTATTTTTCTATTTATCTTTCTAACCATCTAAATTCTTTAAAGATCTGTATCTCATTTTATCCATCTAGTTCTGAGATTTGATTTTTCTCTTGCAATTAGATCATACATCTAAAACACTGAAAGATATGAAAAATCATTACCTTAGCAGCTGTCTGAAGTTCTCAGGTGTTCCTGCAGCATAACATGCTCTTTGGTTTACATTTAAGTGCAGTGTGACTGGTTTTGCTTATGTCTGATGTGCTCATTTGGCAGAGATTATGTAATTAAACTATGTTTTCATGTCACTTTGCTCCCTAAATGTTCAGTGGGTTTCCCCACAGAACAATTACTTTTCAGAGATTCAACCTTTACATACTTTGGTTTTATTGCTTTCATTTTCAGTTTTCTTAGGACATATGGGGAGTTTATATTTTCAAAGTAGTCTGTGTATTTGAAATTAGGTTAGAGGATGTTTGTTTACATCCCAAGTACAAACATTCAGTTCAAATGTTTATTTTTTCCTTTGGATTCACAAAAGTACCTAATATACAAAACTTACTTGGTAATCTAGCTTTTCCCATTTTGATAGTCTGCTACTTAATATTTCTGAATTATATTTATTACTACGTGATCGTCTTTATTATATCATTGGGCAAATTTTCTTTGATCTCTTGCTACCATCCATGGGAGTCATTTCACTCTTCTGAAAGTGTTCATATGGTTTTCTTTGTAAGTTCATCATATTTGTAACATAACCCAAATGGACTTTACGTTTCCTGGGGTTTCTAGTGATTTGAGCCAGCCTGCCTAATCTGAAGACTTGGAAGTGCAAAGAAACCCAACTTGTGACATTCACATCTTCATATATATTCAGAATGAGAAGGTGTAAACTTTTTCATTATTTTGGCACAGAAAGCGAAGGTTGACTCAGAAGAGATTTTGTCATTTCAGATGATATTATCAAAGTCTAAAAAACCAAGCATATTCAAAACAACAAAAGGAAAAAATGTATTTGCCATAGCAGAGGGAAAGTAGTTTGAAATCTGTCATCATTTAAATGAGAACATAAGGAAAACCTACAAAAATCCTCCTTGTTTTTTTATGGATAAAACCCATTTTTGTGGTCAAATACTGACATGGAAAAAGTGCTTGAAAACTCACTTGTCCTACTTTAGCAGAATATTTATGCTGGATTGCACAAAGATTAATGAAGTGTTGTGGAAAATACTCAACTGTGGCTGTGTCAAGTCCAGATTTTTAATGGTGCTTTCCAAATTTCTTCTCCCATTAGCAACACAGTTTCTGACTGGTAAAGCTGCACTGGCATAGCCTTAAAGTAACAAAGGTTTGGGTTGCTCGGTATGTTTGGCATTGTACAGTTTTCTGCTTTTCTCTATATGAAAGTTTGTCCATCCAGGAACTAGGGCAAAGTGTGCCTTTCAACACCAAGATTGCAGACGTGCTGTGGCAAGCTTTCATGCATCTACAGTGTCTGATGCGTCTTCTTATGTAAGATGCTAAAATTGTGAAAAGATGACTGTGAATGTATATTTAGGCTCAGGCAGTGATTTATGGTGAGGCCCAAAGGGACAAAAAGGTAGAAGATAGTCTTTCCTTCAGAAACATGAGGCTGCACCTATCTCTGAAGTGCAATTAAAATAGAAAAATATTTCAATTATCCTTTTAGCTGTCTCTCATTGAAGTTAAGAGAAATGGTAGAGCTGTAGATTTGCATGTTGATACTTCTAGCCTAATTTCATTCCTTAAAATTTCATTCCTTAAAGATCAGGTTTCTAAATCAAAGCAACATCAATCAATCAAAGCAAACTATTAATATCTCGGGATATGAGAATATGACAGGAACTTTCCAAAGGTATTTATACATCCTCAGCTATCCTTATAGATTGCTGAGTCTAGGAAGATAGTTGATTACTCTAAACCAAAGGTAAATTTGTGGGTATTTTGGTATTTGTATGAATTGCAGGAGAGAATGACAAGGCATAGGCATTACCACAGATAAGAGCTCAAATTCATACCTTGCACACTGTGTTCAGTTTTGGACCCCTCACTACAAGAACACTGACATCCAAAGAAGAACATCAAAGCTGGTGAAGGATCTAGAGAATAAGACCTATGGAGAGTGGTTGAGAGTTGGAGCTGTTTAGCCCAGGAAAAAGGAGGCTCAGGGGAGACCTCTCTCTCTATAACTACCTGAAAGGACATAGCAGGGAGGTGGAGAACTGCCTTTTCTTCCAAGTAACAGGCAATAGAACAAGAGGAAATAGCATCAAGTTGTGCCAGGATAGGTTTAGGTTGGATATTAGGAAATATTTCTTGCTCAAAAGGGTCGTCAAGCACTAGAAACTTCTGCCTAAGGAAGTGGTGGAGTCACCAATCCTGAAGGTATCTAAAAAACATGTAGTGGTGTGGATGGACATGATTTATCTCTGATCTAGTAGTGCTGGGTTAATAGTTGAACTCAATGGTCTTAAAGATCTCTTGCAACCAAAACCTTTCTATTATTCTATGAGAATGTTAATGAAATCATAGAATCATAGAATCATTAGAGATTGGAAGTGACCCCGAAAGATCATCTAGTCCAATCCCCCACAGCTTAAAATGTAAGGCTTCCCTT
>VXBP01008012.1:350450-438817 GCA_013400115.1 Rhinopomastus cyanomelas
CTCCTGCATTACCCTTTACATTACTGACCTGGGCAGTTTTAACACCAGTGAAAATTTATCCTTTAATTTATTTCCTCTAATCTTATTGCTTCATTAACCTCTTCCTGCTTCCTCATTACTCCTTTCCTAAAACATTTTAGAATGCCCCTTAACAAAAATAAATTCAATGGGAACTGGATTTGTACATGCCCATGGTATTTATTGTTCATATTTGAGTATGTGTTTTAAAATAAATTAATCCATTGAAATTGAATGAAAAAAAATGAAAGATGTACACACATGCAGGGTGACCAATACATTGAATCGAGTTTCTATCTTTTCTGGAAAATATTTCAAACTTCAAAATCTCAACAGACAAAATACCTTCAAACTGCATTTTGTGCAATAGCTGCATTTCATCTGAAAATAAAGGCTGAAATGTATTAGCCTTCAAGCATCCTTTGCTTAGTCCTGTTAAGAATTCTGGGCACACGGGCTAAGTTTCTACACTGGTATATCCGACACTTTGTGGGCAGTGAGGCTGCTAGCTAAAAGAATCACACCACAGAACTGTCAGCTTTTGGTATGCATGAGCCTCCAAGCCAGCCACTCTGTCCACAAAACTGTACATTGTGTTTGCTGTGAGTGAAATTCATTAATTCTGCTACTTTCACTCATTAGATGGTCATATGCTCATCACATCGGAGGAGACAGGGAGATATTAATGAAAGACCTTCATGTTCTTATCATATATAGTCTGCTCACAGTAGTTCAGGACTTCAGGGTAAGGAAACAGAAGGAAAAAGAGAGAGCTGTTCCCTCAGTTGATGTCTGCTCCCACTGTAGAGCATCCCTGTGCCCCAGAGGGAACCAGTTTGTCAGGAATTGAACTGATAGTGCTTGCCATCTCAGAGAAGCATGACTGCCTGCATACAATATCCCTACCTGCATGTATTCAGGCAGAAAATATATTGTAGTAATACCTGAGCCTTCTGAAGGGCTGCTCTTTAGATACCTATCCTTCACTTAGGCAGATCAGAGAAGAATATGAACACATATCAGGGACCTCCAGCAGCTGCGACTCCTCATCTGAGCAAGGAAAGTAAGAGACACCATTACTCTGAACTTTAGTCTGTCCCCTAGCCAGTGGGTAGCACTGTGCAAGGCAGAGCAGGTATCCAAATGCACGACAGAAACAAATTTCAGAACTTGTATTCATCCTCATTTGTGGAGCCAAAAACCACGTTTATTGAGACAGCCTTATGCCACGAAACCCAGCAGCTATTTGCAGCACTGTCAGACAAGTTCGCAATAGTTAAGACTGTTAGATGCCACATTTTTCTTACAGTAAGGAACACAAAGATGAAACTAGCCTACAGAGAAAATTGTGGTTGTTTTCAGGGAGAAAGAAACGTGTGGGAGAAAGGCCAAAGGCCAAAAGAAGGTAAAGAAAAAAACCTCAAAAGGACAGAAATATAGGAGCCAGTAAACACTGGGAGCCATTGTTTTATAAAGCCCATCCACCTGTATTTTATAACAGCTTTGCTAGTACCTCATGTACCAACAGCAGACAAAAGCCTTTATGAATGCAAACAGCTGGCCCTGCACGTAAGTGGTGTGACGTTAAGAACATACAAAAAAATAAAATGAAACCAAAGAGGGAAGGAGTTTGCTTAAGAATGCGTTGGAAAGATTTGGTTGGTGTTTTGAATTCTTAAGATATTTAATCTAAAATTATATTGAATAACTTTTTACTTTACCTTCGGCTGGAGTTGTTTAACTGTAGTGCTGAAATGTAAATAACAAATGGCTAGTGTTTGCAGCAACACTGAATTATTTATTGCAATAAGTTGTTGTTGTATTCTCCTGAAGCACATCTGTCTGCTGTGGATGAATTTCTGGTTCTCAAAATAGTGTTACAGTAATCCATCAGAAGCGTATTTCTTGCTGTAAACGCACTCTATTAGACAGAAAATGGTGTGTGTAAGACTTTCATTAATTATGGTGGTGAGATAGAGAATGGCAGCATAAGTCTTCATAGTCTTTTTTTTAAGTCTGTGTTTTCTCATGGATTAGGTGCCATACACCAAAGTTGTGTTTCTGTCTCTGCAACCAAAGTATCTCTTTTCACAGTATAACAGATCCCAGTTACTAAAATCAAATATCCTTTAGTTAGAGAAGCAAATGTTATTATATGCACCTCAGAGATGATACAGAGATGAAGTTTTCTACATACATGATGGACAAGGTATGCTAGTCCTACAGTTTGTAGCCACAAAGTGTAGGGAAGTAAAGCTTAGGGGTTTGCTGGTGGTGGTTTAGTTTCGTTAAAGACCTTTGCTTCTTTTGTACTTCTTAGGATAATCTCAGCTGTAAGTAATTGTAAAAAAAGAAAGAAACAAAAAAAATACCTAATATCAACATCTAGTTGCCATGGCCAACTGGAAGCTGCTCAGAAGCACATTTCTGTGATTTTAAATCTGTGATAATCTTGTATAACTGTTGAAGTTCCAGAATACAATTTCCTACCTATTGAAAACAATTATTGTATTAAAAACATAATTCCCAAAGAACATACTAGAAAACTATTGGAAATATTTTTTTCTACTCTCCTATTAGGTTTCTAGTTACATTGCTTTAACAGCCCCAGCGATTCTACTGGAACAGAAGGAGCCTTTACTAATTTATACACACCTATGGAACTAAATGTAAATTCATGTATTTTCTTTATTTTCTTAAGTCTGTTTTTTGACCATCTGGCATCCATTCACAAATTTACTCTAGTATGATGATTCTCAGAAGGTAACAACATTTAGGCACCTCATGTTTAAATTTCCAAGTTTAACGTATTCACAACTGATCCATCAACATGTATAGACATAGGCAATCCCAGAAGACAATTAAACTTCTTCTAAGATAAATTTATAAATTAGCTCAGAAAATTACATTTAGACAATAAACTGAATGACATTCCTGCCATTTCCAGTGAGATTTAATTGTTTAAATGCATTACGGAATTATCCTTGTAACACAGACCAACGTGAGAAAAGTATTTACTACTGCCTGGGGCAATTTTGCTTGACAGCAGGCAAAATTTGATCAAAAAGGAATGGAACACAACCCATAGTTATCAGTCTCTGGAAGCTGACAAAAAAGAGTGCGGATGACACATCCTGTGATGTACAACAGGAGACAGTTAAGTAGAACTAATTAACCTTTTGCTGTGTAGATGGTAACAGGTTTACAAGAGCAACAGCTTATCTTGCCATCACCACAGCAAATTTAAACCCCTTGACTTCTCAAGTACCTTGCAGCAATTTAGTTAATTAACTGATATCTTTTAATTGTTAATGGATTTTTAATAAATCTCATTGCCTAAAAGGAGTGTACTCTCATGTACAAAGCACCAATGTGTTTAATCTTAGCTCTACATTTTTAAAAATTATTAGCCACTGTTAACATGCTCAGTGCTGCTGTGCATGTTGGTGGCTCTCTTGTGGTCTCTCACTAAGTCTACTTCTGATGTATACATAACAGGTAAAGTAGCACACAAATTCAGCTTAAATATTTCTTATTCTATATTTATCATGTGCTTGTAGAAAACAATTTCATCCTTTTGCAGTCATTATTTCTTAGGCTGAATTAGGAAGCAATGTTTTTAGTACTTTAATATAATGTACTTTGTCCCTGAGACACTGAATCTGTTTCATCTGTCTATACTGAGACAAATAGTAATGTCATTAAGTTACTTCTTAGAAAGGCATTTAAGTATTTTCATGGAAAGATAAACAATGCTTCTTTCACTGTATTTATTTTGTTTCAGAGTGGCTTTGTTTCATTTGTGTATTACCATTCCATGTATGAAATTACTCACAATTAGTTCCATTCACATGCCACTTCTGACTGGTGTTTTCTTACATAAGATTGCACTGTGGCTATTCCTAGCAATGCAGTCCTCAGGGTTACCCAATCCTATGACACCCCAAGCACATTTATTTCTGTCATATCAGCCAAAGTAGATTCGTACCCACTTTAGCCTACTCTCAATCCTCTCATGAACAGTTTATTAACACTCCCTCATCAGTGTATCTCTGTTTTGAGAGGGGGAAGGTGTTGCAGAGAAGCCAAGCAATGGAGGGATTAGGAATCTCTTACGAGTCTTCAACATTCTGTGGTTTTAAGTGGTGATTTATTTTAGTGAAATGTGTCATAAGGCTGGTGTTAAAGTTTTTTTTTCCCTGCAGGCTGTGGGAGAAATGAAAACTTGTACAGACAGTCAAGAAGAGCTACCATGTGTCTTGTGCTTGTAGCTGGAGATCATTGTTTTTGCCATGAAGCTTCAATAGTGAAGCAGGATTGTTTCTTACAAACAGTATCTGGAGATACAGAATAGCCCATAGAAATGTTCCAGATGCTGAGAAATAGTTCTGGAATTTTCAATCACATTCTAATTTACTAGAAGCATTCCTCCCTTTTTCTAGCTCACAGTATGACAGGTGACATCCAACTTGCCTGATCTCATTTTATGTTGGATGCACATCTAGGCTAAATGAATACACTAATGCAATCAAGAAAGGAGGTCCTAACAACTGTTGTAATCAGACCTTAAAGGAAAGAGAGGAAATAAAGTAAGTAAACAGCATTTGTTTTACAGAAAAGGCTGTGGCTTGCCTGAAGCTATCCTTAGGTTTGTGCTACTAATGTCCATTCTGAGCTTTTCTCATGGTCAAGCACTGGAGTCAGGGCAAGAACCCATATTTATCCAAAAGCCAGATTTATGCAACATTTTTCAGGTATGTCATGTCTTCATGAGTGATTTGGGTAGCTTGTCCATTGAACCAAGTAGATATTATATTTTCTCTTGTATTTGTTTCCAGTAATTTGAAATCCACAACTTAGGCAAGCTAGACCTACTGGGAACTCAGCACTTTCCAGGAAAAGAACATTAGATGAATGGATAACAAGTTGTTGGCCATTACTACTTTGAACCCAACTGCTAGTGATCTTTCCAGCTGCTGTCACAGGATGAAGGCTTCATTCTCTTTGCCCAAATGTATAGCTGAAAGCAAGATGCTATCACTGCATATTCAAGCCTATAGGAAAGGTTTTGTGATTATTAAATATAGTGAAAAATTCACTTGACTCCTACTAGGTCCTATCCCACCTTACATACTACGGGTGGTATGCTGACCCACCTGATGCCTAACTGCAAATTCATTCTTGACTGCAACTCGGTCAGATTCCAGCTCCAGTTTGTGGGGAGGTTTGAGGACCCAGGCTGTAGCTTATTCTTGTACTTTAATTCGTGATCCACATAAACACTGTAAGTAGGAAAACTAATAGAATTTATTGCTCGTTGAGATACGTGAAAATATAGCTGGCAGTTTTAGAGTGAATTTATTCCATTTGGCTATATATTGCTTAAGAGAATAACTTCTCCAAATGTGTCATCATTGTTTACTTTCTGCAGAATTGCTTTGCTTCTTACAACATCTTGGCACCAGCTTCTAGAGCTTTCTGATAATGCATTAAGCTCCAGCCTGCTGGCACCAGAAACTAGGAAATAAAGACTCCCAGGGAATTAATGGTTAAGATTCTCTTTAACCACTATCTAAAGGAAGATGAAGGTGCAATAACCTTTTAGAGTGGTAGGACAATAGATGCAGAGACACAGCCCCTTTTATGACATGATGCTATTATAGACAGCATCAAGCTGAGGACATGGGCTCTGGTTACACCGCCATATGCATATAGAAGATTCAGTCTTGCTATACTCTGTCTTTGGTAAAGTCTTGTAGGAGGACAGGCAAGCAAAACACATTTCATGCTGTGTTTTCTCCCCACCTCTGGATAGGTTTAGAGAGAAAGCAATACAAAATAAGAATAATGGTCTTGTACTTCTGCCTGTATCAAAAGGGATATTACCTTAACTTTTAAAGCTGGAGTGAGCAATTCCTTTTAAGTTGTCTGAAGGATATTCCTCCATAAATGTGAAATGAAATGCTAAGTTCACCAAAGTCTTAATTAATTTCCACTCAGAATCTTTCTTTTCAACACACTATTGAATGCTCCTTTTTGTTTGTTTGTTTGCTTTGGTTTTAAAATGAGATAAATTCAGAATATTGCAATAAAGCTTTCTGAAGAGGTGAGTTGTAGACACCATTGCAATGACTCCTCTGAAGGAAAATCATTCTGAAGCATATAGTTTAGTTACACAAGTGTACTGGATGTATTTATCTTTGTTCATCTGAGTAACACATTATTCTTATAACTCCGATTAAAAACCATAAGCTGTCCTGAAAAAACAAAAAATCATCACCCCTGCAAAAAACCCCAGACTAAAAACTCCCCAGAAAACTAGAGTTTTTTCCAAGGTAGAAATACACATTTGATTTCTTCTTACATTAATGAGGGTTGCTTTTTCTGCTTTTCCAGGTAAAACACAGGTTATGGGTGAAATCAAGATTGCATTAAAGAAGGAAATGAAGACAGATGGAGAACAGCTGATAGTAGAAATCCTTCAGTGCAGAAATATCACATACAAATTTAAATCTCCAGATCATCTACCAGGTATCACACAGAAACCAGCTTCATGATACTTAGAAAATATTAAGTAGAACATATCTGAAGTCATTTAATTTCATCACTAAAATGGAATTAAAATTACTTGTTACCAGAAGGACACAAGATTTTTTGTAGTGCGTTATTTCTCCTGTGAACAACTTCATTGAAAGCAGAACATTTTGTAGAAAAAAATTAACTGTTAAAACTTAATCATCTTCTTAATTTACTTTTGATTGCTAAAAATTAATCCTTTTTAAATTTTGATAAGAATTATATCACCTTCTGTTATGAAAGAAGAATGATATCTAATTCAGAATTCTATTTAAAACTGTAACATGTATAAAGACATCAAGGTATTTGTTCCTTCGGTTACAACACTGTAAAAGCAAAGTAATTCCCTTGGATTTAGTGTGGTCATTCCATTCCTGCTTCTTGAGAATGAGACCAGAATATGGATCTGTATATTACGGCGATCTGTTTCTTCAAAACACTCCCCTCTGTTGAAATAATTACTTTAAACAATTATTTAAAACCTCTCTGTTTAACTCATTGAACTGTTCTTTCCCAGACTTGTATGTGAAGCTGTACGTTGTCAATATCTCTACCCAAAAGAGAGTAATTAAGAAGAAAACCAGGGTATGCAGGCATGACCGAGAGCCTTCATTCAATGAAACATTTAGATTTAGCTTGAGTCCTGCTGGGCATTCTCTTCAGGTAAATCTGCATGTTATTAAAACCTAACTTTTGATGTTGTCCATGTTGTGCTATGGGCATTTAAGATCAAAATACTTGGTTGTTTAATGAAAAGAGAAACTTACAAAGGAAACAATGTAATCAAAAAATTGGGGTGGAGGAGACTTCACAAGATGCTTGAAACCCTCTTGTTCAAACTGAGGAAAAGTGTTTACAGCTGAGCCTGAAAGTTTTAGGCTTGACTTGTTCTTAAAATCCCCTAGATAAAGAAGTTATACATGCCTTCCAAAAATACTTCATTCTGAATTTAGAAGATTAATGTAATATGTCATTGAATATGTTCTTTTTCAAGCTCAGAGGAAAGCTGATCTGCTTTGTTTTTGTATAAAAAGTTTGGATGCTGAAAGGTTGTTGTTATCTCTCTCCTCTCTACTTTTCCATTTTTCTATTTCTCCTTTCTGTTTTTCTAAATTTCCTTGACAAGTCCTGTTGTCTAAACCCCTAATGATTTTATCGTTATTTCCAACAACTTCTTTCAAAGTTGTGATGCTTAGAATTGGATACAACAGTCATAATCTCAGACATTACTGAATTAAGCCTACTTAAATATTCTCTGTACATTTTTAAAGGAGACAGTGGTATTTTCATCCCATGACACATGAAAAGTTGTAAGAAACTGATTTAGGAATAGTTCTGTGTTTTAATTACTTCGGTATTATCATTAGATCGGATTTGGTTTTTTTGCCTGGGTAGGACTCACTTGACGTCATTCACTTTTGTGGTAACAGATAACAAACATAAACCATCTATGCTTCTTTCAGACAGTGCAGAGGGATGGACAGTTCCAGGGATATCTGCAGGCTAATCTTAGAAGAGAGCAGGATGTGTTGCTGGGCATGCCAACATCCACCTAGTGTGCCCATAAAACTAACATGGATGAGGCAGCTACATTTTGATCACTGAAATTATACTGGCTTATTTAAGTGCCTGCGTTAGGCTACTGGTAAAATCATTAAAGCCAAAATGGATATTGCACACAAAACAAAGACAAGAAAATAGATACTGTTTTCACTATCTTAACATACCCTGATGTCCTTATTGATTTAGCTCATGGAAAGACTTTGAAATGTGATATTGTCTGGAGATACCTTTGGTCTGGCTCACAACATCTGGTTTTATATGCTCTTTATATTTATCAAACTATTTGTTTCTATGGCAAAGGATGAGACTGGCTGAATTACACGCTGAATGTGAGTAACAAACATGTAATGGCAAAGAGATGGACATTGTCAAAAGAGGTTTGGAGGAGAGGGAAACAAAACCAAACCAGAATTCACAGAACAAAAATGGAATTGGGAAATTAAGGGGGGAAATAAATCAGAGAGAGAATGATGAGATTAAACATGGTAATCGCAGAAGGTATTTTGTAAAGATACCTGAGAACCAACAGGAAGCAGAAACCAAGACAAAGGTCTGTAGTCTCAAAATCAAAAAAAGTTGTGAATATTAGCCATAAAAATAGGACAATAGGCTATTGAGAAGAAAGAATTAAAGAAAATAAAAAAGAGAAAAAATATAAAAGAAAGGAAAAGCTGGAATTTTCTGGTCAAGGTTATTGGGAATAAGGACTAAAAAGTCTAAGGATTAGAAACTGAGATTTTGAAAATTACATGAGTTGGAATAAGTCTGGAATTTGAAGCCTGGAGCAGGGCAGAAACAAGGCTGAGGAACAGGTAAGATGGAGAAGTTGTGGTAGGCATCCAGTTGGGTAGAGTGAAGAGAAGGATAAAAGGCAGAAATGATGGAAAATTTGTTAGAATTTTTTTCTGCCCCAAAACCTGTTGATGTGTCAGAATGAAAACGTTCTGCAGAAAACATTTTGACAAGTTTCAGGCACTTGCCTGAGTCCCTAGAAGCTTGCTTGCTTCCCTGCCTTTTCTGTTCCTTGGCAACCCACCTGGGATGCTTGTGGGAAGCATTAAGCTCCTGGCTCCTTTGTTCCCTAGCTGACTCCTGGAAGACTGTCTTGCTGCAGCTAGAAATACATAATGTCCTCTGTGTGTGTGTGTGTGTGTGTGTAATCAGAAAAACACATAAGAATGTTTTTCACAGATGCTCTGATTTGGTTTGCCAGATTCTAAGCTGTTCGTTCCTTCAGGAAACACTAAACCAAGAAAGCCACCAGCAGTGGAGGCAAGATGTTTGATTCCCCAGCGATGGGCTTTCTGATGAGTGAAGTGGTTCCCTAATAGCTCAGTGACCTAAGAGTCACTTGATCTTCCCTCCTCAAACCTGTTGACTAATGGGCATTTAGTTATTGTCACTGTTTAGCACGAGGTTAGCCCATAAAATTATAACCTACTCAACTGTGCAGAAGGAAATGTCCTCCCACCCCCAGGAGGGGGAGAAAAGAAGTAAACACATGTCTGGAAACTGGAAATAGAAATATTAAACTTTATTGAAGACTTTATTAAGTAGAAAAAAAAATAAAAAAGGAAAAGGGGAAAAGAGAGGAAAAAAAAGGTATGTTCTTCCTCAATTCCAGTCCACCCCTCCCTCTGCTCAGACCTGAGAACCCCTGATTCCTAAGAGATGCTAAAACTGCTGACGAGGGGGGAGTAAAAAGGACAGACTGGGAATCTCCTAGGCGAAACTTCTCCCCACCAGACCTCGGCCCCCCTGCCCCGAGCTCACTGCTGTGCTCAGGAGGGAAATGTAAAGGTCCGCACAGCTGAGACAAGTTAACTCCTTGTATGCTGGAAGAGTGTTCGGTGCAGGAATACCCTAAGCAAACATGATTTCACCAAATCCAGAACAGGTATCTACAATGTCTACGTACATACCTTACTTGCCAACTGATATAAAAATTGACTAAGAAAGGGAAGCTTGTTCAGGAAAAAGTATTGAAAATTCTTCCCTTTTAAAAAAATATTAAATTCCTTTGCAATTAAAAGTTTTCATGTTTTTACTCAATTTCAGAAATCAGATGTAAAGCTGTCAAAAATGCTGAAATTCTAGTTTACTGAAAACTAGTTCTTCTCCAGTTCTGTTACATCTCTACTGCCAAATGGTGGCTTCCACATTCTTGGTGAAGTAAAAAATCCATGAGTTTTATCTTTTTTCTGTTAGCCTAGATCTTTGATACCAATGAACTAAATGCCCTATTTTCTCTCCTGCTGGTTCACACAGAGGGGGACAGTCTCCTACTGTTACCAGTTACATCCCTTACTTATTGCTGGAGTGACTGTGAACATTACAACCCTACTGCTAATCCTATCAAGGAAATGAATTTTTCATTAGGTTTTTTGTCTTTTTGAAAACCTTAGGAAGTTGATTAAGAAAAACACGATTGGGCTTGTTAATTAGAAATACTAAAATGTGTCTGAATGTGTAACTGAGTACAATATAACCTATGAAGTATGTATATTATCAAATGTATTTATTCCAGAAACACATGGAATGAACCTAAAGATCTACAAAACTGAGTCCTTCAGAGAAGTCTATTGTCTGCATGGCAGGAACCTGCTTATATGGAAAACCTTGAACACCCTGTCTAAATAGCTCACTTAAGTGCTGGAGTTATTTCTTGCCCTTCATGGATGGCTATTTCCAGACTTCCATGGCTGAGCAAGCAGAAAACCAGATCAATGCTCTGGCTTTCAGCAGAGGAATAGCAGGAGCAAGATTTCAGATCAGCTCTACATTTTAGGTTAGATTACTGCTTGCTGAGCTCAGAAACCAGAACTCTGAACTTTGTCACACAGAGATCTGTTCTAAGTTACAGCCTGTATGCAGGGCACCCTCTGTCTCCCATGCACTTAAAGTGGGCTGGTACTTCACCTGCATAAAGCTTCATTCTGTAACTTAAAACCTGTCCTTCTGTTTGTCTTTGGTAACCTGTAGATGAACAATTTACTCACCAAAGTTCATGATTGTCATCTTCTAGATGCTATGATAATAATATAGATGTGGGGGAAGGTTCAATTTTGAAAGGGCTTGTTTTTGTTTGTTGGGAAGGTAACTCTGTGTAAAAGGTTGTTGTCAATGTCTGTTTTCTATTCTATGGCTTCGGAATCACAGACTTCCTGAATCTGAACTTTAGATGTTTGTTAGCAAGTGTAGTATATTAACATACACATTGTAATTATTCATTATTATTTTCCCAGATTCTGCTTGTCTCCAATGGAGGGAAATTTATGAAAAAGACACTGATTGGGGAAGCTTATATCTGGCTTGACAAAGTGGATCTAAGGAAAAGAATAGTAAACTGGCACAAACTGTTGGCCAGCTCCACACAACCTCACTGAGCAGAGCAGTCTGCTTAGGGCACAAAACCTGCAGAGTCTGCTATAAACAGCACCACTCCAAGACTATAGTTTGATATCATTGTGTTTAGCTAGTCTTTCAGAATATGAAGTAGAAAAGAGCAGTCTCTGAGCTACACAGCACACTTAAATGAGGGCTAGTACGCTCGTTTTGCTGCAAAATACAGCAAAAGCTAAAGAAAACCTGGGCCCAGAAGTTAAAGTGAGGCTGTTGGAAATGAAGACTGACACAAGGGCTTCGTGTTGTTGGACTCTTTGTGAAGAGAGTAACCATGAAGGAAATATCGAAGACCGGAATGCAGATGTTGGTGCAGAGTTCAGCTGCAGCTGGAGGTAGTATGATGGAAGAGCAGTCTGGTTTTCTTTGCCACTAGAACGAGATCATTTTATGCAAAAGCATCTGGGGTGCTTTTGCATAAGTGAGACTTTCCAAATCTCACTTATCAGATGTCAAAAACTTGTTCGTCTGCACCTTAGGATCTCTGATAATTTGCTGTAGTGAGCTTATGCCACAACACAAACTGCAAGGTGTTTGCAAGAGTGGTAATGTTATTTTACATTGATTTTTTCCTTCTTTCTTTTTCTTGCAAAAATTGAAGTGATTAATTTGTTTCTGATCGTTAACAATGAATATAAACCTCTGTCCTAGAACGCAGTGGATTATAACTTGGGTTGTAATTTTAAAGAGAAAGGACAGGATGTAAACTGTACTACACTGGGAAGAAAGATTGCTGTTTCAATGTCAGTGACACTGTACTTCACCCTACCCTTTGAATCAGCAGCTTGGTATTAATGAGATGCACACACTGGGACAAACACAATTATGTCAGCTTCAATTTTTCAGCAATTAATCTTATTCTGAAACTGTACAGAGATGACGAACTCTAGGCTGTTTTGTGGGTACTTTGAGGCAGTAGACCCACTGTGCCAACACCAATCCTCTTGGTGCAGGGGTCTGTATTAACACCAGTGACACACTTCAGATCTAAGAGGAAGGAACAGCAGGGCAGTTAGTGCCTGGATGCCATTCCTTTAGAAGAAGTAAAGTGTCCACTTGCTGTCTCAGGTGAATGTCTGGGTATAATTCTCTCAACAGCATGGCTCTTCAGTTAGGAAAGGAGTAAGCAGGAATGTAACCTGCAGCACTTAAGACTGAATCAGCATTTCTGTGCTTCAAGTCCCTATGTCACGGACTTGAAGCAAATCAGTGAGCTCACTTGGGAAAAAACTATTGCTGGGGATAGCGGAGGCTTGTTGTCATATTTTCCCTCTGACCATTTTTGAAGAAGGGAGAGCTTTTCTTCCGTTCCTAAAATTACAACAGTTTGTTTAACAAACAAGAATCAATGTGGTCCTAACTCCCATGGTACTCAGAAATAATGTTTCACACGTTCATTAAAAAGTCATTTCCCTGGAAATATTCCCTCATGACCTTTTCATAGCTAAAATGGCCAAACTTCTGCACTAAAGACATTTTTTTTTTTCTTACTAGTACTGTGCTTTTACAAACTATGTAATGTACATCTTCTGCATATGTCTACTGCACTTGCACAGGTTGTGCAAGGCCATCTGAAAAATATTCTTTTGGAAAGTACTGTATACTTAAAATAAAAAGGAAAAATAAGATTTGGTTAATTCAGTAGCTGAGCTGACCTTGAAAAAGCTATACTATTTAATCTGGTGACATTTCCCACATACAGCTTTTGACTTCTCTTTGTCAACTTCAAATAACAGCATGGAAAAGGAATATGAGAAGGAACACACAAAAATATTAATACCACACGCACCAAGGAAACTCCTGTTATCAGTAACCTGCTGGTAGCCTGCTTAACTTGCAAGCAGAGCAATCTTATCAAAATCTTATTAGCTATCTTAAAAACACAAATCACTGACAATGGAAGTTCAATGTATGCTTTAATGTTGAATCTTATGCTTTCACGAGTATATGTATGCCCTACCTCTCATATATTTTGAAAACCAGTCCTCTGGAGTTACTGTATTGTTATATGTTTTGATGACATGTATGTTTTTATAAGATAAATAGATCAAAGAAAAAAATCCCCAATCGAACCAAAAAACCCTATGTGGACATGCGTGACATATGTTTTGCTCTTTCAGTGGGTTATTTAGCATTCCTGATGGCTTATAGCATGTTCTTTCTTTGAAAAAAAAAAAAAGAAAAAAGAAAAAAGTCCAGTTTCAATTACTGTGTGAAGTACAAGCCACAAGATGTGCAATTTTGTGCAAACTGCTGGTAATTTAATTCTTGCCAAGATTTATTATAAAGACAGCCAGTCACGCTGGTAGTTGCTATGGAGATTTCCGACAGGAACAAGCACTATCTGGCTGCCTTACTGGGAACCTGTAATCATCACTCTTAATTGAGGAAGCAGACAGGTGTGCTTTGCTCTCACACACATGCAAATGTGGCCAATATTTTTATAAGAGAGTTGTGTTGGGTGGTATAGCTGAGGCTGTACGGAACAGCCACCTTTGCAGGGTAATCAGCTGTCATCAACCGGTTCAGCTCCAGCATCTTTGATTCTCTGAACAGCACACAGAATATTTCTGCAAGTTGAAATGGCAGTTTTGGGCTCCAATCATTAAATAGAAAGAGTAGAGTTTTTCAGGGACGTGGCACTGCCTTGGCCAGCTGCAGCAAGGAAAGGGCTCCTTTGGTGTAACCCAGGATGGGCTAGTGGCAGACCTGGGCCCATGTACTCCCTCTTTTCTGAGGCAGCATCATTCAGAGGTCAGAGGATGCTTCCAAAGTGTGCCAAGTTCCTTTTTTGACCAAATTTCTAGGTTGTACTGGAATCACTCTATGCAACACAGATTCATGTTTGAATGCATTTTTTTTTCTGGTTTTTTTAAGTTGTTTTATGAAACAAGTCAGGAAAAACTCTCTTGTGACAACGTTTTTTAAAAAATAATCAAACAAGGACTATTAGTATTTTTTTACTTTTTTGTATATATCTTAGTATATTATTTTCACGTTTTTCTCATTAATTTTTGTTTCTTTTATCTGGCCAAAAGTGCTTAGATGTGGCAACAGCTATTATCATTTCTGAATGATTGATTATTATTGAGTTTACACGTTTTTATGATTGCTTTGAAGACACATATTGCAGGGAGGCAACAGCAGAAGCATTTTAACTCTTTTTATTCATAAATCTGCTGAATCAACAGAGATTGAAGTTGCTTCTGTGTTCAAGGTCTTGTACAATGGAAACAAGCTGAAAAATGAGCAAAAGCACAGTGTGTGTGTTTACAAACAACAGGGATTTCTAATGTTATCATTATTATTATTATAATGCGTACAATAAGCAACAAACAGCCACTTCTTTTGTTTTCAGGTTAAATCTAGATGTGAGAGTTTCTATGATGAATGTTGAGCTAGTACTTTATCATCACACTTTAAAGGGATAGTATCCAGGGGCAATGAGTGCCGCTTCTTTATTATCATCCATGTTTTTCCATTCCATGGATCGCGAGTGAAAGAAACAAAGAAACCAACCCAAGCCAGTCAAAGTCGAAAGCAGCCAATCCGTTGACTTAAACTGGCTTTAAATTAGTACCTAGGAAAAATTTCAGGGTTTTTTTCTGGATGCTGGGTGTTTGCATGCTTAGGCTGTGGGATATGGTAGCTGGTAACCAGCTGATATTGATTCTTACTTTGAGAATGATGAAGAAAAAGAAGACATCTATTATATTGTAAGCTAGTGTGTGCCCAATAGAGATTATTAATTAGGATTTAGTTTCATGGAGAAATCATAAAGATGTTAATAGTATTTTTAAAAATTATTATTATTTGAATCATAACTGACACTATTTTTAAGTACTTTATTTTCATTGCTACAAGACTGAATGTCCCAGATTTCATTATTTGAGTATATATCTAGATATGTACATACCTATGTGAATAACAGAAAGTTTGCATTTGCGTGAGTGTAACTTATAAAGGTAATGAAACAGAGAGGAAATTAAGTGTAAGTATCCACCTACATTATATTTAAACCTTAGTCCTACATGCCTGTGAATTTTCTCTAAATCTGGCATGTACGATGAGTTGTTATTTATAAATACATGTTGCCTTTAGAAGGAAAATAGAAGGAAAAGTGAAACCGGATACTCTCTCTTTAAATCATAAGAAGCATTTTAATGTTTTCTATATGTTCTGTTTTGTTATTTTTGAAAGATTAATCAGCATATATATTGATGAGCTCAAAAGTTATAATATATATAGATATCCATAAATCAAAATAGATAATTTGAGCAGAAGTCATTTTCTTAATTTGTTACCCTGTAAATAAGTATACATTTTTGTAAAATGAATTGAGTTTAAATTATGAACTCCATCTGACATCCAAGCATGTGAATGTGTCTTTATTTGATTGTATCTTATAGATGTTCGGTGGTGTGCTCAGGTGCTCAACAATGGCTGACTAGCGTGTGTGCTGTCATGCTACAGACAACTTGTACAGCAAACCCAATGTTCAAAAAACTCCAAAAACACCAAAAAAAGCCACAAAACCACAAAAAAAATGATTAGTTCTTGGAGAAATGTAATGTTTCCACAGTGAATGTTGCATGCATAGGTGGTGGTTTGTTGATATTCATTTTGGTTTGAATTTCTTTCAATTTTCATTTTGCCTCCAGATTCATCAGGAAAAAAAATAAAGACCTGTCCTAAAAGTTGTAAAATCTGAAACAAAAGCAGTATGAAAATTGTATAAAAATGCTTGTAAATCTGTCTCAGTTTTCACTTTATGTATAAATCCATGTCATGGTTTTGTGGTTGTATACAGGATGTATCTTGAGAACTTACTCAAATTGTGCTGTATAAAGGCTGTTACCCCAGTCTGAAAAAATAAATATTTAAAATGTTTGGTTTGGCTTTTTTTTCCTTAGCACAAGAATCTATTTTGATATCTCAAATTTCTCATGAGTTGACCACAGTGGCTTTGCTCAACTTCCTCCTCCAAATGACACCCCAGAAGACTGTGCTACTATTCAGCAGGACCTGGACAGGCCAGAGAGCTGGGCAGGGAGAAATGTGATTATATACAACAAGGCTAAGTGTAGAGTCTTGCACCTCAGCAAGAACCAGTATAGGTTGGGGACTGAGCTGTTGGAGAGCAGTGTAGGAGAAAGGGACCTAGGGGTCCTGGTGGACAGCAGGAACACCATGAGCCAGCAGGGTGCTTTTGTGGCCAAGTGGGCCAACAGCATTCTGAGGTGGATCAGAAAGAGGTGGTTAGCAATTGAGAGAGGTTCTTCTCCCCCTCTGCTCTGCACTGGTGAGACCACATCTGGTGTATTGTGTCCAGTTCTGGGCCCCTCAGTTCAGCAGGGATATGGAGCTGCTGGAGGGAGTCCAGCATAGGGCAACGAGGATGATGAAGGAAGTGAGAGCACCTCCCTTATGAAGAGAGGCTGAGGGAGTGGAGTCTCTTTAGCTTGGAGAAGAGGAGACTGAGGGGTGACCTCATTAATGTCTATAAATATTTGAGGGGTGGGTGTCAGGAGGATGGAGCCAGGTTCTTCTCAGTGTCATCTAGAAATGGTGTAAGCTGGAACATAAGAGGTTCCACATCAATATGAGAAGGAACTTCTCCACGGTGAGTGTGACAGAGCACTGGAACAGGCTGCCCAGGGGAGTTGTGGAGTCTCCTTCTCTGGAGACGTTTAAGACCTGCCTGGATGTGTTCCTGTGTGACTTGGTCTAGGTGATCCTGCTCTGGCAATGGGATTGGACTGGATGATCTTTCAAGGGCTCTTCCAGTCCCTAATGATTCTGTGATTCTATGCTAATACAGGAAGTGAACATAATTCACTGGTGTCCTTCAGGGGTTTTTTTAAAGTTCTTAAAAACATTCCTGCTACAGCAACACCAAGTAACAAGAAACAGCACTGTCTTCCATCCTGACTTCTTTTAAGGTGTAATGCATTCAATTGTGCTTATATTCAGCACTGTGCAATCAGTTACCTCACTGTGTGGGGAGGCTGGTGCAAAAAACATGCACACGCCCACACAAAAAAACCTGCTTAAAATTCTGCATGTACTTAACCTAGCTACATAGTAAAAGATAACGTATTAGAGATGACAGCTGTCTTGCAGTCAGTGGCAAGTAAAAGAGGGGCATTTCTTCCCTGTCAGAGCAGGTGGAGGATCTGCTGCAGATACTCAACAGCACTGCCCAGATGCAGCGTCCTTACCCAGTGCAACGGGGCTATAGTAATCCTGCTCTCTCATTTCTGCTTTCCTCCCTGTTCCTGTAGAGGCTGTGACTGCCCTTTAAATCTTTTTGTTATCTCCTCTGTGCCTTCTTACAATAGTGGGTGTTTCGCATGCGATGTATGTTCTTTGTTGTCTCTGCTGTGTCTAAGGCACGTTCTCCCCAGCGCTCAGCTCATGTATTTATGTTCATGCCCTTAGGAGTGCAATGCCATTTTGCTTATACTTTTGAAGCCTTTGCTTATAGACAGGAAATAACATAGTATTAGTGACCCATTTGCCTTAGAATTAAATCTAGTCAGTAGTTACAACTCTCTAGTGGATACAGGCCATTTTTCAATTACACACAAATCTTTCTTTTACCGGCTGCGAAGCACTATGTCTACAATGTCTATATCTATGCACAATTTATGTCTTCAAGAATCCAATATAGAATCCTAGAGACCAGTCGAACCCTGTGTGGATCTATATGAAAAAGCATAAAATAAAAATTTACTTAAAAACCTAAAAAAAAAGTTCTGTCATTTTTTTTTTCCAAATAAAAATGCCCTGCAGTATTAATTTTTAATTAGTGTAGCTTTTGTTTACAAATAAATTACAGATTTTCAAAGTACTATAATCCATGTTGGAGAGAGGTTCAAGAGTAGAATTTAAAATCTTTGGTGGAGTTAGACACTTATAGAGGACTGAGAATGCTGAAGGTGGTATTGTTGTGCACAAACTTCATGTGAAGTGCTGATGTTCATGGTTCATACTCCTCTTTTCTATATGTTTGTCAAGATCTAGAACACAGTTTTTTCTTCTTTGCTAATTTAGGAGGCCCTTCCCCTGCACCACCATGAGCCCCAGCAGCATAGTGTTCCCATATGGTGACATGTGGGCTGGACAAGAAATTGCTAGTTTGAACATCTTTCTGGGAACTGGATGAGCTCAGACTGCACCGAAATCATTGGTATGAGTCTGAGACGATTCTGTACACTTATAATACAAAAATACACTGACACCTGGCTTGCCAGACTTGTCCTTCCCAGGTAAATGTCTAACAGTTTACCTGGATTGTTTTCAAACACCTTTTGCAGAGTCCAGGTGGGTAGTGTAACAGCCAGAATTGGCAATTTAAGGCTGAAGCCATTAACATTGGCTGAAGTGACCTGATGTACTTATCTCAAGGGGATAGTGCACAAAATTCACCCATCTCATCCCCAGCCCCTGGAACTAGACACTTGACTCACAGCAGCTATTTTAAATGACACATGACTGCAAAAGCTAAGTATTCACAACATTACTCAAAATCCAGTGGTATTGTAATGAGTCTTCTTAAAAGTTTGATAACACAGTATTCAGTTTGTTAGAATAAAATATTAACCCTGACTTTAGAAAATTATATTACAGATTAATTAATCTTTAACTGAAAATTAAATAGGATCTCTCTTGTTAAGAGAAAAAGTTCTCATTAAATACAATCTTCTCCATTCAGCCTATGTGACCTCATGTACCAGGAAGCATTAGTCACTCAGGAAGGTGCTTTCAAAAGTAATATGACTGTGTGTCTATCTCTTTTATTTGGGTGTATTCACACTGTTAAGCAGTGATCTTTGCAAGTCACCAGATACAGTATGTGTTTTGAAAAAACACTTCAATAGTTGTAATCATAGATTTTCAAAGAACATACGTTTTTATATGCTTATACGTGAGAGTAAAACTGGGTGAGAATATAGAAACTTCAGGTTTTATGCAGAAGAATCTGATTTCATTGTCTGTAATCAAAACTAAAATTGTTTTTATTTTAAACAGCTATTTTTATTTCTAGAAAATGCATTAATTATTACCAATATTCCCTGGTGTCTTGAATTAAAAACTACTACTTTTTAGTAGTAGTCTTGGATCTGTGATACATTTTGAGTATCAAATACACTTCTGCTGGCCTTCAAATAAACTCAGTTCAAACTTCAAAAGAATATGAAGAACGCTGACTAGGCAGCAGCCCAGAGGTATGAGAATAAGGAGTAAACAAGTGAGTAAACTCTGAGGAAGAAAACCCCCAGGCTACATGAATCTGGAGCACTGTCCAAAAATAGACACTACCACTTTTATTTAGAAGCTATCAGTTCAAGACATTGTGACTTCAATATTAATATGGTGATAAATGTAGGAATAAAACCTGAAGCTTTTTTAAAATTATAACCTAAAAGGAGAAATTAATAACTACATTATGGAAAGTTGTTGTGTGAAGGCATTCTTATTAGTTCCCACATATTTTGAATGTTATCAACAGTCGTGTAGGTACCTAGAAGAACCCAGTTAAATCATTCATATCTGTTGTTTAAAATAAAGAGTGGTTCTAAGCCACAATTCTTATATCTTTTATTAGTACTTGTGAAACTTAGAAGTTTAAGCTTCTGATTGGCAAATATTTTTCTGGCATTTAAAGGCTGTTTATTTTGAAGTAAGCAGCAGATAGCAGCAGCTACAGCAGTATTGTCCGCAGGCTTACGCATCAGGCACCTATGGTAGGCACACAGAAAGTTGTGTAACTTCCAGCCAGTAGACTTCAAATGGGAGACATTGCCCTATCTGATGAGGCTAAACCTTCATTCCAAGTGAAAAATGCAGCAAAAATATAAAATGTAAAATTGTTATTATGCCTGAATAAAATATTACGTCTTTACAAATATTTTTGCTATGTCAGTCATGAGAAAATTTTGGCTTTAGAAAGAAGCAAGGCCTGTTAGTGAACCTAACCCTCCAAATATACTGAATGTATTTTTCATTAAAAATGAACAGTAAATTCTTTGGACTAATAATTTTAAGGCATGGACTTACAAGTAAGGCTTTAGGGAAAACATGCCTTTGAAAATCAACATTACCTACTTATGAACGCTCTCATAGTAAGTCACACTTTAGCACGTCAAACAAAAAAGAACATTTTAAGATTTTCTTAAATAAAAGTCAGTTGAGGAGTTGTCTGAGGATTTTGAAGAACTGCCTGATGACTTCTCTACTACAGCTTTTTTGTCTTGGAGTTTACCAGAACAGAGGAAATGGCTGGTGTTTGCACTAAGACATTATTTCTTGTTCAAAGTACCACCAGAGGAATTACACCTCAATTAAAGTTGTGTCCCCATCTTCCCATAATCCATCTATGCCAAAAATAGTGTGAGTAAAGTTCAGAATTAGACACCCTATTTTAAAGCTACAGGAACATTTTCTATCTCTCCTGGAATACTAGAAACAAGACTTGAGAAGAGCAGTGGTTACCAGATATAAATAAATATATAAATATCAGAAGGAACTTACTCACAGTGAGGGTGACAGAGCACTGGAACAGGCTGCCCAGGAAGACTGTGGAGTCTCCTTCTCTGGAGACGATTAAAACCCACCTGAATATGTTCCTGTGCTACTTGATCTAGGGGATCCTGCTGTGTCAGGGGGATTGGACTAGCTGATCTTTCGAGGTCCCTTCCAGTCCCTAACATTCTGTGATTCTGTGTGATTTTGTGATCAAGTACTGCTGAATAAGTGCTATTCTTAAGAAATTATTTTATACAATTTTGTTCATTAGTCACTGAGTGAAAAAAGTAGTCCTTATCCACCAATTTAGCAGCTTAGAAGCAAATTTTCTATCAGTACTGATAAACAATTAAAAGCTTAAACACTGTCCTACTAATTATTTTTATTTTCAGTCAAAAGCAATTGATTTTGTTTCTTTCCCAGTTTTTGTCAGTCTATCATGGATCATAACAATAAAAAAGTTTGTAGTGTGGTTTGTATGTTTAAAAGAACCGCTCATGCTTTACCAGCTTTAGAGGGAAGGAGCAGTTCAAACAGATGAGATGTTCTTCTCATATCTCTGACAACCCAGTAAACATACAAGTAACTACAGACCAACATTTTAATTTCTATAATATTATTCACAGAAAAGGTATCAATAAATAGAAACAGTCTTAAAAACCTAATTGCTGAGCTAGATTTTATCATTTTAGTAAGAAAATTCACCCATTCTTGCGCTGCAAAATACAGTAAACATGGGAAGATGTCCAAAGAGAAAAGTAAAGAGTGCTGGTGAAAGTTTTAGGTATCTTAGGTCAATGCTTCTACATTTGCATTTGGACGCATGGATGAGAGAGCTGTCTTTTAACATGTATTAAATAAAGTGATATTATATTATGTATACCAGAAATTGGAAATGCAAGAGGCCTAATAATATCTTGCATCTTCTACCAAGGTAATTTTGTCCATATGATCATGAACATTTTAAAATAACCCCAAAAATGGAGCATCCAAGCTTTTTCTTAGAAAACTGCTACTATTTCAGTACTTACCTTGTTGTTTCACAGTTGTAGTTTGTGGTTTGGTGATACAACTTCTACACCATGCAGAGTGAAAGAGCCAGTCCTGGTCTAGGTGGTCTTGCTCTGGCAGGGGGATTGGACTAGATGATCTTTCGAGGTCCCCTCCAATCCCTAATGTTCTCTGGTTCTGTGATCTTCAAAAAGCAGTAGTGCTGTTAACATGCCACTGGTGCCTGTGAAGATGTGGCAGAATTTTGCTAGTAAACTCTGTGGCCAAAAAATATTATTCAGACACCAGGAACCAATCTGTTTCTTTTTATGCACAGATTTCTTCTTTTACATACAGTATTTTTCACAAATTTATAAGTAATTGAATTATTTCACCGAAGTTTTTAGTTAACGTACCACAAGCAGTTGGGAATTGTGCTAGCTGAAATGAGTTACAGCTGGAAACTTGAGAGGAACCACAGAGACATTATTTCAATTCAATTCACCGTTCATTTAGCAGTCACGAGCAAACACCCCATCTTGCCAGCAGATGGCGCCACCGCACCAGAAAAGGTGAACGTGGCCTCACAGACTCACACTTCAATAGGGAAGCAGTATAGAGTATAGCAGAGCAGAAAGCAGCGTAGAGTCTCTTTTCAACACCACACTGGCCTGCATCAGAAATAGTATGGCCAGAACGACTAGTGAAGTGATTGTACCCCAGTACTTACCGCTGGTGAAGCCTCATCTTGAATATTGCATTGAGTTTTGGGCATCTCAATACAAGGACGCTGAGGTGCTGGAGCCTGTCCAAAGATGATCAACAAGGTTAGTGAAATGCCTGGAGGACAGGTCTTATGAGGAGCAGCTGAGGGAATGAGGGTTAATCAGGTCCAGAATGAGATTAGCTAATTAATTTCAGTTGATGTGCTAAAACAAAACCAGGAGGATTTAGAACCACTTACAAAGTCATAAGCAAAACCAAAAAAACTGTCTTGATTAAGGGAAAAATAACAAAACACATATGATTCTCAAAACATAAAAATCCCAATATCACATATAGACAAATTAATCACATATTCTTACATAACTGGGCCTTCCTCCCCTCAGTGGGAAGAGACCTCTAACAGCTCTTTAGTTTGGAAAAATGTGTTTCTGGTCCAAACATATAAAAAATAGGAATGGCTATGGAGAATACATTAGTTCTGCTCCATCCTAAAACCTAACCCATCACATTAGTTCAGGCCATGCTTTCTCTGCTCAGTATCAGTGGTTCCTTTAAGGATCAGCTTCTTACTCCATGTTCTCTGAAAACATCCCCTGCTCTGGTGCATTGTCTTCCCTGAGCTGCTGATGGGACTTTCTTCCTCCATTTCACCACACTGTGGACTTGCACGCAAACGTCTCTGCTAATCTCCAAGATTCAAAAAACCCCCCTTTTTATCCATCACCACATTCCAGAGCAAAAGATGGCTGCTAATGCAATGTGTAGTCTAGTGGCATCATACTTGATCTCTGTACAAAGAGGTACCACACAGAGGAAACACATAACAGGAAACTCAAGCTCTTCTCCCCCTTACTCCAATATGCTTGTTTGCAGAGGCACAATTGAAGCTGGAGGCAGAATTAAAACTGGAGAGAACTTGGATAGCATGGAATTCCAAGTGGCTTATCACAAGTAGCCATAGCAACCCCCACTAATTTCCTCAGGCTAAAAATACTGACAAATTCCAAACCACAACACTAACATAACGTCATGGCATGTAGTACATTCAGATGTGATATAGAAGTGTAGGCTGATGAAGACAGAGAAAGTTGTAAACGAGAGTTAGTAAAAGTTTAGTAATGACCCAATATTCTGTACCTAGTGGGTGATGTGAGACTAAGCCAGTGCAGGGTCTCAGGACAAGCAGGTGGCATAACTGCCAGACCTGACCAGCTCAAGATCACTATCTTCTCAAAAGCAATGTCTGCCAACATGTCTTACACCCTAGCATGAGAAAGAAGAAACCACTGACATGGACATCATACTCCCACTAACAAAAACTCAAGATGCTGACAATTCACCACCTACCAATATTGGAATGAAAATGTCAGCTCAGGAGCAGGGGAAGGATGATGCATTAGCATCAGGAAACGAGTAGAAAATGTGTGTTTTTATTGCTATTTTGGCTGGTTTATTAGTATTTCTGAGACTTTAATCTGTGTTCTAACTTTATTATTCTTCTTCTTACACAATTAGGTCTTGACTAATAATGATTAAGATGGCGGAAGTCATCGCTAGGCCGCTCTCCATCATCTTTGCTAGGTCCTGGGAAACGGGAGAGGTGCCTAGGGACTGGAAAATAGCAAATGTTACCCCAATCTTTAAAAAGGGAAAGAAGGAAGACCCAGGTAACTATAGACCGGTCAGCCTCACCTCCATCCCAGGAAAGGTGATGGAACAATTTGTACTAAAGGCTGTTTCCAGGCACATCAAGGACAGGAGGGTCATTAAGGACAGTCAGCATGGCTTTACAACAGGAAAGTCATGCTTGACCAACCTGATAGCCTTTTATGAGGGTGTAACCAGGTGGATGGATGAGGGCAGAGCCGTGGATGTCATCTATCTTGACTTAAGAAAGGCATTTGACATGGTCTCTCACAGCATCCTTGCAGACAAACTGAGGCAGTGTGGTCTAGATTTTCGGGTAGTGAGGTGGGTTGTAAACTGGCTACAGGGTAGAAGTCAGAGAGTGGTGGTCAATGGGACAGAGTCTAGTTGGAGGCCTGTATCTAGTGGAGTGCCCCAGGGATCGGTGCTGGGACCGGTCCTGTTCAATCTATTCATTGATGACTTGGATGAGGGATTGGCATGCACTGTCAGCAAGTTTGCTGATGACACAAAGCTGGGTGGTGTCGCCGACACCCCAGCAGACTGTGCTGCCATTCAGCGAGATCTGGACAGGCTGGAGAACTGGGCAGAGAAAAATCTAATGAGCTATAACAAGAGTAAGTGCAGAGTCTTGCATCTGGGCAAGAACAACCCCAGGTACCAGTATAGGCTGGGGACTGACCTGTTGGAGTGTAGTGTAGGGGAAAGGGACTTGGGGGTCCTGGTGGACAACAAGATGACTATGAGCCAGCAATGTGCTCTTGTGGCCAAGAGGGCCAACAGCATCCTGGGGTGGATTAGAAGAGGGGTGGTTAGCAGATCAAGAGAGGTTCTTCTCCCCCTCTACTCTGCCCTGGTGAGACCACACCTGGAGTATTGTGTCCAGTTCTGGGCTCCTCAGTACAAGAGGGATGTGGAGCTGCTGGAGAGAGTTCAGCGTAGGGCAACAAAGATGATAAGAGAGGTGGAACACCTCCCTTATGAGGAGAGGTTGAGGGAGCTGTGTCTCTTTAGCTTGGAGAAGAGGAGACTGAGGGGTGACCTCAATGTCTACAAATATTTGAGGGGTGGGTGTCAGGACGATGGCGCTGGGCTGTTCTCGGTGTCATGCAGTGATAGGATGAGGGGCAATGGTTGTAAGCTGGAACATAGGAGGTTCCACATCAACCTGAGAAGGAACTTCTTCAGGTGAGGGTGACGGAACACTGGAACAGGCTGCCCAGGGGGGTTGTGGAGTCTCCCTCACTGGAGATATTCAAGACCCGACTGGACGGGTTCCTGTGTGACTTGGTTTAGGTGATCCTGCTGTTGCAGGCGGATTGGACTAGATGATCTTTCGAGGTCCCTTCCGATCCGTAATGATTCTATGATTCTATGATTAAACTCTTTAGGATTTTAGCTACACTATCAATGAATTCCTGGCTTCATCTAAATATACGATGTGCTGCTTCTTTGCCCATAAACAAGATTTTGCAAATAACACTGTCCTCATGCAGATGATGGGTGGACACTTCTGGAGCCTGATTCATATGTAAGCAAATAAGCATTTGGATTCTTCTTCTTTGTTTCAGGCATTGCAACTCTCTCACCTCCTCCACAGCCGTAGTGGCAAAGCTTCAGCTCCTTCCCAAACCTTGCAGACTCGCAGAGGCAATGCTATGATGTTCACTGTTCTCCACGCATTATTTCAAGTTTTTAAGTCCTGTGGCAAGAGGCTGAATAGGTCTTCTCCCTCCAGTGCTTCTGTGCTCTTCTCAGTGCCTGTTGGTGCTAGCCTGCACAACTTTGATGTATATTAGAGAGTGATTGTCTAGCAGAAAATTTGTGGGACAAAGTGCTATGTGTGTCCTATTTAGCCACTAAACAGCACACACAGCCTCATAGTCCTTTTTTTGCCTGTGGGTGAGCACTCTAAAACATCTGTTAAAAGCTGCATTTTTGATCTCTAAGAATTTCTTTTCAGAGGAAACAGACAAATAATATTTTTTCGGTGATCTTGGGAACTTAGATTCTGCAAGTACACAGAAAGAAGATTCAGTGAAGTCACTGCTGTTAGAACACATCCTTATCTTTGTCCCTCCTATTAAAAGCTTACAGAAATCATTCTCCCATCTTGAAGAAAACTATCTCCACCTCTCCTCACTGCCCCCCCTCTGGGATCCTGCTATCTATTCCACAATCAACAAACAGCTTTCCTCTCACATGTGATCCTACCCATGCATATCAAGGCCCTAAAAATATCTTTTCAGTTTCTGCTTAGATTTAAAATGTGCCAAGCTGTTGTGCCAAGGAACCTGAAGAAGGGCTTTGATGCTCAAAAGTTTGCCTATTTTTTGCAGCTGAACCTACTACTCTGCTGAAAATATGCTCTTTCACATAAAGAGGCAAATTTAGACCAGTAATAAATGTTAGCAAAAGCAATGAGATGAACTACTTTATCTCAATATTGAAGCCAAGCTTTCATCAGGTAAGTTCATCAGTTGTTCTGCTTTGGCTCATAAGCTGAGGGATTCTTACTGTTTTATTTGCATGCAGGAGGAACATGGTATTTACTGAGCCATGATTCACTCCTGAGATTTGTGGAGTTGGTGACTCATCCACACCTGGTAGTTTGGTGTCTTAACAGAAAATCTCTTCCACTCCAAACTTACTTGTTTACATGTTGATTGTGATTTGGCTGCTCAGCCTGCTTCCAGCACTGCATCACTTCTAGTAAGTTGTCCCTCAAATGCAAGAATATATAACAAATTGCCTATTTTGACAATGTCTGGTATAGAATACTAAACTAAAATAGTAGATTTCCAATTGATGTGTTTCTTAGTTAATTCTTATATCTCAATCACGGATGAAAAGAGTCTCCTTGTGAAGTTGTAAAATTTTTCCAGCTAAAAGACAACAAAAAAGGTATTTCTAATTAAAAAAAACAAGCCTGTTACTGTAAAACAACAGCTGTTCATCAGCTTTCAGGCCTTCCCCTGGTCTATACCAAGAATCTAAAGCTAGGGTAGTATCATTTGCTCTTGGAGAATAGCAGAAATAAAAGCATATCTATTTTATGGCTCATTAAAGCAGTGCAGTCCGGACACAGCCAGGCAGAACCTGGCTTAGACACAGCACAGACAACAAAGAACATGTACTCATCACATGCAAAACACCCAATACTTTATGAAGGCACAAAGGAGATAACAAAAAGAGTTAAAGGGCAGCCACAGCCCCTGCAGGAACAGGGAGGAAAGCAGAAATGAGAGATCAGGATTACTACAGCCCTGTTTCTCTAGGTAAGGATGCTGCATCTGGGCAGTGCTGTTGGGTATCACAGCAGGTGGTAGGGAAGAAATGCCCCTCTTTTACTTGCCATTGGCCACACTGTGCTGCTGCAAGACAGCTGTCATCTCTAACATGTTATCTTTTACTAGGTAACTAGGTTAAGCGTATTCAGAATTTTAAGCAGGTTTATGAATGCATGGATGTGAGCGTGTTTTTCCTTCTAGCTTCCTCGTGTAGTAAGGTGACTGGTACTGCAGCCTAGAGTCAGTGTCTTTGGATGCAATAGTTTTTCCTATTCTGTTCACTTCAGGTCTACAAGCAGCAAGTTTTTGGGTAATTATTTTCTCTGGTGACAGAAGCAGGTAGCTTTTTTCCTCTCTACATTTGTACCCATCTAGCTGCATATAGTATAGAGCACTTAAGCCCTTCATAAGCTATTTTTCCTTTCAAGTGGTTATTTTTCTTCTAAAAGAACAAGTTTAATATTTGGTTGATCTACTTGGAAACATTCTTAATGGCTTTATGGAAGTTTTCCTTTGAACTACTACTTTCTTCTTTTGACATAATGGCACTCAGAAGGCTTTTTCATCAAAAACGTGTTATAGAATTTTTAATAACATTCAATCTCATCCACACTTCTGGAGTTTCTAGAGATATATAATGAAAAAACTTTCTGAAGAAAGATGCACTAGAAGTTAAATGAGGTGAGACTAAGTTTGGAAATGTATCTACTGATTCTCTAGCTGGTCATTGGCCAGTAAAATGGCCAGTGAAAGCATTTCTGGTTATTGACCAGCTCCACTGACAAGATTTTTACATCTACAATATGAAATGGGAAGTTATATATATCAAATCAGGTAAATGAAAACATGATTAATGAATGCAAATATAAACATTCATCTTCCACTGGAAAAAACCCACTTGTGAGATATTATATGTGTAAGACCAGGGTATTAAACTACATTTTTACCATTTCAAACCATAACAGCTATCACTTTATGTAGATACTTATCACCTTAGAAGTTTCGATAGAGGGTGAAACTTAACCTTTGTATGGCTGAGCTCTGCAGGCTGTACTGTCCAATGTGAAGCAAGAACCTCAGTGCCACTTCTCAGCAAAAGCTGTGTTAGCTTAACCATAATGCAATCGTTGTTTCAGAAAATAGTGCAAGATATCAGTTGAAGTTCTCTATTGATTTTGGTGAAAACTGGAAAAGTGAAGATGGAAGTGTGTGACCAGCAAAGTTACAGCCATTGGTAAGTCAATTTGTTGCCTAATGAGATTATAATTGCCTACAGATTCAAAGAGTTGGAGCAATATAATACTCTTTAACCCTGTCAAATATCTCAATTAAGATTACTTTCCTCCCAGAAGACATGAACATAACTAATTTAGCAAATTACAAGTTGCAAATAGCTTATATGTTCTAAGACATAAGGTGGGATAAGAAGGTGTTACACTGGGAAATCATAATAATAATAAAAATGCACAAGGAACTCCTGGTGTGTTTAATGAGCTCAGCCTACAAAAGCAATAATATACATGACACTCCAATAGTTTTGTGTCCATACACCACTCCTTCTAGTCAGAAATATGTTCTTAATTATTTTTTAATGAGACAGGAGAATTTAATTCTTCCTATTTCTTTTTTTTTTTAGGAATTATTATAATAATGAGATTCTTTAAACTTTCCTGGCTTTGTTTTGTCCATGCACTGTGATGTCCGCACTAGGTGGCACTCAGTGCTTATTATTCCATGTGTCTGAGCTCTCCCCAGGAAACAAATTATAGTGGCCAGTGAAAAGGGTTCTGTTACCGTGAGCTTGGATTGTTGAAATTGCTAAAGACAGTAATAGAAATAAAGAACTTCCAATTATGCCTGTAGCAGAATGAAATGTCAAGAAGACCTTGGGTATACACACAGTTAACATGCAAGGTACTTACTGCAGCAAACCAGAGACTGACCAACCTTCCCAGATGTTCTGGAAGTCCTTTAAATCGTTTGCCCAGGTGGAAGACGTTGATGTTATACAAATGCACTTGTTATACAAATTCACCTTCACTGACTGTTACCTTTTCAGAGACAACTGTTTCAGAAGAGCTTAGAAAATGTGAAGTAGAAATGAAGATCTTTCTTTTTCTTGTATTTACAGTTTTGAGATCTCTACAAAAAAGAAGCTTTACAATACGTTCTTTTCTACCTTTGACTGCAAACAGCCTGATCAGGACACAATTTATGATAAAGCAGAAATACACAGAGTTAATAATGGGAGCACTTCTTGTGTTCCTCTTTGCCATTTTCTCTTGGATTCTGTTTTTCTCCTTTCATACTTAATCGTGTTGTTTTCCAAGCAGGGTAAGACTGGGGATGCAGCCAAACACAGTTCCTATTATCTTCCAGACTATGATAAAGTCACACAAGGAACAAATCTCTATGATCATTTTCAAGAATGATAAAAAGTCACATAAAAGCAGCAGAATTATCCACCTAAAATACCAAGCAGCTGTGTCACTGGCAGGGTTTTGGAAGCTGTTCTTGGCTCCTATGCCTGCCCTTCCAGTAACCACGGACTCTTTATCATCCAGAGTTTTGAGTTCTCTCTTTAATCATCATTAGTCATCACAACCTACTGCATCCTCTGTGCCCACAAAGACTCCAATCAGTCAAGTCACAGATAACTTCTATAGCTAAGTAACGGATTCAATGAAGTTTGAAACTTTTCACAGTAAATTCTGAAATAAGAGTAAAGACACAGAGAGTTTATGCAGATTGACAGAATCATTAGAGCAGGGAAGGGACCGCTATAGATCTCACCTCTACACCTCTAGAGGTGGCAAGCAATTGTATTGTGCATCACTTGTTTTGTGTATAACATAATAATCATAGCAATTCCCACACCCTACCTTTTCTGTCCTATTAAGCTTTTCTTATCTCAACTTATGTGTTTCATTTTTTTCCCCCAACACTTTCTCCCATCTCACTGCATGAGCGTGGGAGTGAGCACATAACTGTGTGGTGCTTAATTATTGGCTGGGGTCAAACCACAATATAGCATCATAGGATCATAGGATGTTAGGGGTTGGAAGGGACCCAAGAGATCATCGAGTCCAACCCCCCTGCCGCAGCAGGACAAAACTATCTAACACAGATCACAGAGGAACGCATCCAGGCGGGCCTTGAAAGTCCCCAGAGAAGGAGAAATACTGAAATACAAACAAATCTGGAAGCTTAGAACACTTAATTCCCTGTAATGGAGAAAGAATATACAGTGATCCTGTCATTCATCAGTATCTCATATAAAGACATAGTGGTCCATGGTCTTGATTCACTGATATTTATTCTGAATGAGTCTGGAGGGAAAGAAATGCAATTACCAGAGTTGAAACCAGAAGTTCAGGACAGCATTTTAGACACAAAACTGAGCACAGGCTTCCTCAAGGCAAACAGCTTGAAAGTTTCTACACAAAAACTGGATGCAAAGCCCTGCAGAAACATTGGCTAGCATGGAGCTTATATACACAAACAACAGATGTGCAGAGACTTGCTGGTTTCATCCTGATACACGTGGGAATGTTACTCCCTGATCTAATGACGGAAAGACATTTCAGGGAAAAAAGACTGTAATCCCTTCACACACAGGTAAATCCTAATACGTGACTCCAGTTGCAGCAGGTGATCTAGATGGTTAGTACTCCTGGAAGAGGAACAGACAATAAGAGAAAATGTCAGTTTTAGATGAGGAAAGACACATGACTGGAGCTAGTAAAGTGACGGGGGTATTGGCCTAGATAATCTTTTAAGGTCATTTCTGTGGTGGGTTCAAGACCACAATTTAAGATTGCACGTGGCCGAGAGGATTTTCCAGGACCCTCTCCTCTCTCCTTCCGTCTCAGCTCCAGGAGGAAGAAAGAGGAGTCCCCCAGCTCACTAAAATGCCGAAGGGCTGCTCCTTGGCGGGTGGTGATGGTAAATCTACACCAAAGTCTTGGTTCTCCGGTCCGTGGCCAGGATCGTGCGGCGTTAGGTCCGGGCCAGGGTGAGCTGCGTGGAGCCGCTGCATCTTCTCCCCGCGGCGGTGGGTCCTCCGGGAGCCGCTGGAAGCCGCGGCAAGTCGCGGCCGGTGCCGGGCCGGGGGTGGCACCGAGCGGGGCCATCCTCCTACACCCTGCCATTTACAGGAGCGGAGCGGACCTGGCAAGCACCCTCCCTCCCATTTCCAACGGGGAAGACAGGGGAGGGAGCTGCTGGAAGCCACGGCCGAGCTGCCTTCCCCACTCCACCGCCCCGAGAACAGGGGATAGGGGGTGCTGGGCTGAAAGCCCTCAGCCCAAGAGAGAGAACAAAGATCCCCATCTGCTTTTATGGGCTGACCTAGCTACACCCTTTTGGGGCAGGTCTTGGGACAGTGTCACCTCTCCCCGGACAGGTAACTGGGGGAGGGGTCCTCTGAGAGTAACGTAACTTTTTGATCTTCGTGAAAGCACAAATCTGCACATCTGAAAATCCTGGTAATTTTCAAACTACAACAACTTGCAATCCCTAATGTTCTGTGATTCTGTGAATAGTTGGACTATGTGTCCATGAGTTATTTTCATTATATCAGCAGTAAGAAGAAAGACAGTTATTTTAGTCTTTCTTGCTTTACTACTAGCCTACACAAAAACATCCTGGGCTGCATCAAAAGAAGTGTGACCACCAGGTCAAGGAAGGTGATTCTCCCCCTCCACTCTGCTCTTGAGAGACCTCCTTGGAAGTGTACAAGGACAGGTTGGATAGGGCTCTGGGCAACCTGGTCTAGTGGGAGGTGTCCATGCCTGTGAAAGTTAAGTTCAGAACCAGGTGATCTCTGAGGTCCCTTCCATCCTACATCACTTTATGATTCTATGACATCCTTAATTTCACAATTAGTGAACATCAATACACAGATATGATCATTTCATTGAAATTAATTTTTCTGAATGTGATTTCCACCTAACATCTTTCTCTGTAACTACCCCTCTCATTACCATATTTGTGCAAAACCTCAAGCTCTTATAATCTTACTTATTCCAGGAAAGCAGTACTCAAAGTTCTTTAACTCTATCAATATGGCTACCTGATGGATTTTTTTTACAGGTGAAGAGGTCTTTATTCTCATCCTTGTCTCCTCAAGCACCAAACACCTGATAGCTTCTAAGGAAACCCACGACACAGCTGCTTATGGCTGGCTACCAAGTGGGCGGGGTTAGTGACATCATCAACCTCTCAGCCAATCAGAAACCATTACGGTTTCGAGGTGCAACAACCACTAGAGGTGCACGAGTGCGATTGACTTAGTCTCTAACCGATCTCAGACTTTCTCTCTGACACATTCTCTCTTTCTCTGACTTGGTCTGTCGAACCCAACCCCTCCCGAGACCCGTAATGGTTTCTGACTGGCTGAGAGGCTGATGAGATACTGGCTGTTTACTACAACTAGAAAGTAAGGCTAGTGTTTGTATTTCAAAATCAGACCATATCAATTCTCTACTGTTCAGCACAGTTCTAGGCTTCTTTTTAATTAGTATCATATTTTACTTGAAATAACTCCTCATTTTAAAAAATCTTTTAATTTTACAAATATCCACATTCAGCCCCACTTCAGTACAAACGGCATGGCACTAAAATATTACCTTTACCAAAGCAGAGCAGTTGCTGCTGTTCCCTTAAAGTTATTACTGTACTCAATCATATTTATGAAGATACAGTACACTTATGAAATACAGTACAAACAAAAAGGCAGTTAGGAACAAAGCAAAATAGCTCATTACATGCTTAGTGTGACAGTTTCATTACTGCCCTATACAAATTTCACAGTTATAATAAGTTTAAGTTATTTTGAGAATAAAAACACAGCAGGCCTGAGTACTTTGTAGCTTTGTAAGTTGGGTTTTCTAATGAATTATAATATCTTAACTTGATATTTGCATTACAATAATGTTAAAATAAAGATTCTAGTTCCTATAATTTGGGACTAAATTCCTCATTCTTAAGATTAGAATTAATATTCAGAAATAAATTTTGTAGTGAGAGAGAGGGAAGCATTTCTGAAGTCTTTAAAGAGATGTCTGGCTTAGGTTTAGGCATTGTGATGACTTAAAGCGGCTCCTACCCTAACCAGTCAGGCAATATAACCAGTGATGTTACAGCCATGCACCTGACTATGTCCTCTTTTATGTAACCACCACTATTAGAGAACCAGGTGGGGCCAACTGGTTTGGAAAATCATCCTTACACAAATAATTAAAATTATATATTAGAGTTTTACAGAAGGTCTTCGTTTAAGACAGGATGTTCAAAATTCTTAGGAATCTCAGAAAATGGAGAATGCACAGTTGTTCCCTGAAAACCTTTCTAGCAATTAATTGATTACTCAAATGTATCATCTTCTACATAAGATTATATATGTTATATAATCCTATATAAAAACAAAATCTATTGCATTTTTTTTTTAATCCATAATATATAAAGTCTGAGTTGTGACTGAGCAGGAACCACATGCTTCTGACTACAGAGATTTCAAATTGTGCTTTCTATGTGAAGGTCTCTGAAAGAATTACCTATTTCTTTCTGCTGACAACAATGGTGACTAAGTCATTTTTGGCACTGTTTCCAGTGTGTCCAGCTACAAGGCCAATAGCTTCAAGACTCCAAAGCTACATTTATACAATAAATAAAATACAATATAACTGCTTCCTGCTATGCACCATTACATGAAAGGAGGTTGTAGAGAGATGGGTGTTGGTCTCTTCTCACAAGTAACAAATGATAGGACAAGAGGAAGTGGCTTCAAGTTGTGTCAGGAGAAGTTTAGGTTAGACAAAAGGGTCATCAAGACTTCGAATAGGCTGCCTAGGGATGTAGCTGAAGCCACCCCTGGATATGTTTAAAAGTCATGTAGACATGAAGCTCAGGGGTATGGTTTAGTGATAGGATTGGTAAAGTTGGGTTAATAGTTGGACTTGATGATCTCAAAGGTCTTTTCCAACCTAAGTGATTCTATGATTATTCCCTTATTTAACATATACGTGTATATATATATGTCAAGACTAATACCCGTTTCTACCTGAAAAGAGGAAGGGCTATGAGCATCCAACTGTATAGCAAGACAGAGCAAGGAACATTTAAGGAACAAATCAATCAAAAACTTTAATGGCGGAGATTTCATTCTCTTCCGTGAAGCCATTGGAATAGCTGCATCTTGTATTAAAATTACAGTCCAAAAATAAATGATTCATTATGGATAATTAAACTTACATAAATAAAAAAAAGTCAAAAAAAACCCAGAAACACTTTTCCACAGAAATAAATGTGACCTGAAATGGAGAAGCTCCTAAAGGAGAACTTGGAGCTTTGGGGAGCAAACTTTTATTCCATTGCACTGCAATATCCCTTATGATTTCTGAGTATCAAACCAACAGGAATTTCTGTGCTGAGTTATCCTTCTGTTCTCATTAAGTTTGGTTTTTAGTAATTTTTTCTCTGTTATTTCATCAAGAGATTATTTGGAGTTGCACATTGTTTGCAGTAAAATATTAATTTACATTAGGAATGGAAACCCACCAAAACAGAAAAGTTTTCACAAGCAGTTGTGAAGAGAAGCTACTAAATATTTGACTACATGGTACCTATTGTGACTCCAGCATCATGTAGGATGATCATAAACACTAAATCCCTCAAGCCTAGCAACAATAGCTTCTCATTTTTAAGACCTACCTCTGAGAATTCATCCAGGGATTTGCTGCATATGCGGAGTTTGGCATTGCCACTAGACTGCTTTTGTCATCACCATCACCTACTTTGAAGCTGGGTATACCTGTAAGTGAAATGTATACCTATTCCTGGTTTCCCAAAAAAATACTAATTATTTCACATACTTTGGGGACCAGAATGGTTGCTTATTAAAAACCAAGCCATTTCTGAATGAAAAATATAACGAATTGCTTGCCCATCGTAATGAATATCCAAATCAGGTCCATTCTTCACTTTCTGCTTTATTATATTTCCTTTTAATGTGAAATACAATACCAGTCTTCAGAGACCTAAGGAGGAAGTTTCCATCAGCAGTTCAGTATAAACTATATACTTTTCATGACTAAATATAGAATACTTCTGGAAATGTTCATAGCTTCAAACACACCTGCAACATAACTCCACTGACTGCAGGGAATTCAGCACACTTTGGGGATTAATTTTGTCCTAGGAGTTTAAAGCTTGAAATAAAATCTAAGGGAATCAAGGGAAATCAAGAATATTCAATGATTCCTGATGCATATGTATTCATTTATTGAACTGTGCCTCCAGGGTTTGTTACAGATGCATAATTCTTTGTTAGGAAATCTTGTTCAAGATTTTTTTTAAAGACAAAAAAGACTATACCATGAAGGATTAGAAAATTATCATATATATTAATCTGCTGTTGAGATAGATTCCAGCCAAGTTTATAAGATGATTAAGTAGTAGCTATCTCTACAGACTGAATTTGAAAAATCTTAGGCTTCATCGACTATGACTCCTTTATCTGTAAATTGTTCTGCAACATGTGCATATATCTCACAACTCTCAGGCTTACATTCTTGAGGGATGTGACGGGAAAACAGCAACCCATCAACAAGTCCTACTACTGGCAGCCAAAAGTCTGCCTGTCACAATTGCTACGACCAACTAATTAATCTCAAATTTAGATCAGCCACTTTTTTACTAACTACAGCGGATACAATGACATTGCACACAAGACAAGAGAGAAAATCACCAAGTGTGTTGCTATCATAAAAGTCCAATAAGAACTGTTTTAAATTTTGATTGTCTGTTTTCTGTCCCAGAAAACAAATGTTTTCTTCTCCTGTGCAGACACTCCATTACATAGGTTTGGAAATAAAGCAGCAAAGAAAACAAATAGCTGACTTACAAATCTGTTTTGCTGAATGGGTTTAATAATGCCAACCATAAAATATCCATCCTTAAGACTGAGCATCACCAGCTTCTAATACCAAGAATGCTACCAACACCAAATAGAATTCTTTATAGCAATATTCATCACGGCTAAGCTCTCCCACTATCTTGCAATGACCCTACCTAAATAATAACCTTAACTAATTAACACCCCTATTTAAGACGACTTTTTCATTTCAGGCTAAAATAGTGTTTGCAAGGCATTGGTCCAGTAAGGTACTCATTCAAACACACGTTACTACTTTGGTGCCTCTGGGGAGTAGTCTTTCCAAGCTGAAGTTACTTAGGAGAACGAGGCCAGATTTTGGCTGTGACCAGAAGATGCTGCAGTAAAATAAATAAAAATAATTATAATCCATTTCAAAGTCATCAGTAATGATACAAATTAATTATTTTATTGTGGTGACCATGTTACATTCATTATAATGTAGCATTTATTATTTGACCCCTATCATACAGTCTTGAATGTATCTTTATTTGTGTCCAGTATAGATGTCTCTCTCCCAACATCTCATTGGAGTAACGCACTCCTTCCACATCTGTTTTTACATGATCTACACCATCCGACTCACAACTCTCTTTTCAACTTTACGATTCTCTGATATTTGCACTCATAATCCTAATGAAGGGGAGATGGTGTATTCTGTATAAGACACAGGTTTTCATGTCCATCCTTGAGAGTCAATATGGGTATCGCCATGCTGACCAAGCCATTTCCATTGCACGTAAATAATAAAAATTATAGCAATGGCTCTCACTTATATACTCAAAAATGTAGTGTAATAATGACAGAGGCATTATGCAGTGAATTTGGCATTAATGAGAGCAGTTCCTGAAACTTAGTTTTCTCACTTCTGCCTATTATAATAAATTTCAGTCCTCTCTAGGAAGAAGATGAATTGTAATGAAACACTTACGAAAAACAATGAATAAATCATTAAGCTAACCCCCACTGATAATGAATATTCTTAATTCCCATTCACATACCTAAAAATGACATTTTCTTTTCATTTAAACTAAAATAGGATATGTGAGCTGATTTTATAAAAATCGATGGCAAGCAATAAGTTTTAAAGAGTCCTTCATGCTCTATATGCTATGCAACATATGTGTAAAGCATCTCCTGATCTGTAATGCTAGTTTACTACTGATTGTTAATGATGAAGATTTTATTTTCCTTGTTGTATAAAAAAATAAGGACATGACAGCAGTGATACAGCATATCAGACCTTACTACAGTGTTCTTTGTTCATTGAATCTTCTGAATGTCATTGACAGTTTTAAATACCCAGCGACACGTATATAAACAGAAAGGGTAAAATCTTAATTATCAAAAGATCTAAAGAATACAGTAAATATCCAGTTCATTTAAGTTCTGTTTGTTGTGTTCATGTTCAGTATCAAATTTTCTCTGACTGACACCAAATCCCTTCATCAAAAGAATTTAAACACATATTTACACAGAGGTAAATGAATAAACCCATCTTGAAACCAGTCCTAAGATCAATCAAAGATTCATAGAATTCCAGTTTGGAAAGGTCCTCAAGGATCATCTGATCTAACTTTTCTTGCAGATGCATAGTCTAGAAAGAGGCATCAAAGTTGTAGACATAATTATCCAAAAAAGTTATTTCAACACATTGAAAATCAGGAACATCTTACAGTATTTTAATTAGCTTTCAAATAGATTTTAAGTCTGTCTACATGTGTTTGTTATTCCTGCTTTGTATCTTATAAGTAACCCTAGTAAACTGTTCCCTGTGTATTCCTTCATAAAGGAATTCATAGAGTGAAAGGGTGGTATAGGCTCAATAGCATCTGTAACGAAAAAAATCAGATTACAGAAGTGTATTCGTTTTCATGTACTAGAGAATCTATGAGATCTGTGATACAATATCACATAGAAAAAGTCAAAGTCTAAAGCATTGTGCAACACCTTCAGATCAAAAATTTGGAAAGAATTTTCTTTACTTTATTTGCTGTGACTACAAAGCCTTGGTAGGATGCCAAGCTTTCATTTGACATCAAATGTCTGTGAATGTTAACACATGCTGAAGTGGGTTAAAACTAAGACACTGCTTGGCTCCCGGGTTTTCAGCACCAATTTTGTGGTGGGTTCAAGACCACAATTAAAGATAAAGGAAAACAAAGAAATAAGGTCTCGATGAGAACTCGGATAGAATTTGCCTGACAATGGATAGCTTAGGGAAAATGGAAAAAGGGTACAGAAAAGAAGAAAAGGTTAAGCAAGTTGGTGCACACAAACTAGAAACTGCCTCACAAATACCATTGCATGTTCTGAGAAAAGTACAGTGGGAGATCACTGTCGTATCAGTTCTTGTGTTTTTTCACATTAGAGACCTGTGAAAAGAGCACGTCAGTTGAGTAGAGACGAGTACTACCACCCTCTCTATTATTCATGTGCCACCCCTGCCTGCGAATAGCGGCACCCTCAGTTGTCCAGGCTGGTGAATTCTTCAGTTCTTCAGTGTAGCTTCTCATTGGGCAGGCCTGATTCCTCAGCCCCTGACCCGCATCGCTCGATGCAGGAGACATGCCTTCAAACAAAGAACCCAGAGTCTGTCTTTCATGCCCAAGGTTTAAGGATTCTTAAGTCCTGCTTTCTTCAGCTAAGACCAAGGGAAATGTCCTGAATACTTGAACATCCCCAGTTTTCCTCAGAGGTAGAAAGACAAACATTCTCTTCCTGCTGATCAGTGCTCTCTAAGATGGTGGCAGCAGCATGTCCCCGGCCACGCATGGTACCCAATATGGAGATGAACCTCATAGCTGCTTCAGCAGGGCCCCCGCCCCCCACTCTGCAAGTGTGGCCGAGAGGATTCCAGGACCCTCCCCTCTCCTCTATCCTCCTGTCTCTTCAGAGTATCACAGTATCACAGTAATGATAAGGTTGGAAAAGAACTTAAAGATCATCCAGTCCAACCTAAATCCAAATAACCCCAGTAATCCTAACATCTAACATCTAGATCATCTAGATCATGCCACTCAGCACCTCATCCAGCCTAACCTTGAATACTTCCAGGGATGGCAACTCAGCCACCTCTGTGGGCAGCCCATTCCAAAACCAGATCACTCTTTCAGTGAAAAATCTTTTCCTAATGTCAAGTCTAAACCTCCCCTGATGGAGCTTAAGAAAGCTTATGGAGTTTAAGACTATGACCCCTTGTCTTGTGGCCAGGGAGAAAAGACCAACTCCTGCCTGACTACAACAACCTTTCAGATAGTTATAGACTGTGGTAAGACCACCCTGAGCCTCCTCTTTTCCAGACTAAACAAACCCAGCTCCCTCAGCCTCTCCTCACAGGGCTGATCTTCCAGCCCCTTAACCAATCAAGTTGCCCTTCTTTGGACTCGTTCCAGCACCTCGACATCCCTCTTAAACTGAGGGGCCCAGAACTGAACACAATACTACAGGGGGCCTAACCAGTGCCGAATACAGGGGAAGGATAACCTCCCTTGACCTGCTGGCCACACCATTCTTAATGCAGGCCAGGATGCCATTGGCCCTCTTGGGCACCTTGGGCACACTGCTGACTCATGTTAAGTTTGCTGTCCACTAACCCCCCCAAGTCTCTCTCCACCTGAGAACTATCTAAGAACTCCATTCCCAGCCTGTAGTTCTGCCTGGGATTGTTATAACCAAAATGCTGCCGTGAGCAGTCTCGCCCCACCACCACCCTGGGGAGGGGGGTGGGTGTGGGGGTGCCGATGCTGAAGTGCTCTGTGGCAGGGTAGAAAGACCCCAGTCCCAAGAGGCAGGGCTATCGGTCACTAGCCCTTTTATCTTCTTACCTAGCTGACACCCATTAAGGGCAGGTACTTGAGACAGTGTCACCTCCCCCAGGACAGGTCACAGGGAGGAGGGTCATCTTAAGGCAACATAAACTTTTTCTTCATGAAAGCACAAATCTATACATCTGAAAATTCTCATAATTTTCAAAGTGCAACACATGTAAATATGAGAAGGTTATAATTAATATTTGAATCTAAATGTCATAATGAATGAAATAAGGCAGAACAACCAAAGCATCTTCCTCAACATTTCTTATACTGTTTGCCTGAGCAACATTTGCTGGCAGCATCTTGAGACCTGAGGATAGTGGGCTTGATGAGCCTGTTGTCTGACAGAAAATAGCAATTCTTATGTTCTTAAAGTCTTGCAACAGTTCTTCGCTTTTTGCAACAAGTTAAACTTCAAAGTGTGAAGAAAAAATTGTATGGAGAAGTTAACCAAAGCACAGCTTACAATGGGAGGCAATTAAAAAACAGAATGCATATGCCCCGGCAACGGCACGGGCTGTGGGAGCAGTAAGAAAGTAGTGTCATTAACACGCCATGAAGAGATACACGGGAGGCTTCCTGAGTCCTGAAAATAGTTCTGTCCTTTGCAGTGCACACAGCGAGGGACAGGCACACGGCATATGCCTCCATTTGAAAGTGACAGAGCTTTCACATAGTACAGTTTGAATGCTGTGGTATCCACAGTTCTTGGATTCCTTTCACACATCTTGCTTTCTTTATCTACTAAAACTGATAGTAATGAAATCACCTCTTTCTGCTCACAGTTCTACTGAAGTGCCTCCTTTTCCCCTTGTGCCTGTTGCACTTAATGATGCACCCAGTGCCTCTTTAGGATGATATTTCTGGCATGATGGTGCTGGGGAAGTGATATTTCAGAAAATGCTATTTGGTTTCTCAAGGCAGTATTTTGGGAGACAGAAGGTACAATCCATACATAAAGAAATGTATTTTCTTGTCAGTTTAACAAACTTCTCATAAAAATTCATTTTGAATTTACAAAGAATTGTGATGAATAAAATCAGGTTGTAAAAGCACAAGTGAGGAAAAACATGTAGAAAAACATTAGCTGAAAAGATGTAGATGGATGTAGGTGTAGACAAATGAGATGTAAAACCCCACAACTCAATCAACCGTAAATAGAGCTTCATAAAATTTTAGTTTTGTCAATATTAAGTAGGGACTTGAAAGTCTAATGTGAGTTTCAATACATTTGGACGTAGGTCATGTGCATAACTTGACAGACTGATACTATGGAAAATATAAGGTTACACTAAAAGGAATTAGAATGTTGAAACAGCCCTCAAAACCTTCCCTGGCTCCATGTTAGGTAAAAATATATGCACTAACCGTAATTTCCTCCCTTTTCATTACTGGCAAAACCAACTCTGCCTGCTTTGAAATTACTTTAACCATCATGATATGGTCACTTCTTGGTATAGCCTTCTAAGCAGAAGGTTCTAGATGTTGTTAATCAGTCCCACATTGCTTTGAACACTGCTAAGCACTTAGAGGAGCAGAGTCCACTTGCTATCTAAAGACATGGCAGATATGGCTGGAAGTCAAGTATAAAATCTAAGCACGCACAATGATACAAGGAATGCAAGTATCTCAATTTTACTTTCTTATATAAAGGATTATGTTTATTTCAGGGTAATATGATCTAGAAGACAGAGCTGACTAGTGGCAGAGTTCTGAAAGAGCTCCAGGCTCTGATTTCCACTGAGAAATGTGGAAATCTCTGTTGAAGCACATCACATCTTCTTCAGAAGAGTACTCACAGTAAGGGGAATGAGACCTTCTAGGGGCAGAATTTCCTGTCATTTCAGCATGAAGCTCCACATCTCAGACTTTGATGAGCAGATCAGCATACAGAATATAAAATACACGCCAGCTCATTCTTTCCTACCTAAAAACATGTTTCAATAAATTGTGCATCTATGAAATGAGAGTTTAATGAAATTAAGTATAAAATATAAAGGGAGAAGTATTCAGATCCCCACCTCTATGGCAAATTGAGTCCTCACTGCTTTATTCCATAGTGGCCACAGAAATACTTTCAAAAATCTTTAGAAGCTCATTTTAAATTATTCCTTTAAGCCTACTCAGATCTGCCATATGATAAATGTAGGAGGTTGAGTGAGAGTAGCTGATATGCCAAGGAGCAGAAAAAATTTTAAAAAAAGAATGACAAAGGACAGATTTAATAATAGGAAAGAGTGTGTCGTTTCACTTACACTTTCTGATAGTTTCTTTTCTCTATGTAATATTTTGGATCTGTTCAGATAAGGCAATGAAATAGAAGGACAAACAATGGTAATAATTGCTTTTCTTGAGGATCCTCCAGGTTAGACATTTTATTATGCTGTCTCAAGAACATTATTCAAGAGATTTGTTTCTAACAAAACAAAAAAACCCCAAAACAAAAGAGAACAAAACTTTTCACTTGACTTAAAGAATACATAAATACCCCCGACATGATGGCTACATTTCACTTACGTCTCCAGTGGAAAACACAAACTTTGACTTTTAAAAGTCTCATAAACAAAAAACAAGAATAATGACTCAGCAAATCAGTTTTAAGATTCTGTGTGGTGAAGTAAAAAAAGTAAAGGTAAAGAGAACTGTGAGCAATTGCTCACGATATCACATTCAAACAAGAGCATCGTTCTCCTACTCATGCACTGACTAAACTTGCAGAAGTCAATGTCACAAAATTACCTCTGTATGACTAAGGCTATGCAAATGTATCCCAGACAATGAGGAGCAATGGTGTAACTCCACTTGTGCTTCACATTTTTTTAGTGAAATGTCGTTCCTCTTTCCTGGGGAAATCTGACCCTTAGCAAGACAATGCTAATAACTTGGTGTCCATTAAAAATTTTAATCCATACATGGATTAAGATACCAGGAAGACCCACTTAGCATCATGCCATCCTACTACCCTCTCCCCATTTCTCCACTCAGCCTTCAAGACCTTTTTCCTGCTACAAAGGTTCATGCCTATGCCTAGTGTCTGCACTTAACTGCCAACACTCAGTCCTCAGCCAGGGAGTACTAGGAATGTTGAGGAGTCAGGGGACTGCTGAGATGAATTCTAAGACAAGACAGACATGTCTGTTAGTTATAGGCCCCAGCACAATTTTTAGCCCCAATTTTTAATGAAAACATCAACAAAAAATTATTTCCTATTATGAAGTATGTGTAGATAGAAAAGAAATCTGCACTTCAGCACTTTCCTTCAGAAGAAGACAGATTTTCCAAATATTTCAGGTAATCTTTGATAGGACACAGGATGACAGTATTATTGCACACAAATGAAAACACATTTGAGATGCATAGTGAAAGAGTCAAGAAAGCAGTTCATGCTGCCTTTGTTTACTAGGCTCCCTGTGAAGCAAAAATTGGCATGAGGAAGTCACATTGCTCTGATGATTTTAATTACAGCTTGTAATGCATCGGTGCATATCTAAAACAAATCATGTATCTCATCAGCTGTTCCTCAACTACTCATTCCCCCAAACATACACAGCATAGAATGGAGAGAACTTAAAATCTAGTCATAAAACTCCATCAGCCTTAAAAAATGTCAGCATTTTTTAAGGATCACAGCACATCCAGGAGCCCCTCCTTCAGGTGCTACTACCAACAGAAAACACGAGGTTCAATATGCCTGGGAGTCCCTTCAAATATAAATGACAAGAGAACTTTCCCAGAGCCAAGTTCTTTATTACTATCTCCTGGCAACTGACATAGAATTTCCTTTAATAAATGAGTAATCAGATTTGTACACAGAGACTCCTGTTTGGCAAAACATTTTATAACAAAAAGACCTATCTAAATATCATAGAAAATATTGCCATAATGACATGCAATTTTGGTTCATGCCTTAAGCAGTGCCAGAACCTCGGGATTTATGAGAAAGAATGCACATGCTCAGGAATATCTATCTTCTTCTCTTTTACTATATTCCTCCTTACCTCAACACAATTCTCGTGCTACTTAAATTCTAAGGCATGCTGCCCATTCCCTAACCATAATGTCTCTGCTTGCCAAGTCAAAAGTGCACATTTCATCCGTTACCTGTGTGTTGCAGTCACCAGGGTACAGGTAGTCTACACCAGTATATGAGAATGCAAACGTTGCATTAATATTTCTAATAGAATATATAGACACACGTATAATATCTTTTCTTTCACATCAGGATTTATTCATAGATGGTCTGGCTGCAGGGTGGGAACTAGGAATAAACCAGCTGGAAATGTATTTACAAGAAAATCTTGTTAATGTGAGGGAAAGTAAGGATGGGATTTCTAGAAAGACCACAGGAGAATATGAAACAAATGCTGAAAATGTTTGTTGACATAGAGCTGGAATATTGCAAGTTGTTCTGTCTTAAAACAACTACATCTGTTTGTGTCGATATAATAAACCCATATACATGACTACTAAAAAAAGGGATTATACAGTGCTTTAAACAGGAGTTGAAAATATGAATATCATCAATATCATTGCATAAACTTTTACCTATTCTATTACTCTTTTCCGTATAGATTAAGCATCAAAAAATATTCCAAAAATTTGTAGACTAAAATACATTTTTTTGATAATGAAGTAAAAAAAAAAATAGATAAATAAATCATATTGAAGAAGAAGCTTTTCTCCCAAAACCCAAAACATAACCACTTAGGGGATTAGAAGTGGTGCCTTCACTAAGTCTCATGTTTGAGAATAATACAGTGAAAAATTCTGCATGTTTAAGGTCTACAGTTATCCATGTGGCTTAAGAGGAAATATCCAAAGAAGGCATTATCTAAGAGTTGTCATGTTGCCCTGATAACTCTATCCAGGTGACAGATTTTGACTTTATAAATTGTGAACATCAGTACCTTCACATGAAATGTAAGGTACTAACAGAATACATATAAAAGTTCAAACAGTGCAAGCGAACTCAGCTAGGGAGTGTTCATCCCCGCCACTCTCTGCCCCAGTCTCCCAAGGAATCATCTGATATCGAGCACAAGAAAAGAAAGAGCCTGTCTGGGGACTACAACAGTCCCACAGGGACTATGTACCACAATTAGTATGCAAAGGGCTATAAGGAAGGTTGCACAGCTAAAGTTAATGTCAGCTTTTGACTATATAACCATAGCATTCTGTTAATTGTATATAATTTCATGTAAATCAGAAATACAAAGAACCTCTAATTTCTCTTTTCCAGCTCAGGCTGTTCCCACTGCATTTTTGTGCTTGTGTCAGTCTTACTCTAGAGGAATGAATCTTCAGCTACTTCTCCTAGGAAACACTGTCATAAACAGAGAAACCTTGCTCTAAGCAGGGTGGGTTTTTTCCTGTTACCATGCATATTCATGTTGTTTTCCGTTTTTCATTCCTGTGATAGGCTGACCCTGGCTGCATGCCAGGTGCCTACCAAAGCTGCTCTATCACTTCCCTCCACAACTGGACAGGAGAGAGAAAAATACAGCAAAAGGCTCGTGTCAAAACATACTTAACTTGGAGCAAATCCATTTGTTGTCAATCAAATCAAAGAAGGATAATGGGAAACGAAAAAGTAAATCTCAAAATGCTTTTCATCCAACCTCATCTCCTGCAACAAGCTCAACCGTGGATGCTCTACCTCCTCCCTCCAGTACTGGAGTGGGATGTGGCATGGGGGTTGTGGTCAGTTCACACACTGTTTCTGCTGCTCCTTCCCCTGAAAGGGCAATGCCTCCTCACATTATCCCCTTGCTCCAGTGTAAGGTCACTCTAAAGGGAGACAGTCCTCCAAAGTGAATCCTTCCCACATGCTACAGTTCTTCATAAATGGCTCCAGCACTGGTCCCTTCCACAGGTACAGACTTTCAGTACTCCAGTCTTGGTGCTGTTGACAGGGTCAGAAGTCCTGCCAGCAAATTTGCTCCAGCATGGACTCCTCTCTTCATGCATCCAAGGTCCCAAAAGGATTCTGTTCCAGTGTGGGCATCCAACAGGGTCACACCCTCCTTCAGGCATCCACCTGCTGCAGCATGGGGTTCTCAATGGACTGCAGGTGGATGATATATGCTTCACCTCCATGGTATGCAGGGCAACAGTCTATCTCACCATGGTCTGCACTATGGGCTGCAGGGTAATTTCTACTCAAGCACCTCCTCCTCCTTCACTGACCTTACTGTCTGCAGAGGTGTTTCTCTCACATATTCTTACTCCTTTCCAGCTGCAGTTGCTGTTTCAAAGCACATTTTTCCCTCTTAGGTATGTTGTCCTAGAGGCATTACCACCGTGACTGATTGACTAAGTCTTGGCCAGCAGTGAGTCTTTCTTGGAACTTGTTGGCATTGTCTCTATCAGACATAGAAGAAGCTTTTGTTACCTTTTCACAGAAGCCGTTCCTGTAGCCCCACTCTCCCAACTACCAAAACCTTGCCATACAAATCAAATACAGTCCCTATGAATGCAGAACTAGACACATATTCTATTCCTTTCCCCTTGCAGACCACCTGAGCCACAGTAGTCAGAGGTTAAGGACGCCATAATGGAACATAAGGAACATCCATTGACAGTATCAGAGAAACTCTTCACAGTATCACAGTAATGATAAGGTTGGAAAAGACCTTAAAGATCATCCAGTCCAACCTAAATCCAAATAAACCAAGTCAACCTAACATCTAACATTTAGATCATGCCACTCGGCACCTCATCCAGCCTAACCTTGAACACTTCCAGGGACGGCGACTCAGCCACCTCTGTGGGCAGCCCATTCCAAAATCGGATCACTCTTTCAGTGAAAAATCTTTTCCTAATGTCAAGTCTAAACCTCCCCTGATGGAGCTTAAGACTATGACCTCTTGTCTCCAGTGTCCAGGGAGAAAAGACCTATCCCTGCCTGACCACAACCACCTTTCAGATAGTTATAGACAGCGATAAGATCACCCCTGAGCCTCCTCTTTTCCAGGCTAAACAAACCCAGCTCCCTCAGCCTCTCCTCATAGGGCTGATCTTCCAACCCCATTACCATTCCAGTTACCCTTTACTGGACCCATTCCAGCACCTCAACATCCCTCTTAAACTGAGGGGCCCAGAACTGTACACAATACTCCAGGTGTGGTCTAACCAGTGCCAAATACAGGGGGAAAATGAGAGCTTCTGCCTGGAAGGACAAAGCAGGAGAGAACCGCAGAACCAGCCATTGTATAAAATCACTGCTTGTGCAGCCTTCCTGTATGGGTGGACCTCAGCAGCCCATTATCTGCTAGATGTAGTGTAGATTCTAGTTTGCTGCCACAAAGCACAACAGCTGTCAAACCTAATGCAGCCAGCAAACTACCCCTTGAAACAGACACTTTGCACAGTGATTTCCTCAGCTCCCAAACCAGTTCCTCTTGATGCATCGTTGTGGTACTCCAAATAATCATTTAAATTCTTTCATGATGATCGTTCTGTGAAATTCTGCATTTCATGTTTGACCAGACTTGCTTGTGTTTTGCTAGGTTTTATTTATGTTTTCTTCCAAAGCAAAAATTTAATGTGAGTCTGGTTTATTTGCAAGGCAATGTTTAACAAAACAGTATGAGATGTATCTGATTAAAAACCCAGCCAACAATAAAGTGATTATCTTTCAGCACAGTGTGTGGTGCCATATGGTGACTGAGCAAGTGGGAAGAACTGGTGCTTAATATGCAGCTCCAGTGATTTACGGATACTGACTTCCTGTGGAAAATGACTGCTTCTCTCATAAAAACCTAATTAGTTTTAAAAGTACATGTTTGCAAAGAACATTTATATTGATAAAGTTGCCAGTGCAGTATCCAAACCTATTAATGATCTATAAAAGTCTCAAGTGACAGGTGCATTTTGAACTGCCTGTCTCGATCTGTCCTGCTGACCCTGATCAAAATTATTGCTTGAAATAACCATGAACCACTTTTTTTGCTGGTTCTTTTTATTGTTTATTTTACTTAGAAACTGAGCACGAAACCAGGTGAAAACATCTATGAATGGACTAAGAAACAATTATTCTTTTGGTTCTTTTTCTTCTGCCGGTAAACCTGAACATTTTATAAAACAAAACAGTCTCTTCTACATTCATCTATCTCTTCCTACAATTATAAAAAATACAAGAAAACAACATGAAAAGCTCGTCGACCCAAAGCAGAAATCATATCTTTATTAAGAAATTTCATAGCAAATGTTTAATTTGCTTGGTAGAACAGCATATTTATTCCTATAAAATTATCCAAAACACTTCTTTCCTTTCAATAATTTAAGTCAATACTAATGCTATGAATTCTGTATTAATTAATGAAAACTGAAAGACAAACACCTTCAGAATCATAACTATAGCTATTAGAACAGTTAGAAGCATTTACCCTAAGTTTCTTACTCTATAATTGGAAGTAGACTTGTGCATAAGATTTTAGACAATTTCTCATATGCAAAGAGTTCTGTCATCTGGGATGTCACAGTAGTGTTTCCATTTTTTCTGTATTATCTGCTGTCTTTTAATCTACTATATATGTGCTTAATCTCTTTTTTGTATCTGAAATGCAGTACTCCTTTCAGCCATTCAATCTTCTATTAAAGAAAGGCTGAATCCCACAGATGCTTGTGGTTGCTCAAAACATGTTCTTAAATATCCCCTAAAGATGACAAGCACATCTGTCCTGTCTCAGTCCTCTCATTTTTCAAATTTTCATTATTTTTCTTTCTCACTCTTGTTATTATATGATTATATATATGTATAATATAAATTAGAATCCTCAATTTCCATTTCCCCATCTTAATTAATTTAAAAGCTCATCATCTTGACAGAATGAATGTTCATCCATTTTTAGATTAGATATAAGAAATAATTTTTTTACAATGACACTGGACCAGGTTTCCCAGAGAAGTGGTAGATATCCCTGAAGATATTCAAGGTTGACTTGGATGGGACTCTGGGCAACCTGATCTAGTTGAAGATGTCCCTGATCACTGTAAGGGGGTTGGACTAGAACACATGTAAAGGTCTCTTTTAATACAAAATATTCTATGAGTCTGCCCTTGGTATTATTCTTTTCGATTAGGAAAAAAGTCATCACCATTTCCCACAAAATTGTAACATCCTCTTATTTCCCCCCACATCTATTTTTATTTGAGTTTGGTGACCCTCTCTGTTTTCTGTGTTTGTTTTTAAACTCTGGTGTGAGGTTGAGATAAACTATCACAATGAAAGCAATGAAGAAAGATTCAGTATTGCTTTAGTATTAGTGTTGAACAAAAACAGCTTTACTGAAAATAGCAATCACATGGAATTTTTCAGTTAATTTAATTAAAAATTTAAATGAGTAGTCAGTAGAATAAAGACTGAGGATACTCTAACTGCTGGTTCAACAACACTTATAGCATAACGGGTAGTGATGGAGGGCACTTCCTGTTAGCTAAAAAATTAAAACTTAACAGGTTGTCATAAATCATAGGCATCTACTTCTTTAGTAATTCACAGCAGTAAAATGTGCAGTTTAATATAAGAAAATATTTACTGCTTAGCTTTAAGAGTAAATTGCAAATATTCACACTCACATTTATTAGAATATTAAACCGTAGTCAGTCTAGTAATCCAAATTTAGCCTTATTCCTCACAAAACAATGCAAGTAAAAATTATCATCAGCTAACTATGTTTTCATAGTACTTGGATCACATAACTAATGCTGTGGAAGTAACATTATTATGAAGAACTTCCTGAAAACTGTAAAATGAGAAAACAAAAGAACAGAAAATATAAGGGGTTAAAAAATTTGAGACAATCTTAAACAAAGATAATAATCCCAGCTGGTGTGGGGGCAGATGGCATGTCAGGCTACAGGACATTAATATGTGGTAAACATAAGAGTTACAAATTTAGATTAGAGGGTATTCCTTTCTGCTCTGGAATATCCTTTCTTTCCTGGCAAGTCTTGCAGAGCACATGAAAGAGCCAGTAAACTGATGAGTTCAGTTGCATTCCAATTCCCTGGACTATCAGAGAAGGAAATTATATACTCTCTACAAGCTGTAGGGGTTTTTCTTTTATTGTCAGGGAAAAAACAAAGAGTAGTACAGAGAGTGAGCACTGAAAATGTCTAATAGAGTCCTAGGGCAATTTAGATTGGGAGAGTATTCCAAGATTTCCTAGTCAAGTGCTTGTCAAAAGCATGGCATACTTCAAAGGCAGATGAGATTGCTCAGTCTGTCCAGTTGAGTTCTGAAGATCTACAAGCATGGAGGTCTCACACTTCACTGGGAAAGCAGTTTTAGTTTATATCCATCCTTATATGCAGTCTAAGATTATGGCAGTATCTGAAGTTATTATTAAAATCAAATATACTGATGAAAGGATTAATTTTATTGTGATTAATCATGTTGAAAAAAAGGATAAAACTGAAACAGAGCAAAAAGTATTAGTAAGAGAGGAAAGCTGAGTTTATGTATCAGCTTCTTGTGAATTCTAGATCTATATTATGTCATCTAAAGAAACAGGACTTGTTAGCCAAAACAGTACATTGGGCACTCCAGAGATGTTATCCTGAGCCTGCATTCCTTGTGAAAATACATCACGCCCTCATAAGCTTGTAGGTAGAGAAGGAAAAGACAGAGATTTCAGCTAACATACCCACTGTCAAACCCAAGTAGAAACTCATAGTCTGTACATTTTGCCTTCATTTAGATATCAAAGTACTTCAATGCTTTGCTAAAGTAATGTGAGGAAGAGTGTGTTACATCTTCTCATATATTTAATGCTTTCTGATTATGGATCCACACCCACATTTAAAACACAGTCCATGCAAAGGCTACTTGTGCAACACAGCCCTTTCATGATGATTTTCTGACAGATGTGTTACTGATCAGAACTTAGAAATCGTGGTGTTTGTTTCTGAGGTTAGGAAGAAGCCTGTCGTTCATGACTGCCTGACATGGGTTGCTTTCAGCTGCCTGTTGCTCTGTTTCAGTGATGACAGAAATGCCTCTGCACACACCAGATGCACATATGAGAACCACAGAGGGTTACTTGAGTTTATGGAGTGATAAGAATAGCACATTTTGTCTAAACCTTGATGTGCACAAACAAAATTTAACTGAAAATAATCTAAAGCAATGTGAAGTGCAAAGCAAAGGTTACTTTACTCAACCCTATATTTCACTGTATTTTTACACAGATATATTTAAACTCCTTAAGCTAGATTTTAACCAGGTGACTACTACTAAAACACGATTTTTCACAGTAGTATCTTTAACAATTGTAATTTCATAATCTTTACTTTTACCTCTGATCTCACAGTGCATGTCATTAAGAAAATTATTTAAGATTATATTTCACTGTCTTTGAGAGGAAGAGGTGACAGGATGTAGAAATATGCAAATTATGGTGGAACCTTAAAATAATTGCAATCTGTAAACCTGCACAAAATCAGAAATTGTAATAGAAAAGCAGCAGTTTCTTGTAATTCACAAAGATGAAAATGCAAAACAGACAATCTCATTTCAGCCCTGCTCAATAATAATTCAAGAAGCCAGACATGACTCAGACTCTCCTCATAAATTAGATGTTTGACAGGGAACAAGGTATCACAAGAAAAAAAAGGAGGGAGCAGAAGCAAAACCATGCCTCATGTGGTTTCTGCTCTATTACTCATGGACAACTGCATGAAATATTAAATAGTGCAATTACTGGCAAAAAAGGGACGGTTAAGCAAACATGCTGTAGAGGACCAACCTATGGAAATCAATAGATTAGCTATTAATTCATGTAAGATTGTTGCTGATGTAACTTTGAGCTATAAGATACAACACTGGACCCAGAGGCAATTCCCCTATTACACATACCACTGCCATTTCTACTGAAAACACTTAGGTATTCCTTAGTTCAACTAACACAAATAGTAGAAAACCAAACCCAAACCAGCTTAATCCTTGCTAGTGTTAAAAATTTACATAGACCGAAGTTACGTGACACAGAAATCCCACATGGCATCTGTAGTCAACTTGCTCAGGTTTCACTGTTTATTCTGAGGAAAATGATGTTTGATTAAGATATCTTAGCTAGGGGGTTATATTATGCAGAACAAATCAAGACCTGTTGTGTGGAATTACAGGTGATGGTGATGCTGGAGGGGTCTGGCAGTGTGCCACAGTCTGCCCATTTTAGTATTACTGGGATACAGCCTTCAATCCTTGACTCAGTCACAATTTTCCTGAGTCATTGTCATCAACTTAAGATAATGAGGAATGGAAGCAATCTTCCATCTTCAATGAAAAATTGTTTCTGAAGCAAAACTTAGTCTTTTCAAGTGAAAATATTATTTCAGTGTTTTATAGTAACATAGAATCTTTTAAATTGAGAATAAACAAAGAAAGAAACCAAAATAATAAGAATTCTTACCAACTACCACCACAGTGGACATGTTCTTAAAGATATGTAGTCTTTCCTTTTGATTGAAACATTAGAAGTGATGTCATTTGTAATATATATTTCATATTATAATTTCTGGTAAGCCAAATCATCATTTAGTGGTTAGATGCAAAATCACACAGTTCAGATAGGCATAGAGCTCTGAAGACACTTGGTGAATCTCCTACACGTAGCAAACCTGAGGTTTACTTTACATGTGGAAAAAAAAAATCTCTTTAGGTCTTCTTCATGTGTAAGCACAAGACTCACACCCAGAGCATTTCAACTAATAAATACTACTCCACCTCAGAAGTTAAGAGAATGAAACAGAGAGAGAAATCTGCCATGTCAACCTGCATAATGCAAGTCTGCAAACAAAAGGAAGCAGTAACGAATACTGTGATTTCTGTGATTGCTAGCAATCAGCAATCACCAGTTTAGTAGTAAGGCAACACTTCCAGGTAGCACCAAAGTCTGTCTGCATGGTGTCTTACAGACGAGGATGGGGCTGAGTTGCAAGCTAAATAGCTGTTCAAATTTCTAATTTTGAACTTCATAATTTTAGCCTTGCCTTAATCTTAAACACCTTCACAATGTCATACTAGAGAAATCTGTGAAGACTACTAAATGAAGATGAGTTCCAGTAGTATAAAATCAAAGCTGGTAATCAGGTTTTTTAAAATATGTCAAGCTGAAGGAATAGGGGAGTGGGAGCATTTGGGGCAGCATCAGCACTACTGTTAAGAAATAAACAAGTCTTGGATTTATGTTCCCACTTGGTGATTAAAGAAGAGTGACAAATGAAGTGCTAAAAATGTAATAAGAATGAAGAAGATGAAAGTGAAAAAAGGGTTTTTGAAGTGTAATAGACTCAGTCAAGGATTCAGAAGTATGAGAGCAGCAATACAAATGAAGTAACATCAGTTTACTTTAGGAATTAAGTGAACCACTTTGTTAAGTCTCTGAGCATGCCCAGAATTTTAAAAAAATGTTTTAAATTTAGATTTAAGTGAGATTTCATTAAATTATTACATATAAAGATCTATTGCTGGTGAAGTGTCTCATTTAACATTACATTTATCAATCCACAAGGGACTAAGTACAAACCTGTGTGTAGTATTGATGATCAGACTATGCTAATATAATCTGGAGGCTGCTTGAGACAAATTTAAAAGCATCTGGGTGGGAAAAATAAATCAGGTCACTACTACTTCTTAGTAGTACTAATCACACTACTTCTTAGCACGTGCTCAAGAGGTTTTCTTTTAGGTATGAGGTCTAATAAGAATGTTGCATCTGTGGAAAGACAGTAGAGTATTCCTGTCTATTTGGTTTTGATACTAACATATTTATGTGAATCAGTGAAACATTCTGATTGATTCATTCACTGCTAATATATTTCAAAAAAGCACTTCAGCTTCCAATATCCTGCATTTATCCTTTTTATTTTTCTACAAGACCTTAATGTCTTCTGTCAGAAAAGTAGAAGAGTCTTCAGAGATGAATGCATTGAGTTGCCTTTGCGATATATGAGCAGTAATCCACAAGTAGCCCATAGATGACAGCAATGACATGTGAAGGAAGGTCAGAGGACAGATGACTATCAGTTCACTTCTTAATCCCCATAAACATGATCCAGAGTCAATATTTCCACTCTCTTGAAGCAATTATCAACCTGTTAACTGCAATCCCAAATTTTTGTCTGGGTGAAATTCCAACTACAATGAGAATCAGAAGTATAAAAAACAGACAGGAGATATTGCTCTCTATCTCTAGTTTTTACTGGAGGATAACACACAACACAAAAAGTAGTGAAATAAATCTGTGGAGTAAATATCTAGTATCAAGGAGCTTCTAAATTGAAATTTGTGCTGTTTAATTGAACAAATTTTCTAAAAGAACAAATGTAGCGGAGTTTATGAGAAAATTCTGCATTTACCATTTCTCTATCCCATTCTGCTTTCTCTAGCTTTTCCTCTAGAAACCAGGCTTCAGAATTTTGTCTAAACCTGTGACTAACACCTGCTTTTCTCCAGTTGCCTTTTGTTGTCATAAACAAACAGTGGTTCTGCGGGACGCTTAAGTAATTTGTTTTCATTTGCATTGGGGTGTGAGGGGATGATGAGCAGTGAACTGCCTGGAGGTAGTGGAATATTGCACTGTCTGGGTCTGGGCAGCAGGTCAATGAGCTGAATATCCCAGCGCTAACACATCTGACACTGATGAATCTGCTTGTGTGAATTAGCAGGAAGAAGTGTGAGTGCTGGGAAACCAAGCACAGGTCCAGAAATAGCAGCAAATAGCTAGAAAAAGCTGAAGGAACCATCTCAGCCATTTTCTAACACAGGAGATATAGACAAAAATTACATGTATTAGCTTATGAATTACAGTAAATAGAAAGCAATGCATTAGGCTGTTTGAAAACTAAAATATAGGGTTTTTTTCACTTACTATATCTACCCTAAGATCCATGTTGCTCTTTTCCACGTTAGCATGATAGTCTCTAGTGCCTTAATCTTCCTACTCCATGGACAAAGTGTTTAAATATCTGACAAAGACTATTATTTTTATCACAACAAATTATTTCTGTTATCTAGATGACAGCTTCTAATCAAGGAAGCTGAACAGGAAGCACTGTTGAAGTTTTCATGCATTATTCTGCTATCTGTTTTATTTTTTTTATTGTCAAAATACAAGTAACTTACCAAGCTACAACTTTAAAGACTTATCAAGGCTGTCACATGGAGTGCTAGGGTCATTCTTTTGTGTATTTCCCTGTGGATTTCAGATTGGCGCGGACGAGAAGTCACTTCTTTGAAATTGTGAGACCTTCGTCTCACCCCTATAACATAGTGAAGGTTCATCAGACTAACAAAAGCAACTTTAGAAGGGTGAGAAAGAAGAATAAAAAACCAGTAACTCAACAACTGACAGCAGGGTGAAGAAGCTCTTCAGGTCAAATTGTGTCTCTATATTTGATAGGTAACGGCATAAAAAACACCTCGTTCATATACTTGTACTATCTGGGATAATATTATGAAGCAATTTCTTTGTAGACAGCAGTTAGAAAAACATGAGTCCATTTCAAATATTCTTTTTTATCCAAGTAGTACAAAAATGATGAGCAGCTCACCCAAATGCAATTTTTGTCATTACAATATTTCTAATCATGAACTGTAGCATTGTTAGAATAATTTATTTCAATATATCATTATTTTTCCATAATGTAATGGGACTCAGTTTATTGACAGCTCCTTCAAAGTATAGGTAGGCATGAATCAGATACAGGCTTGAAACTATGATCTAATGAGATCTCAAAGTTGTAGATGCTTGTGTAGCTACCACCTGTATATACTGGGTAGAGATTTGGCTCGTCTTCGTGTAAGTCCATGTCAAAGACCATGAGGGAATGTTAATGATTTTCTTGGTCATTAATATCTGCCTTTGAGATGTATGTACTGTAAGCAACATCAAACTAAGACATTTAAAATTATTAGTATTGTTATTTCTTACATTAAAGGACATAGTCAGATTTTATATGTATGGTTTCAGTTCATATTTAAACATAATAATACAGGCTTCTTTTTTTGCTGTTCTCCTACCTTAAGCGCTCATTAGCAAGTTATTTGTACAATATAGCTCAGAACTCCAGCATCAAGGATCTTTTGAATTCCTGTGATCTTCTTTTAGCTTATATTAGCATATAGACCTTGCAGTAGGTTTCTTTTCATCTGTATTTGATGAAAAGAAATTTGATTTAGAAAAATCAAAACCAAACTCTTTCCGTTAAAATTGTGTTTAATGCAATAAAGTTTAAAATCAATATAGTAGTGTCAAAAACACATAGATTTTTATGTTTATTATTGCTTTTAAGCTTTTCTTTTAAGTATTCCACAGTCATATGAAGCTCCACTGCATGAAATTTTGTGAAATATTGGAGTTGTGAAGTGAGGGATCATGATGGGGAGGAAGGCTACAGGGGTGTCTTCTGTAAGAAGCTGCTAGAAGCTGGTCCATACCCAACAGTCAATACCAGCTGATTCTCAGATGTGTCCACCTTTGGCCAAAGCCAAGCCAATCAGCAATGGTGGTAGCTCTGAGATGACATGTTTAAGAAGAGGAAATAACTGTTGCAAAAAATTGTAACAGCAAAAGTGAGTGAGAATATTTTCTCAGCCACCAAAGTAGAGATTCCCATGTGGCCAATGGTGAAGACCATTGCAAAGAAGGCTCTGCCTCTGCAGCCCATGCAGGTTAGCAATGGAGCAGATATCCACTGCAGCCTATGGAACAGCCTCAGGTACCAGGTACATTTGGGACTGATCTGTTGGACAGCAGTGCAGGAGAAATGGATCTGGGGTCCTGGTGGACAGCAGGATGACCATGAGCCAACAGCGTCCTCTAGTGGCCAAGAGGGCCAACAGCATCCTGGGGGTGGATCAGAAGTGGGGTGGTTAACAGATCAAGAGAGAGTTTCTTCTCCCCCTCTCCTCTGCCCTGGTGAGACTGCATCTGGAGTATTGTGTCCAGTTCTGGGCCTCACGGAGCTGGCGGAGAGAGTCCAGCACAGAGCCACAAAGATGATGGAGTAGAACACCCTTATGGGGCAAGGCTAAGGGAGCTGGGTCTCCTTAGAGAAAAGGAGAGTGAGGAGTGATCTCATTAATGTTTATAAATATGTGAGGGGTAGGTGTCAGGAGGATGGAGCCGGGATCTTCTCAACGTCATCTAGTGATAGGACAAGGGTCAATGGGTGTAAGCTGGAACATAGGTGATTCCACATCAATATAAGAAGGAACTTCTTCACGGTGAGGATGACAGAGCGCTGGAATGGGCTGCCCAGGGGGTTTGTGGAGTGTCCTTCTCTGAAAATATTTAAAACATGCCTGGATATCTTCCTATGTGACTTGATCTAGGTGATCCTGCTCTGGAAGAGGGATTTGACTACATGATCTTTTGAGGTCCCTTCCAATCCCTAATGTCCTGTGGTTCTGTGACTCTGTGAATAGCCTACACTGAAGAAGGTGGATGTCTGAAGGAGCCTTTGACCCCTGGGAAATCCACACTAGAGAAAGTTCCTGGTGGGACCTGTGAACTCATGGAGAGAGGAGCCCACACTAAAGCAGGTTCACTGGCAGGACTTCTGATTGTCATGGAAGTGACCTACACTAGAGCCATTCATGAAGAACTGTAACATGTGGGAAGGACTCACTTTGGAGAAGTTTGTGAAAGACTGTCTCCCATGGGACGAACCCCACACTGGGCAAAATGAAAGAGTGTGAGAAGTCCTCCTCCAGAGGGATAAGAAGTAGCAGAAACAATATGTGGTGAACTGAATCACAACTCTCATGCCCCATCCTCCTCTTCTTCATTAGGGAAAAGGTAAAGGATTTGGTAGTGAAGTTGAGCCTGTGAAGAAGGGACAGATGTGTGGAAGATGTTTTAAGATTTAGTTTTTATTTTCCCATTATCCTACAATGATTTGAATAGTAATTAATTTTCTTCATGTTGAGTTTGTTTTGTCCATGACAGTAATTGCTGAGGGATCTCACCGTCCACATACTGACCTCATGGGCCTTTCATTATATTTTCTCTCTTTTCCTGTTGAAAAGGGAAGTGGTAGAGTGGATTTGGTGGGCACCTGACTTCCAACCAAGGTCAACCCACAGAGTTTGGTTATGTTACAGTTCAGGATGTTAATCAACATGTGATTACTTCACATTAATTCAAATCATAAGAATTACTAGTCATACCTTCTCCTGAATTCTATAGGAGTCAAGGAGTTAAGATGTTTGTGCTGCCAATATTGCCATTGCCATGAAGTTCAAGGGGCATCTTTCTGTAATGCTTCTCTTTGAATTCTGGCTATTTCAATGTAGGTCATCCTCCACAGTACATTTACAATAAGGATTTCACTATCAGGTTTATTTTGAGATAATTGTTAATTCCCATGATAGCACCATTTGACCTTTCTTTTGGAGTTACACTAAAGTAAGTTTTTGAAGGTTTTTTTTATTCATTTAGTTGAAAATTCACAGTTAAAAATGGGGAAAACATACACCAATGAGAGGAAAAGCCTATGACTATCACAGTCCCATTGGAAAATGCAAAGAAATATGCATTTTATTCAACACTCCTCTGATTTCAGAGAAAGGAATTAGAAGTCTCGAGAGGGAATGGAAAATTGTGGGAGTAATTATTCATCATCCTACAGAATTCCCAGAGGAAATGCACTGCATACAGATTTCTTAGCATATTCTTATTTTGAAAATTAATTATAATGAATAGTATTTCCCATTGTCATGCAAATAAACAAGATGTTCCTCAAGCATATGTCTTCTCATTTTATTTTGCATTGGGAAATCCATAGGTTAGATGTGACCTTCCTGACAAGTGGATTAGTTTAGATCCTGCTGTTAGTTTTCTGATTAACATTCACCTATACAAAACTGGGTTAAAACTGGAAATACCCACTAATTATTGAGAATATTTATATTTAAAATTAAGCTGTGCTATTCATAACTCCTCTGCAAAAGGTTTTTCGTAACTTTTTGCACCTGCCTGAAAATGGTCTGTTACCTGATCCTGACATATGGGTCAGAAACCCTGTAGGAGGCTGTTATAGGATTTTGTTTGCTTCTTTATTGAAGACTATGACTGGACTCCTCAGATTATGGGTAGCGTATTTTTGACTTAACTTTAACTCATGGGAAAGCATTTTAAACACAATTAAACACATTTTTCTATTAGCATAGGCACAAATTCAATATTTGAATTCAAACATTCAAATATTCTTGAAAAAAAATTAAAATTATAAGTGACATATTTGAATATATATGTCAAGAATAAAGGAATATGCAAAAGTATAAGTAAAGGTTGAGATTCATAGTGCAAAAACATGTCATTTCCTGCACTATTGCTTAGAAAAACTAATACCCATGTTTCTAACAAAAGTAAAAAGCAAGTGTCAGTGACGGCCCTAGGAAGATTTCCTGTAATTGATGGATATACAGTGTATATGGTTACCCTGCTTTTGGGTGCTATCAATTTGTATTTTCTCTGCCTTGGTAACATGTCACAGCTTGAAGTGCCATTTTAACCTAAGAAGGGAAAGCTGGCTTCCTAATAGCACCACGTACACATGAATTGTGACACTCTTTCTTTTCATAGCATTCCCTCACTTTTGTTTTGCTGTGTGCAAAATGGTTGCATTGGCTTTAAAAAGACTCATTTTCTCTACTGCAGAAGAAGTAATACATGAAGTTCACTCTCTCACATCTTTGAAATTGATAAGTTGACCAAGACAAAACTTACTAGCAGTTCCATATCCTCATTTTTATCTGCTTTTTATTTTACTTTGTGATTATAGTATTGCCTCATTTCAAAAAAGGTTCATATCTGCAAATCTTAAATGGAAGGAAGAACTTTATGAGGAGAGGTTGAGGGAGCTGGGTCTCTTTAGCTTGGATAAGAGGAGACTGAGGGGCGACCTCATTAATGTCTACAAATATTTGAGGGGTGGGTGTCAGGAGGATGGCACTGGGCTGTTCTCGGTGTCATGTAGTGATAGGACAAGGGGCAATGGTTGTAAGCTGGAACATAGGAGGTTCCGCATCCACCTGAGAAGGAACTTCTTCACAGTGAGGGTGACGGAACACTGGAACAGGCTGCCCAGGGGGGTTGTGGAGTCTCCTTCTCTGGAGATGTTCAAGACCCGACTGGACAGGTTCCTGTGTGACTTGGTTTAGGTGATCCTGCTGTTGCAGGCGGATTGGACTAGATGATCTTTCGAGGTCCCTTCCAATCCGTAATGATTCTATGATTCTATGATTCTATAATTAGGTCTTTTCAGGCAGTTTTCCTCAACTCCCTGTGCTGCAAATGGCAGTGTCTCCACACCCAGAGTCCAGTTTCTAGAAAGCTCCGTTTGAGTACCACATTTCTGTTAAGGTGTACCTAACACTGTAGCATTAAATTTCCATGATAGAACTGCAGAGAATACTTCTGCACGGGAACATTTAAGTCTACATCTCTTTTGCGGATTTAGCTCGTTTCTTTCCCCATGTAGTAGTGTTGCAGGTGTACCATGAGACATGCAGAGCTACTATGTAGTGTAGCCATAGCTGGCAGATTTCCCTATTCTTTTTTTCTCTATCACCAAATCCCTTTCCTGTCATACAGCTATTTTCTAGAAATTATACAATCCCATGCAAAACCAAGGCCTGAACAAAATAAAGGAGAGCATAAAGGCTAAATCAAATAATATGTGAATGAGTGAAATGGTCCAAAATCCAAGGCTTGATTCAAAATACAATAGGATTTGACTGGGCCACTTCTAACAGGACATTATTATATCTCCTATTTAGTTTGTTAAACTTCATTGTCCATCTGAGAGACAAATGCTTCAAATTAAGAACTCGCCTTGACTTAGCTACATTCTGCTGAAATTTTTCTGGTTTTTTCATACTCTTAGATTATTAACCATTATGTTACAGCTTCTTTATTATCACCAGCCATGATCGAAACACCTACAAGGTTAAGACCTCAAATTAACTACTGTTAGCATCATTTACTGCGTATACCAAACAATTACTCATATTTAAAGGAAAATATGATTAGACAGTAGACCTGTAAATTTGCTGCCTCAATCAAAGAAGTATGTTTTATAGAGCTGCTACTTTGACTTAAAAATTCAACCATGAGTTGCATTCTTTCTTCACTACCATTATTTTTAGTATTTCAACATAAAATAACCAGACAACATCTTCCAATGATTTAAAGAGCCTTTTGCACTAGCTATTCTATAAAATTTTAATGGGTACACACAAAGTGATAGACGTTAATGCATTCTGTAGAAGGCAGACAAATCTGCAGATAATTTTTACAGGACTTTTAGCAGTAAATACAGAGTTTATTAAAAACAATATTTTACTGATGCTTATGAAATTAAACATCTCCAACATCCTACCAATATTTTATTGGCTAACAGGTTTTAAAAGGAACAAAGGAAGACTTGCAGGAATTTAAATTTCATACTTGGTCTTTCATTTATTAGCATTTACAAAAGAAGAAGAAGCATAGCTGAAAGAGATGTGTGGGTGGTCAGCACTAATGACCCCTAAGAGATACTTGTCAAATGCTTCATGCAGTTAGGAGCCACATAGACAAGGAAAGCAATTTGCAAAGTGAAGTTGAAAAGCATTCACCCTTGCACGATGAAAATGTCACGAGCATGTACTGCATCTCTCACTGACTTCTGCTAGGACCCTCACAATCTCCCCTATCAAATTCCACAAAGACCCTGTACCAGTGTAGTCCTACCACTGAATCTGCTTGTAAGCCACTTTGATAGCTACAGGCTTGCCAACACAGTTATATTTAGCACCAGGCTTCCCAACAAACCAAAGAATGACTAGTACAACACGTCAGTGTCACAATAAAGTGCAAAATTTCTTAATGTTCAGGTTCAGTCATAGGATAATATTAATTAGAGAAAAAAAAAGGAAATAATAAAAAAACCCTACCACCTCCCTAAACCCTAAATAACATGGTAGAAACAAGAGAAACAAGCAGAGAAGGATGAGAAGTACATTCATTTGAACCTACTTAAAAGTATTTCTGAGATCTGTGGGAACATTTGGTTTTTTAAATTGTTATAATTATATCACTCATTAACACTCTCCTTCTTGTGATCCTGGACAGCACAAATCCAAACAGCTATTTAACTTCTATTTTAACAACTGAAGTGCTCCATGACAACAGCTTTGTAACTAAAATACACAGAAGGAAGGGCCTTACTCCTTCCATGCCTACACAATTCCAGTCCCTTAATTATTCTTTAGTTAGCTTCAATTTCCAAATTTCAGTCTTGATGTCTGGACTGTTTAGAGGGTGATCACCAAGTGCCTCAAGAGCCAAACATCTTGCACTGAATGTCACAGGGTGGAAAATTCTCCAGCTGCTGTTCAGTCTCTTCCTCAACACTCTAACTGCCTCCTTATTTCCTCTGTGAACAGAACAAATCCCATCTTGACTGACAAGGGGTTTGACTAGAGATATTATACGAGTGGTATGATATAACTCCGCTTTGCCAGACAGGCTAATAACGAACGCACCTAACGAATGAGGCACACTGAAGATTATGTTATTTATATTGACCTGTGGCAATGAAGGTATTTAGCAAAAGTATTAATTTGCACTTCCGTGCATGTCCAGCAGTGTCACCTAAACAATTAATCAACATAAAAATCCAATGTGGATTGTTTTTGCCGTGACATGTTTAGACTCTCTGGTACGTGCAGAAAAGAAGCTCGCTAAAGAAGTCGCATTGCTGTGTTTGTCGAGGATTTTTCTGCACTAGCATGTAGTGCAGCACACACTAACTAGGACAAATGACTTAATCTCCTCATCACTGCATGTTGTAAAATTACTTTTGGCTGAATGAACATGAAATGGGTTGTTCAAACTCAGTCAGTATGCTTCTTTCAAAGTTAAAAGATAAAATTTACAGGTTGATAGAAAGTACAACGTATGGTGGGTTTCTCTCAATTGTCTTCCTCTGAAAATACAGGACTAAGCCAACACTAAAGACTGTGTAATATCTTATAACGAAATAAATAGATACATATTTATTTTAAAAGGAAGAAAAGAGAAAAGTTGAATCTGAGAAAATATCTGTCCTTAAATTCTCCTAAGTTTTTAATCACTATGTAATTGCTTGTCTTTAAAATAATCCTATTTTATTTGCATAGATGCACAAAAAAGGTATGCAACTTGTTTCCCTTTAGAAAAAGTGAATTTCTTACTTCATATCATACACTATATTGGCAAGGGACCAACATATTCATTCAAATTGCTTTCAAAGAAAATTAAATGAAATTTATGCTACAGTAGAGACAACATATTGTAATGATCTAGATAGCGCACCGTTGGCTAAAAGAAACATTAAAACTTTTGACATAAGTATATTTGAATTAGAGAGAAAAATCAAGATAAAAGAAGAAATTAGACTGGTCAGGACAAAAGAGCTCAGATGCCAGTTCTCTGAGCATCATGCTGCGCTCTAATTAGGAACCAAAAAATCATCTTATTTCATCTTTACTACTTCATACTGTTACGCTTAGCAGGAAGCCACTGCAAGGTAGGTCAGCTATAGCTGTCTACCAAAATACATACAAATAAGCTCAAAGTATATTCTAGTCACCAGCAATCACTTAATTATAAGTCTCCTCTGTCAAACATCTTTTTTCACTAGTATAACCTACTTGCTAGAATTGAGTTTGGATTTGATATGGCCATAATGCTATTTGAAGTCCATCTAGGACACTTCATTTGGACTGTAACATCTGGATTTCAGTATTATCTTTCATTAGGACTTCTCTGAAAAGCAATAAGCAAAATTTTTACATTTAAAACTCTTTCTTGAACTCCTTGAGTTCTGCCTTTTAAGAATATCAAAATCCTGTCAGATCTTTCTCTTCTATCATTATAGGTGGAAAATAATGTAATCAGCACATACATTGAAAATATGAAGGAAAAGATTCATAATCTATGTGAGAAGTCTACCTTGTCATTGTGCATATGCTATACTGCCAGAAATGGACAATAACTGGTTTCATTCAAGTTAGTTCAAACAGATATGAATGTAAAAATATACTGAAGTTCTTGATGCCATTCAAATTCTGCTCTCTTCACCCAAAGCCCTCATAATCAATAAGAAACTTTTTGCTGATTTTGAGGAGCTATAGAATAGAATCTTATAATTTAATATTTAAATGTTTTATATTCTATTGGAAAATACTGAATTAAAATGCTCGTTGTCGGGAATATCTAAAAGGAGCAGACATTTTTCACACGTCCAGAATCGTTTCGTACAGTACTGTAAGTGAATTTCTTCTCTGGTTATTGATCTGTTTTAAATTAATCTCATTAGAAATGTACAGACTGTGTGAATTGTAAAATTTTATTACCTTGGTTGTAGTGATGCAGTGGCAGGTTTGGTCCTAAATTCTGCATGGGTGGCATGTTGAAACAGTTTTCCCACTATCTGTTTGCATTGCTTGTTTCTTCTAATGGTGTCTCAGTTTCACTGCCTTGAAATATTATGAAAGTGATGCTATAAAATATGTCAGTCCACTGAGCATCCTTAGTTAACTGACAGCTATGGCTCAGATCTGGGTATGCTTGATGTGTATGATCAGCAAGCATATCACAAATGCAAATATATATGTTTATATGCCACATATATATGTATATGTGCCACAAACATATCTGCAGTACATTTGTGTAATTTTCTTTTTACAAATTCCTGAACAGCTATCAAGTAATAATAATTAACAGTATTATTATATCACAACAGCAGCAATTCAAATCAGCTCTTATTTCTTGAATTGTACAGTCTTTCAATAACACTTGTTCTTGCTGATGAGCAAACACAATTTTCCTTTGTCTACGAAACCAGTTGTATTCATGAGACTTTTACTCATGAAAAATGTACTTGTCTTAAAGAAGTGGACAAAACAGTGGCCTACACAGCTCTATTTTATGTATACAGCTCATATATTTGGCCACACTCTGATCAATGTTTATAGACACTTTCTGTGAGAATTACTCTGTGAACCTTTTTTCCTTGTAAGTACATCTTCCAAGACCAGTGTGGATTTCCTGACATCGGCAGTGAATTGCTCATTAATGCAAAACAGCAAGGCTTTTTTGTTTTATTCACACTGCCTGAAACACCAAACAACATTTCACAAGTGGACAGCCTAGTAGGGCAAAGTCCTTCACTACCACCAAGCTCCTGATATATTGGTAATGTCAGACTGTCATGTCATGGAACTTTTCCTCATGTGGAATGGCTTCGCTTCTGGTCAAAACCTATGGAGTACTCTGACATCAATAAGTTCATGCATCCTGAACTTTTATTTTCCTGAATTAAGGGCCATGCAATAGCCAGCTTCACAGAATCACAGAACATTAGGGATTGGAAGGGACCTCAGAAGATCACCTAGTCAAATCCCCTTGACACAGCAGGATCATCTAGACCAAGTTACACAGGAATACATCCAGGCAGGTTTTAAATGTCTCCAGACAAGGAGACTCCACAACTGCCCTGGGCAGCCCATTCCAGCGCTCTGTCACCATCACCATGAAGATGTGGAACTTCTTATGTTCCAGCTTACACCCATTGCCCCTCGTCCTATCACTAGATGACATTGAGAAGAGCCTGGCTCCATCCTCCTGACACCCACCTTTCCTGGGACAATGGATTTATGCACATCCAATCTGCTCAATTGATCCCTAACCCAGTCCTCATCAACTAGGGCAAACTTCTCTTTTGTCCGAACTTCCTCTGAAGCCTCAGCAATCTGGGGCTTGATATCAGGACAGCCCCCAGAAGTGTAGACAGAGGCAAAGAAGGTGTTCGGTATCTCCACTTTCTCTGTATCCTCTCTCTTCAGGGCATCCACCTCATTCAACGCAACTTCCAGTTCTGCCGTGTTTAAAGTTCCCTTGGTCTGAACTCCACCACGTCCCTTATCAGCTTCTCCCGTGACAGATTCTTACTTTTATCAATAAACAGCATTCGGGACTGGCTCCAGCTCTGTCTCTTTTGATTTTGGTAACTTTTTTTGTTGACCAAAGTTGAATTGTCTTGACTGTGAGAATCATTATTTCACATTTCTAATTAAGATAAAGACTTTTGTGCTACTGTTAATATTGATTTCTTTTTTAGCATATTGTGTTGAGTGTCTTATTTGAAAATCAAGATCTGAAATCCTAATAATGTGCAGAAAGATGCAGTAAAAGAGTGTTCACTAGAGCACATCTGCTTTCTTTCTGAGCAGGGCAGTAGTCTCATGCCAGTTGGTTCCTATTTGTTTTTAGAAGAGTGTTTGTTTTCTGGGCAGTTCAGGAATATGAAATACAGAGCTCAGCCCCCTAAGAATAGTGAGATTCTTTCAGCTCTGGAGGGAGGAGAAAAAGTAGAAGGGTTTTTGCAGAAGAGGTAGAGGGAGTAAGCAGAATACAGGTCTCCCTAGTATAGAACTACTTTCAAGAAAGAGCAACCGTGCAGTGAAAGCGAAGTTAGTTCTGCAAAGCTTTACTGACACCATCCCATTATCAATCACAACCTGGCTCTCTCTTCCTATAACAATATTTAAGGAGAACTGTTGTATGAAGCATCGTTGCTTGAACACAGAGTGAGAGGAACACAATGGAAAACTGCATAAATATGTCTCTCTACATGACTTTTCAAAGTGTTTCTTGTCAGTTCACATCAACACCCACTTAAAGATTAAATAACATCAACAAAGTCTTGTTTTCATTAGTCAACATTCATGATTCATCTTCAGAGAATAATATTAAACAACATGTTCCAGTAATAAAAGTGCAATACAAGACCAGAGCTTTATAATCCACAAGTATTTTGTTTCATAAGCCTCTCTCAGCCTCTCTTTGTAAGATGATTCCACCCCCTGATCGTCTTAGTGACTCTGCGCTGGACTGTTTCCAGTAGCTTCTTGTCCTCCTTGAACTGAGGAGTCCTGAACTAGACACAGATGCAACCTCATTAGGGCACAGTAGATGAGGAGGAGAACCTTCCTCAACTTACTGGCCACTCTTTTTAATGCACCCCAGGGGACCATGAGCTTTCTTGGTCACAAAGGCACGTTGCTGGCTCATGGTTAGTCTGTGGTCCACCGCAACCCCTAGGTTCCTCTCCCCAGACATATATACTAGTTGAATGCTTAGGACAATGTCACTGTATTCTATGTTTTCCTCCTGTAGCCCCTGCTGCTGTTGGCTTATGCCTCACTTTTCCTATGTGCAAGGAACTGATCTTGCAACTGAAGAAACTGTCTACATAAAGGATCACAGAGGAGTGCAGGTTTTACATAAAACTGTAAACATGGTTGCTAAGAATCTGATGACTAAAACACTGCAGATAGATTCTTGGCTGAAGTAAATGATAGGAAGAATCTAGTCTTAATGACATAATGAGGCCAAGTTTGAAGGAAATGGGAAAATTAAATATCTGACATAAGTTGTATTACCTTATATACATCTGTTACTGAATGCATGAATTTAGAAAGAGCTGGAAAGAAAAATCAGAACAAATGTTTATTCCTGTAATAGGTAAAAGAAAAAGTGCTTGGAGTAACTCATCATTTCTGAGCCATACTGTTGTAAACTTAAAAACTGTGCTCTTGATATAATGTCCATTTAACCTCACTAAGGGTCTTGCCTGTGGCACTTTCATTGTAGATGTGTCTATTTTCATGCTGTCTCTCTCTCTGGAGCATATATTTCTCTGGAGGAATTTCCAGAGTAGAGAAATCATAGATCACCCTCAACATATGTATTTGGAAAAGACAGACAAGTGTATTCCTCATGCCTCAACTTAGTTTCCATATTTCACAATTAAAATCCTTTTTTTGTGGTTTCCACAGGTGCTACCATCTTACAGTAGATAATAACTATGTCTGATATGCTGCTAGATGAAACAGTTTGAAACCTCCAGAAAGAGGGTTGAGCACCACTACCCTGATATCTCCTTAACATGGAGAGCTGCACTACTGTCCGTCATTCTGATTTGATATTTTACTTAAAGGATCTACGTTGAGCAAATGTTATCATTCTCCTGTAAATTGTTGGCAATATATAGTTTCTGTTTTTCTAGACTCCAGAAGGGCAGCCAGGGTTAATGCTAAAGCACTAACTCTGAAAGGTGCCCCAGAGCTCACGTGAAACAAGTGTCTGAGGGTGTTCAACAGAGTGAAATGTGTTCCTGGTAGGCAAATCTTTGAACCCAGTGTTTACACCCAGTCAAATATGCCAGCCTAACTGGGGCTCAGCACTTTTCAGCTTTCTAAAACTGGAAAACTTGCACCACAGAGCCAGGAGACATTGCTTTCTCCATCCTTTAATTAATACTTTAAAGCAGTCTTTCTTCAATCCCAGTGGTCCTTCCCTCTGTTATCTGGAAGTCATGCTGGCTGCTACTGCAATAATTGCATCTTACGGCTCTGACCAGAGAAAGAAATCTAACATCTGTCATACCAATTCATATAGGCCAGCTCTCTCTGGGTCCAGAATATTCAGATTATCATATAAATAAACATATGCAAATAGGTGGGATTTCTGAGACACATTTGGTGAAGGGACTTGTTTTGCACGTAGTGACAAATTACATCAGTCTGCAGAGCTTTTGGAGGACAGAGATGAGGATATTAAAGTCTGTTCAGCTTCTCTGCTTGTTTCTACGCTAACTCAGTTTGTTGCTGGAGATGAATAACCTCTAAAATTGTAATTTCCACATCTAGGAGCCCAGACATTGTCATCCTATGGGGGATTTAACCTTCCTGCGATATATCATAGGTTAGTTACTGGTAAAGAAAACACATGTCCATGGTTTCATAACACTTAATGTACAAACAGAAAAAGACAGGTTCCTGTTACAAGAATCTTGCTTCTAATTTAGCTATAATAGGAAACAGCTATCAATATGGAAAAGACAGAGCAGTGTACAGTTAGTTGGAGGTTGAAACAGTAAAATAATGAATGTCAGATTCTGGGTTACTAGCAACTCAATTCTCACAATCAGGTGAGAAAATCATAATTTTCTCTTTGCAGATGTGTAATGGTTATGGTAATATGGACTCAAAACTAAATTGCCATGGGCAAGTGATATCTTGGATTTACAGGATGCTACATTTTCTTCAGTAAATTGCCCAAAGTAATTTGCAACCTTTGCAGAAGAGTTATAGCATTCACTGCAAAGTAACCCATCAAATTTACTACAAGTTCACTACAGATCTTGCACATGGACAACTAAGACTAAATTGCCTTTGAACTTGCACACTAGCTTCCATGTGGCAATTTGAATAGCATCTCCCCTAAATTAGCAGTTACAAGTGGTTTACTTTGTAAAGCTTGATACAGCTACTACTTCTGTCCTAAAAGTATTCATACTTTTACATACAAAATACATTTTGTCCATATTCATGTTTTTTTTTTCAAGCTCACCCTCCACAGATGTACTTTTTATGGAGCTTTATTGCTAGAAACACTCCAAGAATTTTTTTTTTTAATGTTGATACAACCACCAAAAATAAAGGTCTTTTGTGTGCATATTCTTAAACTTATGTGTGCACCTATTTTCAATTGGAATTTTGAGGCAATTTGTGGAAACAAAAACACTTTGGTTTTCACACTATAAATTTTTACAAGAATAGTCACAAACAAAATATTAATTTTGTCAGAAAATGGAAGCAGAACTCTATTGAGGAATTTTACTTTCTTAGCTGAAGAGTAGTTCCACTAATCTGGAGATATTTTTGCTGCTGCAGTGATTTACCAGCTGTGGTACCATTTTTCATCGCTGTTTTTGATTATTAAAATACTGATTCCCTGATTTTATGGTACCAGCATTATGTAACGACATGGCCTGTTTCCACAAACTCTGCAGAAGCTCTCCATTATTTTCAATACAGGAATAGAGAATGTTGCATAAAAGGGCTGATTTTATTTCAGAGTTCATGCTGATGTTTGTCTACTGTAACAGAAAAACCAGTGTCATCTAGAAAACTTACAGACAAGTTTAATGATGATTGCTACAGTTGTAACACACATTTAACAAGTCCTAGGCTACTATAATCCCAGGCAAACTTTACTTCAAGGTTCAATCAAAAAATTGATGTCTCAATTCAGAATGTTTCAAAACCATCTAAGTACAGTACTCATGCTTGGAAATGCTCACAGCAAAAGACTCCAACTTGTAAGAATAATACGAATGTGGAGACACAGCAAATTCTATGTCAAACTAAATTTAACATCAGATTCTAAAATCTACACCTTTCCTTAAGAAAACAAGGAGGAAATGTTCCAGGGAACAGCTTCATTCCAAGTACTATAAAGAATGCAAGCTTGTCCATTAACAAGCAGCCGGTTTAAATCAACCCCTGATTGGTTAACGACTAAAAGCTTGATTCAGAGCTCAGTCAAGTAAATGGCAGTCTTTCCGTTGACTTCAAAGGGACTTCAACTTAGGACTGAAAAATCAAAAGGTTCAGACATCTGCTGGTGTCTGTTCAGAGGCCAAAATGAAATTAAATATTGTTTGATTGTGTTTTGATGCTGTTTGCGGTACAGGCAGAAATACAAGGTAAAGCCTTCCTAGTGTCATTGCAAAGGAGAAAACAGTGCACACACCACTGCCTAAACAAATCAAGAAGTAAAACTCCTTTTTCCCTTCTTCCCCTTACACCCCAATGTCAAGAGCTTACACTAGAATGTGAAATTTGTGATTAATTCAAACATCATGATTCACTCTCATAACTAAGCATCTACTCCAGTTCTCTCAGGCTTACATCAAGAAGGAACCACCAATTTACCACTATTTCTAAACACACATATGAATTATCACGTGCCTAAACTAGCAGGTCCTTCTTATCAGGTAGTTATGTCTTAAAACCTCTGAATCCAACCAAGTTGACAAAATATTTTCAAAAATCTCCTGTTTGCATAATTTTTTGAGATGCAGATTCAGTTGTGAATCCACATGTGCAAGATCTATCTTTTTTGCTGCAAGCTACCATCTCAATTTCAGCAAGTTGAGCATTTTGTGCCATACTACATGTTCAAGCTATAGTAAACATGTGTAAGATTAAATAAGAAATTAAGATTGGGAAATGCTGTGATCCTGCCAAGAATCACAGAATGTTAGAGGTTGGAAGGGACCTTGAAAGATCATCTAAGTCCAATCCCCCCTGCTTGAGCAGGGTAAGCCTACACTACTGTCTCAAGATGTCCTACATGGGGCTCAAACCCATGACCCCAGGAATTCAGACTCACATGCTCTATCAACTGAGCCAGCCAAGAATGTAGATATATCTAAGAAAATCCACTGAATACATCCTTAAAGGAAGACATGAGTAAGGAAATCAGTTTCAAAATGCAAAGTTACAGTGTAGATGTTCAAAGATTTATCAGGTCAGAAAGAGATATAAAAACAACCATTAACATCTCATTGCCATGTATTATCTAGACAATAAAATTCATTTAATAATTTGAAATTCTATAAAATCTAAAATAAAAAATAATATTCAAGCTATCTATATGTATGCACATAGCTGGCAGCTAATTAGAATTGGGAGAATATTTAATAGTTCCTAACATATTTGAAGCAGTAAAGACTTTAATTCCTACATGGGTATGAGATTGCAACAGTAAGAAATCAACCAGTTAGCAAATACCAAGCAACATGAGAGCACTTCCAATAATAAACACAATTAGCAATGTAGATGAGAAATCTATTTGATTTATGGGCTGCATAAGCAATTATAACACATTCATAAAATGTTACCCACAGAGCAATCCAATACATTTGTTTATGCGTGCTCCCAGATTAAGAAAGTAATGTTGTCAACCAACCAATTGTGGGCATTACAAATTCAAGATTAATTACCATCTGTATGGGACAGATGTTAAATCTTCAATTTCACAGCAAGGCATCTATAGCTTATTTCCCATGGAGTGCTTCTTTCTCTGATCAATAAATGTATCAGCCTAGCTGTTCATCTTGCCACGGAGGTCAGAGGAATGACAGAGGTACATCTGTTTTTCTGTCACATAAGGGCTGAGGAAATGAATTTTATCCAAGCAGATGAACAGCTTGGCTACAGTTGTCCTTCAGTCTTCTACTCAGATACTGATGATTAAGTTTTAAGCATTTGGGATTTTGTTAGCGTTAGCACCTCAGAAACAAAAAAACCACCACCCTCTCCCCACCACACACAAAAAAATAAATAAAAAATGAACTGGGCCAAATTCCCCACTGCATCTTCAGCTGATTCAATGGTGCCAGTATGTCTGAAAGCAGACTCTGGCTGGCAATATATCCTCAAAAGCTGTATTCTATACATTTGTTATTCTTTCACTTGTGGCATAAAATAAGAAAGTGACCAAGACCATTAGTTGTCACTTTAGCGACTAGTCTTTGAAAACATGCTAAATGCATCATTACTTCAAGCAGAAGAGTCTTCTCAAATTAGGACTAATCCCAGAGTGTTATAAGACAGCAGTCTTGCTTTGCCTTAACGTATAAGTCTCTGCTCTTTTTAGGCAACTCACTACTCTGTTTTAAGTTCTCTGCAATCTTACTTCATGTCACCTCAGTCACCCATGACTTCTCTGGATTGCCTGCTCTGTGACGATGGGAGATCTAATGTAATACCAGTTAGACAGACAGCTGTTTCTGTTCTGCTGAAGTTCCCTGGAGATGTCCAAAGAAACAGAAAGAGTCAAGGCTACAATTACCTTCATCTAATGAAGTGCCAACTTTGCTCAGCTCTTGCATATGCAAGTCATACAGGTCATCTTCGGTTCTTACTAGCCTGAGGAAGGGATGCTTTCCATCCCCATCCCAGAGGCATACCCTAAGCACCGTGGAGTGCCTTGAGTAAAAACATTTCCCTCCTCTCTGCTGAAGGTCAGCCACTGTGCAGTCAGGTGTGTAACAGGCAGTGAGAGAGCAAAAGCCCTGACAACAACGGAGACAAGAGGGTTCTGATCCCTGTCCTGGAGGATGATTTTAATAAACCTAGCAGCGCTCTCATTAAAAGTACACAGTGCCGAAAGGTGGGTTTGAAACCTTGCATCTCCTTCAACATTTGTGGGGGAACTGCTTTCACCAGGATAATTCATGAATACTTTTACAGTCTGAGCTCAGTCCCTGCGGGTGTGTAGAGCAGTCTCACTTTCCAGGTGATTTGGTTTCTGGACAGTTATATAAAGACACTACAACACCGGTACGCTTAAACGTGCTCTTGGTGTCAGCTGTATTTTCTCCCAAGAGTATGGAGATGTCAGACGTTTCTGAAAGTTTTCTGAAGTGCCAGAAGCAAATTAAACTGAATAGTCTTGTGAAGAGGGAGAGAGATAGCAAATTAAGAGGTCTGGATCTCCTGCAGAGACAGCTAAGGCATTCAGGTATTTGTAGTACATTAGGCTGAGTGGGGTTTCTGGCCTGAGAGTCTGTATCTAACGTTGCACAAGGCAATGCTCATGTTAGGCAGGCATGGTGTCAGCTGAGTTTCAAGATCTACCTGAGAATCTAGAATGCTAAAGTCATATAAAAGTTTGTGTTGGATGGGACCTTTACGTGTAAATCAAACCCTCCAGCTATGAGTCAGGAAACCTTCAACAGATCAGGTTACTCAGAGCTCCATCCAACCTGACCTTGAGTGTTTCCAGGGAAGGAGTGTTTACCCCATCTCCGTTCAACCTGTGTTCAACCATGGTTACCACTCTCATTATAAAAAATGTCTTCCTTATTCCTAGTCTGAATCTACTCTCTTTTATTTAAAACCATCATCCATTGTTTGACTACAAGAGGCCCTTCTTCTGTCCCCACCTTTCCGGTAGGGCTCTTAAATACTGGAAGGCCACAATCAGGACCTTCTCTTCTCCAGGCTGAACAACCCTCTCTCTCTCCCTCTCCTTCTCCCACAGAAGTGTTCCAGCTCTCTGATAATTTTTGTGGCACTCCTCTGGACCCACTCCAACAGATCTATGTCTTTCCTGCGTTGAGAACTCCAGAACTGGAGTGTACCAGATGGATTGCCCAGGGAGGTGGTGATGTCACCAACCCCGGAGGTGTTTAAGGAACGAGTGGATGAGGCGCTTGGGGATATGGTCTAGCGGTTAGGCACCAGGAGAAAGGGCTGGACTTGATGACCCTGGAGGTCCTTTCCAGCCATGATGATTCTATGATTCGATGATTCAGACACACACTGCCAGCTCATGGGCAGATTTTCAGCCACAGGCTGCTCCTAAGCCCTCCATCCCCCACCCTGTACTGGTAACAGAGACTGCCCTGACCCAAGTGCAGGACTCTGATTGTTGAACCTCATGAGTTCACATGGGTTCACTCCATGAGCTTAAAATAGCATTTCACATTGTACAAAGTCAGCATTAGTGTCTGTACAACTAAATTTTAATTTGAATTTTTATTCTTTATCATTTTACCCATAGAGAATACCAGCACTCCTAGCTCAGAAAACATTATCCCACTTTGTAAACTGAGAGATAAAGTTGAGCATAGATACAGTCATCTGTCTAATTCATTTCCTTACATGTTTTCTAACTCTCCCAAGTCCACCATGGGTTAATTAATTTCAAGATAATAATGCCTCTCTATTTTTTAAAGGTGTTTCATATATACTGGAGTGGTGACTGAGGTTTATTCTGTACTGAAGGCAAACATGTTGCTCTGTCTTGAGATGTTCAATTGCGTGAACATTTTGTCCAAGACTTTTTGAGAATCTGGTTTATGATGGACCTCTTATCTAATTTCATTGACAGTGCTCTCTGTAAAGCTAAGTACCTACATGGGTTGCTGGAGATTCATGCAAGAGGGACTCATTGACTTTGAACCCTTGTTCTTGCAGTTGTATCTGTTTCTGTGGAAAAAAACAAGTACGAGGCTGTGAATCATTTTACACAATACGTAGAAAACTTGAAAATCTCATTTAGGCTTTCAGTCATGAACCATAAGAAGAACAGCATTGTCCACATAAATGAAGTTTCCATTAAAAATAAGCTATTCCGACTGGTATTGTTGCAGCAACATTTAAAACGGGAGCAAAGTCAAAAGTTGAAACTGTTATTAAAGACCTGTGGGGAGCTGGCAATAATTTCTATTGTTGCTTGAAAAAGTTAAGAGGAAAACACAAAGCAGGTAGCAGGGATAGACTAAGAGAGGGAGGCTAGAGAAAGGCCAAGGACTAGCCAGCTGAAGGACACGGTACAGCATGCCTCCATGGAGCCAGAAGTTGTGATAAATGGAATTTGTATGCAGAACAAAGAGAAGCTTGGAAATGGGAATGGGAGAATAGGAGTTTGTTTGGAAGGATTTATTTTAATATCCAGATAACACCATGGCACATAACACCATGGCACATTTAGTTTATATTTTCACTGGCCCCTGTCTCCAGATGTCTTCTGCACTGATCATTGCTTATTGCAGGCAGACTGCAGGAAATAGTTTCAGCAACCCTGTATGCCAGGTACCAGTCCCTCTAATGGAACTCAATGTTCAATGTTTTGTCTAGGATTTTAAGTCTAGAATTTGTGTTGTGAGTATCTACACTTGTCCAGTTGAAAATGTGTCATTGAGCAGACAAAAAATAAGAATGCATGCTGTGCAATCGTTTCATGAAATAAGGAAGGAGACAACCTGCCAGGCGTGTTGCTCAGGACCCATCCTGTCGAGGTAAGTGGGGTTTTAGGGCTGCCCCGCTATGAACGTCTACTGTCTAGCTCTAGAATTTTCCCACTGTTACGTTTTGAACTTTTTCTGCTTGCACCAAAAACTGCAGGACAAAACTGCAAGACTAACTCATGCGTTTTCTGCAAACAAAGTGGGTTTGGCCAAGCAGAATTGTTCTGGAGTTTGAGTTTCAGGTTTCCAGACAGTCATTCTTCTCTTTCAACTGCATCTTGACTTTTCAACTGGGTTGCAGAGAGGATGCATGTAGCACTGAGCTAGATGGATTCATCTGGATTCCACGGTTTGCTGAAATGGAGAGAATTTTCCCTTTGCAGGAGAACTCTGTATGGATTGGCAGATTACATATGCAGCATTGGCTTGGAGGCACGTGGCACAGACAACTAGAATTAAATGCCCACTGATGCTGAGGGATGGGAGTATGAACTTTGTGGGCACCACAGTTCCACAGAAGCAGGAGCAGCTGGAACGTGACACCCATGAATTGTAGAGATTTCCTGGAACTCTTTAGGAAATATTTAACTTTTTTTTCACTACCTTGATATTCAGCTTTTCATTTTTGTCTTACACAATTTTCAATTTGCCTCCATGGTGTGATCTTTCAGAGAAAATTTTTTAAAGAAGCAATCATTAAGAGAAAAATCTAATTCATAGTTAATGACAAGTGTGTACCATGGCATACACTGTTGGCAGAGCCAGAGCTGTAGGCCAAAAAAAAAGTGGCCCGACCCTTTAGAGATACTTGAGAAAAGAGGGAATAAGAACAACTTTTGTTTTTCATTTAGTGCTTGGAAATATTTTCTTAAATAAGAATAGTGGTATAGATTGATTGTTTTATCAGAGCACTTAATCCAAACAAAAGTGTATATTTCCCAAAATTAGCTCTAGACTTATCCACTGTCACAGGAATTACTTTGTAGTGGCAGAGATGAAACTTGTGATTCTCCCTTTAAAAACCTCAGCCCCTTTCCTCATCTCCCAATGCACACACCTTTGATGAAAAAGAATACTTTTAACTTTAAGGGTGCTGTTCTAGATGGAACTAACAAATTTAGGGGTTTTTTATGAATATTTGATGGTCAGTGTATATCAGACTAGTCTGGCCAATTAATGCCAGTTCCTGTCACTGCCACCCAAACAGAGTGCTTTACTCCAAATTTTGGTTCAACAGTATCACAAGTGAAATGATTCTTTCCTTGCATGTCTTTTCTGTTGTGATTCCTGTTATTCAAGTCTATTTTTTATCTTTTTCTGAAAGAGCACAATGACTCTTCAGTCTTAATTGGGCAATAAATAGACTTACCCTCTGTAGTGAAGGATCAAGCTTACAGTGGACAGACACATGGACACAATAGGATGCAGTCACAAGTGCTGAGGGAACTGGTTAATGCCATTGAAAGACTACTCAATATTCAGTGAAATGTCATGGCAGCTTGGGAACTGCAAGAAAGCAAATATCACTGCTATCTTCAAAACTGGCAAAACAGACCCAAGGAACAAATCATCATCTTCTTGTTTCCAAGAGTGTGATGGAGCAAGACCTTCTGCAACAAAAAAGTCCAGAAATATCAAGGATGAGGGAGTAGTATGAATATACAATGAGTAAATCATGCTCAACCAAGCTGATAGCCTTCTACAGAGAAATAACTAAGGGAGAAAATGGGATGTATCTTGATTTTAGTAGGGCTTTCAGTGCTGTCTCACATAATATCCTTATAGACAAACTGAGTAAGTATTTTCCACAGCAAGATGGATTAAAAAATGCTTGAACTGCTGGGTGAAGAGGATTGTGATTAGCAACATGAAGCCCAATTAGAGGTCAGTCACTAGTGGTCAGTCACTACAGAGGTTGATACCAGAGCCAATACAGTTCAGTGTTCATTGATGGCCTATCATGCTGCCTCAGCAGGTTTCAAGACAATACAAAATTAAGAGGAGTGGCTGATACACCAGATCTTTGTGTTGCTATACACATAAACCTCGACACGTTGGAGTAATGAACAGGAACTTCGTGAAGTTCAGCAAAAGGAAATGCCAAGTTCTGCACTTTCAGAAGAACACTCCCATGTGCCGGCACAGGGGACATACCAGCCAGAAAGCAGATTTACAGAAGAGGTTCTTCTGGGTCCTTGTGGGTGGGCATCAAGCTGACCGTGAGCCAGCAATGCGCCTTTTCGCAGCGAAGTCCCACAGCTTTCCAGGATTTATTAGCAGGTGAAGAGAGATGTCCCCTCCCCTATGCATAGCGCCAGTGAGACACATTTGGAGTGCTGGGTCCATTTCAGGGGTCCCTAGAGACATGGACTGGAGCAAGTCCAGTGAAGTTTCTATGAAGATGAGAAAAGGCTGGGAGGACCGAACATATTAAGGAGGGGTTGAGTGAGCTAGGTTTTATTGTCCTGGAGAAAAGAAGGCTTAGGAGCAGTCTTATCAGTTTTATAAATACCTGATGGAAGGTTGTAAAGACACTGGAGCCAGGCTATGTTCAGTGGTGCCTTGTGACGGGACAATAGGCAATGGGCACAATCTGAAACACAAAAGGCTCGATCTGAACATCAGGAAATATTTCTTCACCCTGAGCATGGCTGATCACTGGCACTGCTTGCCTAGAGAAGTTGTGGAATCTCCTTCCTGAAGACAGTCAAAAACTGTCTGGGCATGGTTCTGGGCAACTAATTGGCCCTCCTTGATCAGGGCAATTGGACCAGATGACATCCCAAGGTCACATATGCTCTGATTCTGTGATAAATACAGCTGTTATAGCCATTATAATTCAGAAATAATTCAGAAGCACAGATTGTTTTGCTAGACCCTTTTCTAATGTATTATTTCCCTCACACTGGTTTGAGTAGCACCATGTTTCTGTTGCTTTGGGTTATTTTCTGGATGGAATATTACTCCTCTTTTTACTGTTGATAACTGTTTCTTGCTTCTCTAGTCTCTGCTTGAGTTTCTTCATAGTCGTGGCAATATTTCTACATTTGTGGCTATGTTTTGCCTCAAATGTGGACAATAAATGACTTCCAACACTAACCTGCCTTGCTATTTAATGCAGTACTATGCTGCACTGTTTATACCACATAATGAGACAGCAAAGATACTGAAGCAGCAAAAGGGTAATTTCAAAATTATACTTCTGTGAAGTGTATAAATAACAGAGATATCAAGGATGACAGGCAGTGAAATCCTGCCGGTGTCTTGGAAGTCCTCACCAGTGCAATAATATCAAAGCCCACAAAGGGGCACCCAGACGCTGCGTTTAAAACCACAATCCTCCAGCCGCTTCTCATGAGGATTTGTAGACAATTAAACTTTGGAAGTTTCCAGACAGAGGTTTCCTCTCACCCACCATGACACCACTCCCAAGCCTCAGTGAAACACCAGTCTAGAAGAAACCTTTAAAGTCAACTGAGTTCATTTGAATATATATTTAATTAATCTCTCCTCATTTATCACAGTGACAGCCATGGTACAAGAGTAATTTACGGGATTGCTTTTTTTACAAAGCCAGACAGGTTTTACACTAATAGAACTGAGGCCAACAGCAACATTTGAAAACAGCCGCAGAGGAAAACTGCCAAGTGCTTATTTGGCCAGAATCTTTATCATAAAAATAACATTCTACATGCTCAAATCCTTATCAGTCAAATGCTTCTTGACTGTGCTCCAGCTGCATTTGGCTATGTCCTTCCCTTCTCTGCTAAAGCATATCCACGCAGACATTACAGTTTTGCCCCTTTCCATTGCTGGGAGATCAGATACAACACAGCTTTTCCAGCAACCCCCACTGCATTCCCACTTTGCCTGGTATAGTCTCTTAGTCTCTGTATGCCACTTGTTTTTCCAGTAAAATCTGTTTAACATCTGTGACCCACTGGAGAACAGAGAAGGTATGGGACCAGCGTCAAGGCAACTGTAATGTCAATGCTGTACTCAGCTAGTAAAAAATGTGGATTTATAGCAATTGTAGAACATTAAAAATGCCTGCATAATTAATATTTGGCTCTGAATTCTGCCCAGTGTGTTTGACCACTGCTTTCATTGGCTAATGGTCTCTGAAAAAGAAAAACATTTCTTGCTGTATTGCTGAGAGGCAAAACCAGGAGAGATCAGACTAACTCAGCCCGTAGAAGTAACTGCCCTACTGAGAACAGCTGACTGGCCACTGTATGTGTGCATCATAGCGAGCCTACGTTCTGAGTGAGGACATTCTACAATTCTAAGGGGCATGAAAAGCACCTTCATGTCTATAATGAGTCTTTGACTATTGTGCCTTGTTGGTTAAAAAGTACGTAATGATTAAGTAGGGGGATTAAGGCAATAGTATGGCATCAACATCCATAGCTACAAATTCAGCCTGTGGATTTTACCTGCCATTCTCTTCAGAACAGTGCCTAAAACTGTATCTGCAGTAACAGAATCTGATCATATGCATTTGAACAGGTTTGTATCACTTTAGAAAACATGTCACATTTCCAATACACATCACTCATTATAGCAAGTGGCAATAGCTTTGGATGAAGCTGTCAGAATAGTCACTGGAGAACAGCACTCACATGTAAGTAGTGAGATTGAGGAGATTTTATTGGGATTTCTGTGTTACAAGCAAGCAGCACTTAGCATTTGTCTGAGAAGTATGGAATAAAACTGATCAATTTTATCTCTTTGTTTTCAAAACAAAATTGCACAGTAAAATGAGAAATCCATGATAGACACTCCAGCTATGGATGGAGTCACAGAATCACAGAATGTTGCAGGTCAGAAGGGACCTCAAAAGATCATCAAAGTCCACCTCCCCCTGCTGGAGCAGGGGTAGGCCCACAGCATCTGGTGTACCCAGACTGTCTCCCATCCAAGTACAAACCAGGTCCAACCCTGTTTAGCTAATCACAGAATCACAGAACATTAGGGATTGGAAGGGACCTTGAAAGATGATCTAGTCCAGTCCCCCTTCCACAGCAGGATCACCAAGACCAAGTTGCACAGGAACATATTGAAGCAGATTTTAAATGTTTCCAGAGAAGGAGACTCCACAACCCCCCTGAGCAGCCCATTTCAGTGCTCAGTCACCCTCACTGGCTCCCTCAACCTCTCCTCATAAAGGAGGTCCTCCACTTCCTTCATCATCCTCGTTGTTCTACACTGGATTCCTTCTAGCAGCACCATGTCCCTCTTGAACTGAGGCAGCCCAGAACTGGACACAATGTTCCAGATATGGTCACATCAATGCAGAGTGGAGGGGGAGAGGAATCTCTCTCAATCTGCTAACCACCCCTCTTCTGATCCACCCCAGGATGCTGTTGGCCCACTTGGCCACAAGAGAACATTGTTGCCTCATGGTCATCCTGCTGTTCACCAGGATCCCCAGGTCCCTTTCTCCTACATTGCTCTGCAACAGGTCAGTCCCCAACCAATAAAACTCCATCTCTATGTCTCTTCACCCACTGCTCTGGGCACCACTCATTCTCATGTGCATTTGCAGAATGATGGAGCAAAGGTGGTAACATTGTCTGTGACCAGTAGCTTTCTGGAAATGTCTTTGGCAAAAAGGGACTATTTATCTCCATGTGAACTCATATTAAACCATTTAGCATATGCTTGCCTAAAATCTTGTTGCAGAACAAGAAATGAAATGTCATGAGGCTCAGCTGTAAGATAATTGTATTCAGTCAAGTGCGTTTGTCTCTTGATATGGCTGGTACAATACAAAGATTTATTATGTCCTATCCCTTTGCTGTACTTCACAGCCAGACTTGTAATTGGCCAGGATAGTTAAGATTTGATTTAAGGCAATGATTCTATCAGCTTGGTTTTTGCTAATAGGACATAAGTGTTCCATGCAGCACTATATCTTCCCGTGTTATAGCCTGCCCTAGGTTGACTGTGTGCTGCAGTCTAATCTATTTCTGCCTTTACGTCATTTGCTGGGAGACAATGTGGGTGCATTTGATCACTCCCCGTATTGACATAAAAGAGGAATGATATTTCTCAGAGGCTTACCCAAAATATCACATTTTTCAAATTAATAACTGTTATTAAGAGGACTGCAGATTCTATTTCAACTCACTTGAACATTTGATGGATCACAGCGATCAAAGCTAAGTATCCTTTGGCATCAGCCTAAAGTTCTCTTGTTTTATATTTGGTGTAGCGCAACGGAGGAAAATCAAAGAATTAGACGACAAATGAACATTAGTGAAGTGAGTAATTAGAAGAATGGTTTATGGCCAATAGCAGTTAAATGGCTTCATTTTTAAATATATATGATGAATCATAGCAGCAGAATGGAGCGTAATGAAAGTAACGAAGGCCTCATTCTCGTATGGAAGTGAACAATTCCAGTTTCAGACAGAACCCAAATTACATAATTGTGCATGAGGTCTTTGGCTTGTTTGTTTTTCTGAAGTCAGTTCTGTGAAATGTTTTAGAAGACAGTCTTAATAGCTTCTACATTTTTCTAAGAGACAAGATGACACAAAAACAGCTATACGGAGTCTTCGATCTCTAATACTTCATGGGACTGGTTGGATTGTCTCCAGTTTGGTTCTACCCAGACAGTAATAACATTATTGAGTGTTTTTTCCAATATGTTTCTCTGTTAGATTTCCTCATGAACTATGGTGTGTAGGATAGAACTGCTAATGTGATTGGCACCTTTGCTGGAAGCATGGAAATTGCTAGAAGCTGACAGCTGAGGCATGCTGGTGGGGCAAGACAGCATCAAACTTGGTAAGAACAGTAGCTGGTAACAGCTCCTTAACACTCTCTTAACTAGAGAAGCAGATTTCTGTAGTTCTGGTCTACTGTTGCATTTAGCAAATTCAGGAAAACAAACAAACAAAAAAAAAAAATCACATCAGGACATGTTAGAGACCAGAAATTTCAGCCCATTCTTACCCCCTTTGGTCAGATCTCACATTGATTTGAAGTTATAAGTATAGTCACTTCCTCACTGGTGCAGGAGCTCTGGTTTCTTCTCCAATCTAACTGACACTAATGGTTAAAACTCCGATCAGGAACTAAGTCTAAAAGTAAAAAATGTCTTTCATTTTTGGATTTTCTCATTTGATTTGTGGCAAACTAATCTCTAGGACTCTTTATGCTTGGCATTAGCACCCCAGGTCATGTTCTACAATTCTGATTCAGATTTCCTTGACACAGGAAGAAAAGCATAAGGTTGAGGATAGCACAGAAGAGCTTTCAGATCCACCAGTTGAGACCTAGCCATAGAGATACAGTTTCTTCTTACACTGAAGGAAAGATTCTGAAAACTTAAAAGAACCACAAGCATCAATTTAATGAGCTATAACAAGAGTAAGTGCAGAGTCTCACATCTGGGCAAGAACAACCCCAGGCACCAGTATAGACTGGGGACTGACCTGTTGGAGAGTAGTGTAGGGGAAAGGGACTTGGGGGTCCTGGTGGACAACAAAATTANCTGTAAAATACATCTGTAATCCCAAGTGCAGTGGCAATTATTTCTTAACTTGTCCCTTAGATTCATACACACGCTGCTGAATGGTCACTGAATAAACTGTTGTGACTTTCCAAAACAATTGGAAACCTCTGCTGACTTTCTGACAAAGTTTTCTAGGTCTTAAAATTTTGTATGCAACTTCTCAAGTTTTAATGCATACATTTAATCTATATTCTGAATCTCAGTTTCTAAGCAGCAAAGAAGGCAAGTGGAGATTTTTTTTGTAGGTTACATTTAGAAGGATAGTTCTTTAGCAGATGCGTACCTTGTTTATATATGACTGGAATGAAGTTATTCAAATTGCAGCACTTAAGACAGAATTTATAATAAAACAAAATGAAATTCCAAATACCTAGAGTTTGGATGAATTACATTAGAAAATTAAAGAAGAGTGGGCCTGGAACAAAAAAATCTTTTTTTTCCTTTTGATGTCAGGATTTCAAATAAAACCCTCTAGGTAGTGCCCACGTCTACCCCAGTGACACGGTGCAATGTCTGTAGGATTCCTCTCTCTCATAACTTAACACAGGCTCATTTTGACTCATTCATTGCATCCCTTTACATGATTTATGTCTTTTATTTTGTGTGTTGATGCCGTCCATCACTCAACATGTTCCAGGCTGCAGATGCTTCGGTACGTATGCATGCATTGCTTATAGTGGTTCTGGATCATATTTAATGTTGCAGGTATCTTGGTTATCCAGGTAACTGTTAACTAAGAGGCATTAATCTTCTTCCTTTCCTTTTCTCTCTTCATCAAAAAGTTAAAAATAGGATTGGCTTTGATGCAGAACATCCATTTGGGAGAACTGATTTGAGGACCACAAACAAGACCTGTCATCTCCCACCTGCAGCTTTGTTAAATGTGAGGTGGTCTAATTTGCCAAGTATCCTAGAAATGTCAGGAACAGCTGCTACTCATTTACAGCTTAAGGGGCTTTACTCAGTGTAGACTGTCAGGGCTAGCACCAGTGGCAGTAAAAGATCAAAATCGGTAGGTCCTTATTTATTAGCATTAGGTTAATGGGTTTTTGAAAAATACTATCTGGCTGCTGTAGTTGGAAAGGCTGGCAGGATTAAGTATAAGTACAGTATGGACTACAACAATAAATAGTTGGTCTAATAGGAGAGTCAACAAAGACGTAGCATCTAAAAGACAAATGCTGCAATGGAAAGTGTCAAATATTGGGACAATGCTGAGAAAGAGATTTAATATCCGATGTCTGTGGAGGAGAGCCAGATAATTAAAACACTGAGATTACGCACAGGATTTTCCTTCACCTAGGAATTTCAGAGGGGTGAAAATATCAAGAATGCTGATACAAAGTAAATTTAAAGTCTCAAAGAACTGAGTTTGTACATCCATACAGAGTTTCTAATCAGTTTAATTATAAACAATGTCTCTGAGACGAACCTGAAGACTGAATTACAGGCAATAGCTCTGAAGGAATTTAGTCTTCTCTTTCCTTGGAAAATCTCAGCACAAATCTCTATTTCTGTTTTTCTGTCTTTGTTTCTGTTAACAGTATTTTCAATGGAAAAGATGAGCTGGCCAGCTAAATGACTGTCAAAGCCAGAAATTTTAAGGAGATAAGAGCCCACAAAGGGGGCAACTGCTAAAGCATATGTGTGAAGGACATATAGAATGGCATATGTCAGCATCTCACAACTCAGCTATTGGCTGTAGGCAAAAACATTGTTATGATGCTGAGGGCAAGCTGCACTATGAAGGTAAAAGCTCATGTCTAAAGTCTTGCATGAACGGCAGGGTTCTTACTGGGTTTTTTTTAATAAAAGAAGCTTGTCATAGTCAGCTCGAATCTAATTATGTTTGAACTAATAGTTAGATACAAGGCACTTTCAGTATCAAAAGAGAACCACGTTGTATCTGGCTGGCTGCTTGTACATAAGGGATTATTTACGTGGGTGACTGCAGTGGTCAGGGGATCACAGGCTCATCGCAAGAGGATGACTGTGTGCCAACAAAATGCTAATGAGTGGCTAGTCTCATAATCAGTAGTCTGACTTACAGTACTCATGGAGAGGGCACTGCACAGCAGCACATGCAGATGGGATAAATCCAAGTTTGGCTTTGTAGGTTATTTGTCTGAACACATGTACTGAAGATATTGATAAAACTGAACCATGAGATGCATCCTCAACCAATTTAGAAATTTATAATATTGAGGCTTTTGGAGGTACTCTGCCAGTGATGGAAGGTAATCAGACAGTGGTATTCTGATTAAATATGTAAAAGGGGGCATGACAACACAACTTTAATCTGGACTTGCCACTGTATAATTTAAGACCACTTTATACTGTCTAGTCACAATTGCTCTACTACCTGCAATTTGCTACTGCAATTAATAATATAAGAATGGAAGTGATGAATCCAGGAATGAGATCTTTCAGAAAAGCTTGATTATGGGGTTAAACAAACTCTGAAGGGGGGAAAACACAGAAACATTATTTGGTTGGGATGCCAGGAGAGGCAAAAAGGTCTTTTCCATCCTGGTGAAAATGTTCTCACCACTAACTTGAACTCAAATCCTATTTCCCGCTATTTTCTTTTTCTTTTTTTCATCCCTACAGATGTTTTCCCAAGCACCTTTGACATCCATTTTACTTATTTGCTCTTTAGTCTCAGCATTGGACCTTGACAGATTCTTATCCACAGACTCCATTCATCGAGAGAAGCTCAAAACAACACTGTACTCTTTATAAATAGACCTCCAGTTAGTCATCTGTTTTCCATGTTATGAGCAGGAGAAGCTGGGGAATAAAGTGCTCTTTAGACCTGGAATCTGTTCATCTCAAAGGCCCACTTCACCCTGCAATGTTTCATACCTAAAATGGAAAGACTTGCTGACTTTAACTTTTATCCTCTGGATGAGAATGCAGACTCATATCCACAAAGTTCTGGAAGGAAAGACTTATTTTTTCCTTTTGAGAGTAAAATATTCTGGCAAAGTCCCTATTAAGGATACAAAGGAAATAAGCAGTTACAAAACTGTCCCATAGTGGAGCTTCTCAAAATCCAGATTAATATTTATGTCTCGAATCTATTGTATCAAAGTAATTAATAAGAAGAGTAGCCTTATGTGTTACAGAATCCAGTTTCACTTATGGCAGGGTTTCTTTGTGGAAGATGAGGTGTAAAGTACAGGTGCTTACTATTGGATGAGGGAAAGGTTGTTCATATCGTTTACCTGGACTTTCAAAAAGCTTTTGACACTGTTCCCCATGGAATTCTCCTTGATCTCCACAATCTGCTGGATAAAACACTGGTTGAACAGATGGACCCAAAGAGTTAAATCCAGCTGGCAGCCTGTCACAAGTGGTTGTGGCTCAGAGCTGGGACCATCTCTCTTTAACATCTTTATTGATGATCTCGTTAAGGACACAGTGTATCATTAGTAAGTTTGTAGATGACACCAAGTTAGGTGGGAGTGTTCATCTGAAAGAGGGTAGGGAGGCTCTTCAGTGAGAGTTGGATAGATGGGAGCAATGGGCCAATGTTAATGGCAGGAGCTTCAATAAGGCCAAGTGCCAGGTCCTGCACTTGGGCCACAACAACCCCTTGCAATGCTACAGGCTTGGGGAAGTGTGGCTGGAGAGCTGTCTAGCAGAGAAGGACCTGGGAGTTCTAATAGACAGGAAGATGAATATCAGCCAGCAGTGTGCCCAGGTGGCCAACAAAGCCAATGGCATCCTGGCTTGTATTAGAAATAGTATCGCCAGCAGGAATAGGGATGCTATCCTCCCTCTGTATTCAGCACTGGTGAGGCCACATATTGAGTATTGTGTCCAGTTTTGGGCACCTCAATACAGGAGAGATGTGGAGATGCTGGAGCAGGTGCAGAGGAGGGCAACTAAGCTGGTGAAGGGCCTGGAGAATAAATCTTATGAAGAAAGACTGAAAGAGCTGGCGCTCTTTAGTTTGAAGAAGAGGAGGCTGAGAGGAGACCTCATCACTCTCTACAACTACCTGAAAGGATGTTGTGGAGAGGTTGGTGCTGGTCCCTTCTCACAAGCAACTAGTGACAGAACAAGAGGGAATGGATTAAAAGTTATAACAGGGTAGGTTTATACTAAATATGAGGAAGAATTTTTTCACAGAAATGGTGGTCAACCACTGGAATAGGCTTCCCAGGGAGGTGGTTGAGTGGCCATTCCTGGATGCATTTAAAGATCATTTGGATGAGGTGTTGTGGGATATGGTTTTAGGGGCGAACTGTAAGGTAGCCCCTAAATAAATCCAAGTGCCAGGTGCTGCACTTTGGCCACAACAATCCCATGCAGAGCTACAGGCTGGGGTCGGAGTGGCTGGAGAGCAGCCAAACAGAAAGGGACCTGGGGGTGCTGATTGATACCCGCCTGAACATGAGCCAGCAGTGTGCCCAGGTGGCCAAGAGGGCCAATGGCATCCTGGCCTGCATCAGGAATGGTGTGGCCAGCAGGAGCAGGGAGGTCATTCTGCCCCTGTACTCTGCACTGGTTAGGCCGCATCTTGAGTACTGTGTCCAGTTCTGGGCCCCTCAGTTTAGGAAGGACATTGAGGTGCTTGAGCGTGTCCAGAGAAGGGCAACGAGGCTGGTGAGGGGCCTTGAGCACAAGCCCTATGAGGAGAGGCTGAGGGAGCTGGGATTGTTTAGCCTTGAGAAGAGGAGGCTCAGGGG
>VXBP01008012.1:439768-754720 GCA_013400115.1 Rhinopomastus cyanomelas
GGTCCTGCACTTGGGCCACAACAACCCCTTGCAATGCTACAGGCTTGGGGAAGTGTGGCTGGAGAGCTGTCTAGCAGAGAAGGACCTGGGAGTTCTAATAGACAGGAAGATGAATATCAGCCAGCAGTGTGCCCAGGTGGCCAACAAAGCCAATGGCATCCTGGCTTGTATTAGAAATAGTATCGCCAGCAGGAATAGGGATGCTATCCTCCCTCTGTATTCAGCACTGGTGAGGCCACATATTGAGTATTGTGTCCAGTTTTGGGCACCTCAATACAGGAGAGATGTGGAGATGCTGGAGCAGGTGCAGAGGAGGGCAACTAAGCTGGTGAAGGGCCTGGAGAATAAATCTTATGAAGAAAGACTGAAAGAGCTGGCGCTCTTTAGTTTGAAGAAGAGGAGGCTGAGAGGAGACCTCATCACTCTCTACAACTACCTGAAAGGATGTTGTGGAGAGGTTGGTGCTGGTCCCTTCTCACAAGCAACTAGTGACAGAACAAGAGGGAATGGATTAAAAGTTATAACAGGGTAGGTTTATACTAAATATGAGGAAGAATTTTTTCACAGAAATGGTGGTCAACCACTGGAATAGGCTTCCCAGGGAGGTGGTTGAGTGGCCATTCCTGGATGCATTTAAAGATCATTTGGATGAGGTGTTGTGGGATATGGTTTTAGGGGCGAACTGTAAGGTAGCCCCTAAATAAATCCAAGTGCCAGGTGCTGCACTTTGGCCACAACAATCCCATGCAGAGCTACAGGCTGGGGTCGGAGTGGCTGGAGAGCAGCCAAACAGAAAGGGACCTGGGGGTGCTGATTGATACCCGCCTGAACATGAGCCAGCAGTGTGCCCAGGTGGCCAAGAGGGCCAATGGCATCCTGGCCTGCATCAGGAATGGTGTGGCCAGCAGGAGCAGGGAGGTCATTCTGCCCCTGTACTCTGCACTGGTTAGGCCGCATCTTGAGTACTGTGTCCAGTTCTGGGCCCCTCAGTTTAGGAAGGACATTGAGGTGCTTGAGCGTGTCCAGAGAAGGGCAACGAGGCTGGTGAGGGGCCTTGAGCACAAGCCCTATGAGGAGAGGCTGAGGGAGCTGGGATTGTTTAGCCTTGAGAAGAGGAGGCTCAGGGGAGACCTTATTGCTGTCTACAACTACCTGAGGGGTGGTTGTGGCCGGGAGGAGGTTGCTCTCTTCTCTCAGGCAGCCAGCACCAGAACAAGAGGACACAGCCTCAAGCTGCGCCAGGGGAAATTTAGGCTTGAGGTGAGGAGAAAGTTCTTCACCGAGAGAGTCATTGGCCACTGGAATGGCCTGCCCAGGGAGGTGGCGGAGTCGCCAACTCTGGAGCTGTTCAAGGCAGGATTGGACGTGGCACTTGGTGCCATGGTCTAGCCTTGAGCTCTGTGGTGACAGGTTGGACTTGATGATCTATGAGGTCTCTTCCAACCTTGATAATACTGTGATACTGTAGGGTAGATGGTTGGACTTGATGATATCAGGGGTCTTTTCCAACCAGAGTGATTCTGTGATTCTGTAAATTGTGCTAGGGATCAGCCCTATTTCTATAGGTCTCAAAACTGGAGGAAGATAATGTTTTGTGTACAGCAGACAACCAAACCTGTTCATTTCAACACTAGATGGTTTTACTTGAATGATGTCTGTGTCTGTAGACTTTTCTGACTACATTCGAGCAGATACAAGAGTCTCAGATTAATGTTCTCTTTGCCACTAAGCTTAAACAATCTGTTCTCACAAAGTCAGATATCATCATTATTTACCTTTTAGAGTCTCAGTTCAGGGCTAAATATATCCAACCAGCCAGGCCACCATAATGACTCAGTCTGGAGAAAATGTTAAAACAGTCCAGGTAGTGAAAGCTTTGTGCAGACATGCCCTAGTAAATAGATTAAGTGAAAAGCAGGCAGATTTTTCAAAACTTGCTCTGACAGCAAATAGGAAAATAGAACAGGCCAAGTATCCACCATTCTCTTTAGCCCTACACTGGTCAGGTTTCCTTATCTCAATGCAGTGATTTTTATGAGTCACTTAGACATGTTTTGGCAAAGCGTAGTTGACAGGATTAACTTTCCTGAATTATCCCTTGTTTGTAATGGCATTTGCATTTACATTAGATTGTATCCACATTAAAAATGTCAGCGAGCACTTTGCAGTTAATTTTACTCTTATCATTGTGCAAAGATTTCTGCACATGCTTTAAACTCTGGAAGTGTCAATAGTGTGCTGCTAGAGAAAGGATGCCCAGCTAATATTTTGCTGTACATTGGGCTGGATTAGGAAGCTGAGGACCACTTGCTGTCTAGAAAGCAAGCCTGAGGCTTCATGCTCTAGTCCCATCTTGCCTTATCATCTTCACATATCTGTGTCACATGCATTTGTCCTATCTGTATGCTCCCCTCCCTAAAACAGACATGACAATACTTGTCTCCTTTGCAGGAACGTTGTGAGATATGAACAGTCAATACTGCAATAACACCTTAAAGTCACAGAAAAAGTATTCTCTTTCAGTATGTTATTCTTCTCTAAAAGAGTTTTATTTGTCAGCAAGGAAGTTTCTTCTTAACTTTCTCAGTCTCCTCTTCCTGTTATCTACCCTTCTCACTATGGAAACACATCATACACAGATGTCTATCAAAGCAATCTTTGTTAGACAGGAACAACTCTATCAATTCTCAGTGCTAAACCTGGTGGTGTGTGTATGGCAGGATAACCAGATAATGCAGATTGTAAGGGACAAGTGGAGGTTACCTAGTGCAGCCCCTGTGCAAGGGTGTTGAGCACACCTTTAGCCCTGGAGGAGGCCAGGTCTTGGGAACAGAGCCAGGATAGCACAGAGCCACCCTGCTGAATCCCCAGCTATTGAAAAAGCCTTAGCATTTGCAACCAGGACCCATCCTAGCCCATGGAACTGCTCTACACTGAGGTTCATGTCCTTGAACTCCACCTGATTTATTAATCCTGCTGCATTGCTACCATATCTGTGATTGGAAACAGGCAGTGGATATGGGCACCTGACCTCGTGGTGACATCCCAGCTCAGTTAATCTCACCCATGTCACCAGGACAATACCTAGTTGCTCGGAGGATGACCCAGGTTGCTAGGTCCTGCCCTGTGTCTCAATGATCTCCTTTCTCAAAGCTGGGCCAGCTATGAGATCAGCCCATGCTGCTCAGATATTTATCTACAGATGCCTTGGAAACCTACAAGAACAGAGACAAAAACTTCTCCAACCTGTATTGCTGTTTGAATATCTTCACAGAACACGTCATTTCCACACATCTGTTGCAAAGAGAATGTTTCCATCTTCATGCTAAAATGCTTGTACAAATGGGAGGGATGAAGCTGTTTCTTCTTCAAGCTGAAAAAGCCCCATGCCTCAGTATCTTTTCATAGGGCAGATGCTCTAGCTATCTATTAGTTTGTCCTCTTTCTTGATTTGGGGATCTCAATCTGAATGTGTTAACTAGGTAGGGTCTAACAAGTGGAGAATAATCACTTTTCTTGATCTGGTGCCATCTAATTTTGTAGTTACTTGTAGCCTACTGAGTTAAAAACTGAAACTTGCTCTTCAAATTCATCTTGAAAGAAAAAAAAATCCTCACTTATTTTACACACCTTCTAGGTGTACAAAAAAATTCGTTATCTAACCAAGAAAAAAACAGACCCCAGAAACGTGGTCCTCATCTTTTTTGACATTTAACAAAAATGTGAAAGTATAAATTCCTCCAATTCAGAAGTTTAAAGTTAATTTGAGATCTAACTTGCTCCTCTTCAGAATATCAAAAGTCATTGCTGAATGGTTAAAGAGGTCTCATAAACCTTGTAGTTTCTGCATGGGTATATAGAAGTAAATACCTGAAGGCTTGAGGAAGGATTTTAGTGATGAAGGATTGTGCAAACACCTTGTTAACTCTACTAGCATTTTACATAGTAGGAAGCATTTGAAAAATCTGGCAAAAAAACCCTCAGTCCTCATACATCTTACTACCTTTTGCTTTTTACTGGGAAAAGAGAAGCTTTATTAAACCTAAAGCATTGACTCTGTATTACTGGTAGAAGAATGCTACCCCACATATTAAGGAGTCTCAGTCTGTGCTACTGTTTGAAAGAAAAACCTCTGAGCATTCATTGCCTAATCCAACTCTCATTGAAGTCCCTGAGGAAATTTCTATTAGTGAGCAAGATCATTCATATTTCTTTTTTCAACAGATTAGTGGGTGTTTACATGAAGGCCCTGTAGGCACCAATTAATCTGTATTCATATAGCAAATGCAGAGCTTAAAAATCTCTGACTCTTCTATTGATAACTCACAAATTTGCCTTGGCAAGCAGAAGGACTGAGAGCATTCATCTTTTTTTTCAGATATTAAATTTCCAGTATTTATTTGTTGAAATGTTGTTTTTCACTCAAATTATTCTAAATATGAACTAAGCATAAACCAAACAAACATGTGGTTTTAAGCTTATACACAGAAATGCCAGAGCTTCTGGTCCTGCTCACAGCAGTGCTGAAAGCTCTCAGAAAAGAATTTAGCAAGATTGTTCAACTCCAGAGTTCAGTTACAGGTAAGGTGGGCAGAAGCAAATCAAGACTTACATGAGTTGCATGATGCTGCTTCTTCTCAGAAAAGTTGCATTGACAGAAGTGAACAATAAAGAAAACACAAAATAAAAGTGGTCAAAACCCATTTGCTGCACTCAACTGCTGCTTTTCTTTGCCCTCCAAAATAGAAGCCTCTGGAGTTCTCTTTCCTAGCTCCTTGCTCACCCATAAAGTTATCTGACTATAGACTGCCTACTCTACATACAGGAATACATCAACACGTTGGGAACCCTGTGTTTCGTACACTCCAGACATTGTGTCCTGGTTTTTCATCGGGTTCAAATTCCAACATCATTATCTGCATGATGTATGGCTTTGGCCTTGAAATCTGCCTAGGGCCAGTCTTTAGAACAGTACAGAAGGTGCATCTCAGTTGCCTGGAGGTTAAAGAGAAAATAGACTATTGAAGATCATCCCTATTATTTCAATCAAGGGCTTCAAGAAGTGGAAAGAGATCTTCCTTGCTCTCAACACCTAAAACAGAGCAATGACTTACATACACACACACATATATATATATATATATTTCAAAACTATGTCAAGGAGCTTTCTTCTCAGAAGCTGAGGAAGGAGACAAAACCCTTTCTATTCTTGCCTATTACACTCTATCTTCTGTGCTTAGTAAATCTCTTAAAAATTCTTAAAATTATACTGGTAAAGTCCTGAAACCACAAAGTAGACTGAAAAAAACCATTCAGTGTTAGTAACACAGAGCTTGTGGGTGGTCTGACTGACAGAAACTAAAGAGAATATAAAGAAAAATGTTCCTTCAGTCTTTCTAGGTATGACCCATACTACTTTGAGGGAAGGAAAGTTAGACATACTGAACTATTAAGTAAACTTGTCATTGTAGATCCCAATGAATCCCATTTATTTAAATGAAACTTTATCACCTATTTACCCTAAAGTTCCACCAGAACAGTTCCTCCCTAAACAAAAATACATGCTTCTGGGCACTCCGAGAGCACCCTAAACTGGCAAAGAAGCAAGAGGTTAAGTTTAAGAAGTCCATATAGGTGGTGTGGTATTTCCTTCATTAATACACTGGAGCTGGGTCAATGCTAATGAAGCAGGAGCCACAGAGTTCATGGGCAGCCATTCTGAGTTTGTCAGGAAAGACATTTTTAAAGAAAAGGCAAACTGTAGGCTACTTAAAGAATCCAGGTCATAGCATGGCGGAAGATTTATTGTGAGTCACCTGGTCACTTCCAAGTGCCCCAGAAATACCTGATATCTTTATGGTTGTATTGGATTTGGTTGGAAGGGAGTGAACTTTCCCCACAGCATCCCCTCATAGCACTGTGCTTTAATTGTAGCTAGCACGATGTTGATAGCACACCAATGTTACACTTTCATGAGTCATAAATAAAAATTGTGCCCGATCACCTGCAGGTAGTCTGTACTTTTCATCTGTATCTGCTATCTAAATTTTTAGTGGATTGGGTCACGGATTAAAAATGTCACATGCAGCAGGCAGACCAGGAGCAGCTAATATTGCCTCCTTTGCCCAGAGTGTAATGACTAGTCCCCTCAGCTTGGGTGCTTGGGCTCCAGCTCCCTTTCCCCTTCTGGCAGGCTGACCTGGCACAAGGACACCAGGTGCTCACAGAATCATAGAATAGAATCTACTCTATCACTTCCCTCCTCATCTGGACAAGGGAATCCAACTCATGAGATATTTTATTACAAATTAAACAAGAGCAGGATAACTGGAAAATAAAATAAACATCTTGAAACACCTTTCACCCACTCCTTCCTTCTTCCCAGGCTTCACTTCACTCACAAATTATGTGCTTTGTACTCACCCCTTACAGCAGCACAGGACGACGAGGAAAGGTGTCACAATCTGCTCACTGCATATTGCCTCTGCCCATCTTTCCTCCTCAGGGATAGGTATCTGCCCCACCATGAAACTCCACGAGCTGCAAGGTCACAGGCCACCTCACCATGGTCTTCACCACCAGGGGGATCTCTCCTCCGGGACCCTGAGCACTTCCTCCTCTTCCTTTAGTTCTGATGCCTGCGGAGTTGTTTCCCACGCATGTTTTCACTTAAGTTGCTGTTGCATAAGGCTCTTTCTCCTTCTTAAAAATGGTGTCCCAGAGGCAGTACCTATATCACTGATGGGCTCAGCCTTGGCCAGTGGTGGGTTTGTCTTGGAATTGAAAACAGCTGACATGGGCTTTTTAGGACGCAGAAGCAGCTTCTAGCAATTTCTCACAGAATCCACACCTGTAGCCTCTCCAACCCCTGCCAAACCCTTGCCACACAAGCCAAATACACCTGTTGTGCAGGTGTTTTACATTTGAATGTCCAGCACCCTTAGCAGGGATTGAATATTCACAGGCCAAAGTGTGTGTAGCCACAACAATGTTTAGAACACCACGTGTAATATCTAGAACATGCCCAAGACCACGCTTTTCTGCAGTAAGTAGAAGTACCTACAACTACTCTTAGCTTAGAGAAAATGTGAACTGATTGGAATTAATTAAGGAGGGTTTACATTTTTCATTAGGTCATGTCTGGAAATACCTCATTTCTGCACCAGAGCAGTAGCACAGGAGAAATCAAAGCATAATGTCTGAAGATACAAGGCCATTTGTTCAAGAGTTTACACCAGGAGTCACTTCTGTTACCACAAAACTTACCCTGGTTAACAGAAAAGTGCAGGTAAGATTCCCTGAAGGTGCTAGAAGCTTTTCAAAATTGTATAATGATTTAGGACATTATGAAAGGTGTATGTCTCTGTAGAAATAAAATGATCCTCTAAAAACTTAAAGTAGCTGTTGATATTCTTTATTCAATTTTATATAATCTAAAATACTTCCTCACTGGTATAAAATGTGGCAGGTAGATCTGGTTTTGAGCCACAGCAAAAAGTTGTCAGGCACTGTAATTGGTTTTTTTTGTCCAGCACAAATCGTTTCTACCTGCACGTGATAACTCTCACATAAGTGGTATGAAAACAGGGTTTAATGCAAGCTTCAGAAGCCTCAAGCACTGTCTTTCATTTGCTGGCTTCTAGCTATTATGTAGTAGAAATATATGAAGGATTCTAGGAGATAGGTGTGCATGGTTTTACTTCACTCAAGTCTAACATATCTTTGCAGAGAGCACCGAAGTTAGAAGAGGTCAAAAACTGCGGAGTGATAATGTGTTTTGTACCAGACCTCTGGTACTCACAACCCATTTCCCATTATGCTATTAATTATATGTTAGTACAGGAAGGGCTGTCCTCAAATAGACATTGCTTCAAGTACACTCTGTTAGAATAATGCAGTATATAACAGCATTCGTGATAAACATTACCTCTACAGCTAATACTGCTCCCATGTGCAATCAGGTCGATCCCTAGGAATCCATCATTTACCTAGTTTTTGCAAGAATCTTCTAGCCATGGTTGATTACATATGGGTGCAACATGCTTTCCACACCAGGTTGCCTTAATGTGCTATTTCCACAACCTTAAAGAGAAGCTCTCCAGGCAAGAGAGAGAGAGACAAAAGAGAGAGATTCTAACTGTGCCCTTTCACTGCAGTTTAAATTACATGAACAGAGAAATGTCTGAACGGACATCAGTGTCACAGGTGCCAGTTGTCTGATTTATTCCCTCTCAGAGGAATGCACTGGCGTCCGTGTGCATAGTAACACCTTGCCAGCTGGCCAGGAGGTGACATCAGCTGTCCTTTCAGACAGATGAATTGCACAGTGTGCAGAGCTGCCTGCCAAAGGTTAGACTTTCCAGGAGAAGGAGAGGGGAAAAAGCACTTCATGTATTTCTGAGAGTAGTTTTTACTTAATAACTGTTCACGGAATTAACTCAGTTGGACTGGCCTATCACCACAGCTGTCGGACACGGCGTTGAGGTCCTTGGATGGCATGCCGCAAAGCGCAGCAAGTCATGGAGGAATTTATGGGCTCTCTGATGCGGCCGAGTGGAGGATATTTTTCTCAGTGTGGTCATAGCACCGTATGGGCAATATGATCTTACTTAATCTCCTCTTTTATAGCTGTAGATCAATTGGCCAAAATAAATACCCCTACCTTTAGGCAATTAAATTAAACAGCTAGGTTCTAAAGCCTATGCAAATGGATTGACCACTCATATCTCTAATTGGTGTCATCCTTTTGTGAAAGGATTCGAGAAGGTCTCAGCTGGCTTTAGGGGGCAGAGATAATTTTAAATCACCACAGTTTGCACATTAGTACCAGCCAAGGAGCTGGCAGTGCTGGTGTACTGGTCCTTAACACTTTCTATAAAAGAATCCTAAATGCAGTTTGGGACTCTCTGACAGTTTGAGCATCCTATGCAATTTAATAATAGTGAGAGTGAGTAATTCCTAATTTTTGCAGTGTGAAAATGCATACTACAGTGTGTAAGTAAAAGAATCCTAAGAACAAAATTTAGCTGAGGTTGAACCAAGCTGAATAACTAGGAAAGGATAAATATTGAGTGAATTTTAAGACTATTGAGTTAGAAATACAGCAATGGTATTCTGATATTGTGACTAGTTGTTAACGTTTTAAAAGACCCTGGCAATTGTTAATATAATTGCATCTACTCATCTCATCCCCAGGATACGCACCTCTTTTTTTCAGAAATAAATTACCAGTGATTTTTTTATTCAACATTTATAGTTTTATTAATGTTCTCCTCAGATTTTCAGTTCATTTGGTCCACAGAACCAACGTCATTTGGTGTAGATTTTTTTACAATACTGATCACATTGTTTGACTGCAAGAAAAACCCATCCATGCTTTTTTTGATGATAGATGTGTCTGTAAACGTGAATGCTCATTGTTCATTCTTTTTATACCTGATGCCCTTTAACTTGCAGATTTAATATATTTTGGCTGAGTGAATTAAAAGCAAGATTAAAGAGAATGAATGGTTGTTTCTGGCTCATCTAGATTTGTCTCCTACATTCTGAGAGCTATGCATGGATTCTCCGGTGAGAGAGGAGTTTGTTTTCCATCCTTTCTAAAGCATGACTTTGTAAAGATAACACCCATAGATCATAGAATACTTAGGCTTGGAAAGGACCTTTAAAGGTTATCTCATTCAGTGCACCCCTGTAATGATCAGGGACATCTTCAACTACATGAAGTATCTAGGCATAAAAATAGCGCAATGACTGGACAGTGTTTCAGTCCATACAGTGTGCTGGATTTTGTCTTTGATGCCTATGTCCTAGATAAAAGAGGAAACGAAGCAGGGATTTTCTCTTAGATCACTGAAGGGGAGATAGTTCTGACATATTTGTGGTGTGACTTAGAATGTCTAAATTAGGTCTTACTTCTGCAGTTAGTTTATGGGCTTTTTCTGAGGTTTATTCTTACTATGTCTTTCTTGAGAATACAAGTTATATATCTGAGCCAAGCCAATGGCCTGAGTTAGTGCATTTTCAGTTCATCTGGCTTAGTTTGAATCGCCACCAAAGGATGTTTTTTAAGTATGTGAGTGGACTTTTCTTTGAGGATGAGCAACACTCGCAGTAAATTATACATGTGGCTTTGCTTTGAAAATTCAAGAGAGTAGCGCTGCTAGGGCAGCACTGTCTTGAATCACCACAGATAGGCATGTAAGACCATACTCATGCCCAAGACTCCAGTCCCTGTAATACAACCATCTATTGCTCACCACTATTGTATCTGAACTGTGTTCACTTTGACTGAGATTGCAGGGACTACTCAGAATAGCAGCTTCTGTACATCTGAGTGCTGGACTTTCAAAACTGCATTTTTTCCTTTAATTAAAAATATAAATCTGTGTCACTTTTCACAGATGTGCACTGGCAACATGAGTTTCTGTCATTTTCCTCTTCATGTAAAATATTGATGTCAGGCTCTGCGATGCAAAGGAGCAAAACACTGAGTGCTGAAGCCATTAAGATCTCGTTTGGATACCCAAAGGAATTTGACCCATCCTAGCAAGCACACTTTACACTGATTATGTAGCTGTCAATTACGCTGCTGTTCCATGCACTGAGATGAGTTGGACTATATTCTTTATTACAACCAAAATAAACCCACTGCGGTGGTTTGTTTTTTCTCTGCTAAGCAAATGAATATTGAACATGCATAAGTTATCTTAAGCGCTGAATCTTTCTGCTCCGTTTTGCCAGTGACATCCCCAGTAAATGTCCCAAGTTCGAGCTGACAGTGGTACAGCTGTAATTGTGCTTTGTGAGGTGAGGATTGTGACATCGTGTAAACTTGGCTTTATGAATTATGACAGGCAATACTCATTCTGTATGTATTATAGGGTTGCATGACATTAACAGCCTTGGTCTCCATGACAATACCAGTAGATTATGCTGGATGAAAAAAATGGCTATGAAGAATATGATTTAAATAAATATCACAATATTTCCAAGTCTTGTTTTCTTAACAAAGAGTTTGAATATGTTGGAAGTAACTAAACTATTATTTTCCTTCTTCACCTAATTAGAGTGAGACCATTTTCTCAGATAAAGGCTGTCCTTTTGATACCCATATGTAAAAGCCAACACTAATTAGATACTTACAGGTAATGAATCACATCTGACCAAATGGATTTACCGCACCCTTGGCTCTGTGAAAAATTTACACTCCAAAATGTGAATTTTGGAGTTTGCCTCTAATCATAAGCAATTGATCTTTCTTTCCTTTTTGATTGCTGCCAGACTCAGGCAATCAGGTCACACATAGACACATACTACAAAGATAAGTAACAGGAACGTCGGCACATGCTTGGTCAGGCAGCCCTTTTCTGGAACCTGTGTTTGCATGGTGCTTGTCACAGCAGTGAAAAAATGGGTCTTAATATTGCAATTATCAGCTGGGCATATGGGTGTGTAAGTACTCTGGGACTTTGTATGGAGTTCATTAGCACCATTGCTATGCCAACAAGAAACGTCAATCATTTCGACGCAGGATCATGTCTCAGAGATCTTCTATTTCAGTTCCTTCTTCTGAAGAACAATCTAAGCCCAAATGCAGGGTGGTCAGTGAAAGTCATAGTGTTTAAGTCTGAAAAAAGCCAGGCAGATTACTTTTAGCTAACAATGACTGTTTACACATTAATAAAGTGCCCAACAGTAGCTTTAGATTTATTTTTATTTATGCAGACTGGTTACTGAGAGCACAACCTGATACTCCCACTTCCTCAGTCACATCACCAGTTTATATTTGCCAAATTATGCAAATGATTGCAATTTTGTAGCAGTTTTAAATTCTTGTTACTCTAGTTATTTCTAATATGAGCTTTATGCATATAATCTCTCAGTTCTCACTCTGTGAAATGAAAAGTGCCATTATTCTGCCCATTTTTAGCATGTCAGCCTGAGCACAGATTACAGGGCTTGCACTACACAATTCCTGCCTTGGAGTAGGTGCTCCTTACTCTGTCACTTCTCATCCCTCTTGCCTCAACTTTCACAAAAGATGATACTCAAAGAAGACTTCAATCTGTAAGACTCATATTTTAAGACTTTTTCTTTCTGTAAGCACACTACTAATTCAAAAATCTTCTGTTTTGCTTCCAGCCCACTTGGATATCCAAACACTGCTTAATAGCAATTAAAGATATATTCTGTGATTCTGTAAGTCTGTGCATCTCCCTCTCAGGTGATCCCTAATGCGGAAGGTATTTAAATGCTGTAGGTATGTGTATTGGTATTGACAAACATCCCTCATTTCAGCAGTGTCTGTGCTGTGTATGTTGGCTAGCTAAACACTGTATCTTTTCCTAGACAGAATAAGCAGTCTTTCTCCTGTGTTCCTCATAGCTGGTGCTCTTGGGTGAGTGTAGCCTGCTCTAAGATGACAATGGTGCAGCCTCCCATGACGTACTTTGTCGAATACTTTGAATTGCAGTTTTAGTGAACACCACACTAAAGCGTCTGATGACCCTTTTTGTTTTCCCTCAACTCTTAAAATTTGTTATTTATTTGAAGGTCTCTTCTTTTTTAAAATGTATGTCCTATAACATACTTTTCAGAGTCTCCATTTATTAGAAATCAGCTGTTTCAGTGGAAGGGATCCTAATTATGTTAGGAAAGTAGCAGCTGCAATTTATTCAGTAGAGTCTTCATTTACACCAAATATAAAACCAACATATGGTGATAATTTGTCTTCAAGAAAATTGCATTTGGGGCACAACTATCATCTCAAAGTAACCCCAGAGCATTGTGAGGGAACCCTATTCCTGGATTTCATTAATCAAATAAAATATTTTCAAAGGTTTGCAAGAGTAATTGCAATCATTCTGTATTAATAACTGTATTAATAAAGATGAAGCCTCAGTGTTCAAAAATTATCATCCCCCACAGATACCCTTACTACACTGTCTATAACAATCTTTTTACATTTTGAAAAAATGCAAAGTGAAGTTAAATTTTGAAAGCATTGACAACAAGGCATTTTCCATTCCCTTAGCTGGTCATGAACTCTTGAAACTATCTTAGAGGTCTCTCTAACTTAAAAACAAAATTAAGGGTTTGCTTATATGCATCCAGCCCTGAAATATGCAATAAAATCCAGTAAAATAAAGAAAAAAAGGAAACATTTTCTCAGATATGTGATAAGTATAAAGCTACCAGTGAACAGTGAACTCAATATAATTTTAAGTCAAACTCATTATTTTTGATTCTTCAGCTGTGTGTTCTAGGAAGCCAAGTAAAACAAGAGTCAAATTGAAACCAGAATGCCATGCAGTGGCAGAGGAAGGTAAAGAACTACTGCAAAAAGAAATACAGCTGTTTGCAGAAAAAAACCAAACAAACCACAAGAGCACAGAACATGTAAAACAGTTAGATCAGCTCACATTTTAATGAAGATCTGAGAGATAAACATTTTATTGCCTTAGCTTTGAAAAATACCTTTCACAAATGATTGTGACTTTTCTTTAAAAAGATGAATACCTTTGTATTGCATCAAATACAACACTTTCCACAAAAACACTTTTTCCACAAACTCTTTCCACAAAACACTTTTCAGTTCTTTGGAGAAAACAAATATTTTCTTCAGGCTTCTTGGTGGTGTCACCGATACCCTGCAGACTGTGCTGCCATTCAGCAAGACCTGGAGAGGCTGGAGAGCTGGACAGAGAGAAGTTTAATGAAGTGTAACAAGGGTAAGTGTTCCACATCAATATATGAGAAGGAACTTCTTCACAGTGAGGGTGACGGAGCACTGGAACAGGCTGCCCAGGGAGGTTGTGGAATCTTCTTCACTGGAGATGTTTAAGACTCGCCTGGATGTGTTCCTGTAGCTGCTGTTCCTTCAACTTCACTTAGAACACAGCATGTGCTATGTAACATGCATAAAAACTTGGTGCTGTACTACTGACGTCTGAACAAGTGATTAACTTTCCAGTGCATCAGCTGAAGAATTTAGGTGTTCTTAAATCCTTAGGAAACAACACTGTTCCCCAGTTTGTACGTTCATCAAAGCTTTTCTGGGCTCCGTTCATGCAGCAACATGAAAATGTGGAAGTACCTCTCAAGCTGCTTTATAGTCGCTCAGATGCCAAAATACCAAAGACACCCTCTCAGACCTGTGCAAGAGCAGATCATAGGATCATAGACTCCTTAACAAAGCCAGGAGCCATCTACATTAAAGCCTTGTCTCTAAGCAGACTTAAAACTGACTCATCTACTTCAGGAACTGCATAAAATATGCTGGAGGACATAAATAATTTGTACAGCTCCCAGAATTAGGTTCTTTACTACCCTGTCTCCCCTATGGAGAAAAGAATCCTCCTTCTCGGTGCTGCCATGCTTTTGCAGCGTTGCAGTACAGCTTTTACTGCCTAAGTTTCAATTCCAACAACTACTGATGTCAGCAATCTGAGTTTCAGCAGGAAATTTGAACACAACATGCAGTGGTTATATATAACCATTACATCAAGCTGCATTAAAGCAAAAATCTCCTTACTACTTACAAATTTGCAAACTTAAGTACACCTATTTTTCTAGCACTTGCACAATTAAATTAGCATCTATTTTTAATATCTTGGACTTTCAAATGAATACGGGTTTGATGTGATGGCATTATTATTTGCATCTAACATTTTGTGGCACGCTTTCCTATTTTCTCCCAAATGTCAGATTCTAATCCAAATCGACCCAGCAGAGTAAGTTCAAATATTCAAGAAGCAGTCACTGCTTTCAGGCTTCTCCACTGACAGTAAAATGTTTCAAAATTGTGGAGTGTCAATTTATAAGCAAAGACTGAATTTCAGAGTAGAAATGGCACAGATAACAAGATGATAATGAAACTCACTATTAAATCACATGAAAAGTTTGATAAGTGCACAGTGATATTTTCAATACTTTCAGAATGTTCTTACTACATTTCAAATTGTCATAGGCCAAAATACTGAATAACCTCATGGCTTTACTCTGCAAATTCTTCTGCAGATATGGTTCTTTATAGCACTTTCAGAAACATCCGCTGCTTTGGCTGATGAAGTTAAAAAATGATTAAAATAGGAATTGGTTTAATATTTAAAGCTGCACTTGTGGAAAGTATCTTCAAGGAAATCTCCAGTTCAATATCCAGTAGAAATCAGACATTTCAATGTCCAGGCCAAGAAGGTTTATCTTCTAAATGAAATTAAAATTAAAGATGTGCCTAATCACAATATATGTTTGCTTTCTTCAGTGTATAACCTTTTCCTTCCAGAAAGAAGTTGGTTAATCTAGAAAAAAACTTTCATTGTTTCTACAAGTTGGTGTGATTTAGTTCTATCAGATGAGACAAATGTGTTTGACACGGGCTAGGTAAAGCTTTGGATAGTGCACTCGTGCATAGAAAATGGACACATCCCTTGAGAACAATGCATCATTCTGCCCCAGTCCTGTGTCTAAAAAAAGGGAATAGATGTTGCTGTGGTCTAATTAACGCAAACAACAGCAGCAGTTACAGAAGTGGAACATTTCAGCACCTGCTCAGCTGAGGGGAACTGGTGAGAAAGGGTACATTGCTTCCTAAAATTTAAGGACTAAATGATGACAAAAAAAAAACCCCCTGATTCAAAGTCAGAGCAAACACCAAATTCATCAGGTTTTAGATCAAGCACAAGGAGAGTGACTCAGGGAAGTACAAGCGCATAAAACGCTTCAGCAACATTGAAGTCTATAACCAGTGAGTGCAGGCGCTTCATGTGGAAATGAACACGCTGATTCGGACATTCAGAAAATGTATCATGTTTTGATACCATGTCACAATCTACTTTACTTCTCCCAACTCCAATAAACAAATTATTCTACTTAATTAGGATGAAAATACTGTGTCCATATAAAGTGGGACAGTGCTTACGCAAAGGTAGGCGTTGTAACATTCAAATACTTTTGAGGAATTATTTTAGGAGCAGACAGACAACGTGGAAAGGAATTAATGCAATTTTTCTGCTTTGTCCTGTAGCAGAACAGCTCCCAAGTGAGGTACAATTCTCATTTTCATGCAACAGTTCAATTTTGAGCTTATGAAAAATTCTGGAGTAAGAAAACATAAGTGGTCCACAGAGCTTAAAATTAGGTAGCTGCTAAGCAGAACTCCAAGAACCACACTTTTACAGTTTGTCATCTGAAGCAATCTGATTTTATAATCTGCAGTTTATGATTGATAGCAGAGTCCTACATTAATTTTTGCATCTTTTAAAAGATGTTTTACAATGTCTGTTTTCTCCCCCTAAAGTAAACAGGCTCTTTTTTGAAAAGTTCCTGTTCTTTAATGACTTATGAGTACTAGCCAAGTCTTTTACACTGCTATTAAGTGTTTCATTTGCAAATGAAAGCTCACTTCCTTATGTTTTTCAAAGTGCTAGTGCTGCATATATATATATATATCAAAAAATATATATTTTGCAACGAAAATATTTAATATTTTTTAATATGCAGGAAGTCAGTATGTTAGTATGTGTTAGGACTTGGGATACAATGCACTTCTGGATAATTAACTTTACATTCATCTTTGGGTGATGTAAGTCGACGGCTTGCAATTTTTTTCACTTGCTTGAGACAATTTAAATGCAAGAAACTACAACAAAAACTGCAAAACAAACGTACTATCGAAGCACCGTGGGTGTAATAATAATTGCAGATGTATTTTATAGCTCAGAAAAAGTTGTAGATACATTTGCAATGATCTGACTCTGGAAGAATATATTGACTGCCTTAGCCACAGATAGGTTTGAGATCCTTCCACTTCTTAGACACAATATAAGCAAATCCCATGTGCTAGATCTGTTTATGTGTAATCCTTCCACAAACCCAAATTCCATCAATATAAGCACTGCAATATCTAGCTGCTCTGCTGGATCTTCAGCTCCCCAGGATTTCCACCTGAACTGAAATACCATTGCCATTTGAACCAGCTTTTTTAGAGGGCTATTAAAAATTCAGGAACGTAATGCGCATTATTTTGGGTGGCTGCTCACCTCAGTTTGTGTCTTTTAACTAATTCAGGTATCTGAAAAAGGTGTTTGAGAAATTTTGCTCACAAAAATGTAGCTGAAGGTAGACAGCTAACTGCAGGATTGTGCATGTTAACTTCTGCACCTTTCTGGGCCTTGAAAATGGGAAACAAGGCTGCAGTGGTGTGAGTTTTTTCCAGCTGCTCAGATTTCAAAGCTCGATCCTGACCAGAGCAGGCACTTACAAGAAACCTCTGAAATACTGCTCTTCCAGTTTAGAGTCATGGGATTCTGCAGTGGCTCCCAAGGTCTGTAAAAGAGTAGAAGAGCTATAATATATTCAAGTGAAGAAAACTGAGATGCTTTCTTGCAGGGAAAAAATGCATATTTTTAGATCTATCTATTTAAAAAATAATAATCTCAGGACCACACCAACACCTTTACTTATCAGACTGTCTGAAAGAACACTACCATTGCTTCCCTTTCATTTGGATCCTAATTCTGCCCAGACTGAAAGTTCTGACAGTGCCTCCTTGTTACATGGTCACCTTTAAAGGTCTCTTCCATTCTACGATTCCACAATTCCATGATTCTATGATTCATAATTCTACAATTCTTTTATTCTATAAACTTCCTTGCTTCTCAGAGCAACAGGATCCAAACTTAGTGGCATTGTTTCTTATTTTCTCTTCATGGGTCTGTATTGTACTCTAAAAGCATCACACAGTCTTCCCAGCATCTTCTTGTGAGAAGTAGAGGTGCTGGGAGTGCGAAGGGAGTACAAGTGTCTGTGTCGCTAGGCAACTCTAGACAAATAAATCCCTGGGCATGTTGGCTGTACAGGCACATCAGCCTTCATGCCCTAGCCTGGCTGCCTAATTAACAACCATCTCTGGCAGGATGAGGCTGAGCCATGTATCACTCCCACCGATCAATTATTCTGCATTAAACAATTCACCCACCAAATGCTTTCATTTAATATTTCAATGAGCTAGAAACACGTTGCTCTGAGCAGAGTTTACTTTGGTTGACTTAATGGAAGGTAACCCAGAGTAAAATATGGACTGATTCCTCTTGAAAGTTGCAGGACTCAGACGTGAGCTGTCAGAACCGTCTCTCCCCATCACAAATGCATCTTAGGCAGAGCATCCTGCATCCACACAACAAATATAAACAACAGCACAATGTCCTCTGAAAAGACACTTCAAGGTCATTGTCTACTGACAGAGTTCAGATGGAGTATTTTTCATTCTTTGCTAAAGAAACTGATGTGTAGATACAATTAGGGGAAAAAACAGAGCAAAGTTCTGAGAAAACTGTAATGAGAGTTTGGTTGGTTTTTTCCATCTTGTGCTAACAAATATTTTCTGCTCATTGTAGGTATCATTTCACTGATATATTAGTTTCATATATTTCCAAAATTTCCTCGATCCATTGTAAGCAAAAGGCACTGGAACTATGTCAAAGCAGAACTCCCCCTTGGAGCCAGTGAAGTCTTTACATTACTCTAGGAGGTGCCAAGTGCACTTATTTACTTGGAGCTCATTCTTGGATAGTCTTCTTTCTAGGGAGCAACTATCCATCAAACAAATGCTTTGCAAAAAACTCTACTCCTGGGTCATGATTCATTTCTAATATCTGCAAGGCACAACTTCTAAAGTAGGATTTCATGCACCAATAGATTTTACTAATTTCCAGAAGCACTGCAATAGTTGTGAATGATTTCCTCAGCAGACTGAGCATATAAAATCACGAGCGGAAAAGCATGCTGCTACACATACACGAGAGCTTTTTCCCCTTGTCCTCTGAGAGGGCTTTATTGTTGTAGTCTCACCTGCCAGACTAAGTTGAAGAGTTTCAGTGAAGCCTGTCAGAAAAGGAAGAGAGAAAGAACAATTCAATAACCATTCTTAAGTCAGAGGCTGCTATTCTTACACGTCAGAATACACTCTCTGTAAAACTTTTCAATGTAATGAACATTTCAGTGTAATAATAGAGTGAGATCAGAGTATTGGCTAAAATCTGTATATATTCCTACATTTAAACATAAAAGAAAAAAAAAATGAAAGAAAAAATAACCATTTTATTGGGTATTTTTATTTGGTCCTTCTATTTATCTTACTAAAGATTACAATGCATCCTTACTCCACTTATGTAATCTTTTCTTTAAAAAAGTCAGAACTAGCTTCATCTGAATATGCAGTCTGTCTTGGCCTACAGAGAATGGAAGCAAGCAGGTAGCCTAGGAGGGCTATAAAAGAATTGTCTACACAGCCAGGGGTAGGGTTAGGGAAGCCAAAGTCTGTATAGAATTAAATCTGGCCAGGGACATCAAGGAGAACAAGAAAAGTGTCTATAACTATATTAGTGGAAAAAGGAAAAGTTAGGAAAATGTGGGTCCCCTATGAAAGGAAACAGGTGACCTGGTAAATCAGGGTATGGAAAAGGCTGAGGTGCTCAATGATTTTTTTTGTTTCAGTTTTCACTGGAAAGGTCACAGACCATACCAGCCAAGTCACAGAAGTCAAAGGCTGGAACTGAAAGAAAGAAGCACCACCTATGGTAGAAGTAAATAAGGTTTGTGACCCTATAAAGAATCTGAAGGTTTTAAAGTCCATGATACCTGATGGGATTCACTCAAGGGTGCTGAGGGAACTGGCACCCTTTGCTAGACCATTTTTCATCATATTTGAGAAATCAGGGCAGTCTAGTGAAGTTCCTGTTGCCCAGAAGAAAAGAAAACATGATCTACATGACCCAGAAAACTACTGGCCAGTCAGTCTCACCTCAGTGTCTGACAAGATCATGGAGCAGATTCTCCTGGAAACTATGCCAAGGCACATAGGAAATAAGGAGGTGATTGGTGGCAGCCAACCCAGATTCACTAAGACCAGATTGTGTGACAAATCTGATGTCTTCTACAACAGGGTTACAGCATTGACTGATAAGGGTAGAGCAACTGATGTCATCTACCTGGACTTGTGCAAGCCATTTGACACTGTCCTGCATGACATCCATGTCTCTAAAATAGAGATATATGGATTTGATAGATGGACCGCTTAGTGGATAAGGAATTGGCTTGTTGTCACACAAAGAGTTGTGGTCAATGGCTTGATGTCCAAGTGGAGATCAGTTGATGTGTGAGAAGTTCAACATGAACCAGCAATGTGTGCTTCCAGCATAGAAAGGAAACCATCTTCCGGAAGGCCAACTGAATTCTGGGCTGTATCAAAAGAAATGTGACCATAAGGAAAGTGAGGTCATTCTTTCCCTCATCTCTGCTCTTGAGAGACCTCACCTGGAATACTGTGTCCGGTTCTGGAGTCCTCAGTACAATGAGGACGTTGAACTGTTGAAGCAGGTCCAGAGGAGGGCCATGACAATGATTCTGAAAGGGACAGAGCAGGTCTCTTATAAGAACAGGCTGAGGGAACTCAGGCTGTTCAGCCTGGAGAAGAGAAAGCTCCAGGGCAACTTAATAGCAGCCTTCCAGTATTTTCCAGTACCTAAAGGAAAGCTGGAGAGGGGCTTTTTACGAGGGACTTGAGTGATAGGAGAAAACCAGAATGATATCAAACTACAAGGTAGATCTGAGCAAGAACAGATTAGATCTGAGGCACTGGAACAGGTTGCCCAGACAAGTTGTGGATGCCCCCTCCCTGAAAGTGTTCAAGGCCAGGTTGGTTGGAGCCCTAGGAACCTGTCTGATGCAGGGGGTTGGAACTAGACAATCTCCGAGGTCCTTTCCAACCCAAACTATTCTGCAATATGGAGTTCTTATCTGAAAGTAAGTTCTCACATCTTAACCTGAACCAAGCACGGCATTGATCCCTTAACGAAGTCATAGAAAAGAACTAGCAATAATGGCAAAAATAAACAACAATACAAAATCTGAATCTTCTCACTAACGTCTCAATGCTGCTTAGATGATTGATGAATATGTAATATATATAAGTAGTAAGCCAGAGGCCCCAGTTAGTTCAGAGCCCTCACTGTGCTATTGTACTATGACTACTCTATGATCGTCAGCAGAAAACAAGCCTTGCCTCAATATGACTGTGATGAAGACAACGGCAGTGCTTGTCAGAGTTTGCAGAAAATGATGTGGAAGAAGGATGCTGAACCTGAGTGCAACTAATTGGAACACAAGAGTGTGAAAGTATTGGCTTAAGCATTCAGCTGTAAGCTGCTGAAACAAGTGGACAAGAGATAGAAATGAATCACTTGCAGCTTGTCTACTTAAGCACTCTCATTAAACATGAGTATCATGGTCAAGATGGATCATAAGACAGAAACTAAAAGAAACTAGGATAATGGTTGTGTCTAATGACTTGGTTATAAAGGCACAGAATCTAATAAAGCACAAGGCAATAAGCTCTCGCTATTAGAGAGGTTTACATGACAGAAAGGCATGGTGCTGAGGGAATTTCTATAACCAGATTGTATAAATAACATGGGGGGATAGGGAGAGCTGTAGACAGAACTCTGTATTAAACATTAAGTACTTGCATTACCTCAGCAGTAGGATCAATCCAGTAGTCAGAAAATTGTTGCATTCCCTTAATCTAAGGGTGGTTAATCTATTAAAAGTGGAAAGAGAAAGTTAAGCAAGAGTTCTATTCAAAAACATTTAGTGTCTCTTCACAGTGACCATTCCCGTGTTGTTGCTGTTGTGGTTACACTTCTCAGTACATCAGGGATTCTCAGCAGAACCTACCAATCCTGAATCATCCTTTCTGACAGGCAGCAGTTGTGTGAGAGGAGATAGGCATCATCAGAAAGTCAATGACACAATTTTTCCCAAGACTACTAGTGAAAACAATCACAGTAATGAAAATCTTAACCTCACTAGGTAGAGTTGAGCATCTTTCCTATAATGCACAACCGAAAATGGAAAGTTGATCTGGTAAAATGCATCCATTTTCCAATGCAAAAATTGTTTGGGGGAAGGAGACTGGTTTATAGTTTGACAAGAGAGAAAGAACCAATAGCTGCTGGCAGAAGCAGAGTTTTATAGAGCATTTATAAGCAAGACACTGGTCTGATATCACAATAAAGGAACAGTCATTAATAAAATAATTTGCTATATTATTTCAGCACCTACATCCTATGATGCAGTTGCTGCTTCTGAGATTTCAAATACTATGTGAGTCACTTTCATAAACATACTGTATAATGTCTACTGATTTTTACCACGTTTCAAAGAAATTTCCTTTATTTTGTCTCCAAAAGTGAACTTGAATAAGTAACATAAGGTTATAAGTCAGTCAAGTTTGAGTTAGGACATGAACCTGAGCCTTAACCATAAAATATCTTGAGTTCAAATCTTAGTCCTAGTGAGAAGACAGATAAATAAAACATACATATACATAGAATTAAACAAACATATAAATACAAAATAAGGAGGAGAAGAAAACAAGAAGCAGGGGGAAAAAAAGAAGAAATACAGTTTGGGACATTTCCCATTTGAAAACTGTTCTTGAGCAAATCACTAAGACTTGAAAAAGAAACAGATTAAAATATCTGTGCTACCACCACTGCTGAAAAATCAGAGAAAAAAAAACTCCAAACCACTACTTGTTAAGAGCAAGCTGATTTCCAAGGCAGGAAAAAAATGCTCCCTACCCCAGTCTTGTCCTTGCTGGCAGCTCATCTCTGCCATCCCACTAACCCTGATCTTCCTCTTCTCCCTGCCCTCAGCTCATGTTTTTCACTTTTCACCTGCTGGTGATGGTAGATGACTGTGAAGAGCTGGGACAGGCTCCAAGGAGTAGGTGTGTTTAAGGTGATCCAGAATGAGCTGTTGGAGGCTGGGAGAATGTCCAAGGTTTCTGTCATCGCTGGGCAGCCGTACAGCTACCTCAGCTACCCTCACTGCTCCTGGGATCTTGGACAGGAAGTGCTGTGGAAAGCATCTCACTGCAAACAGGCCTGCTGGAGACAGAAAACAGAATAAACACAGCAGCAAGAAGTGATCACTCCATCTCTCCTCATTGTGCATCTGACAGATTCACATATACCTGACATGACAGTTGCCTGCAACTTGCAAAGCCCCACAGCCAAGGGGAAGGGGGAGGAAGGACAAAGTGGGATAAATAATGATACGTACACAATAACAAGGCAGTGATGTGGAAATCTGTCAAGAAATAAATACTCCTGATAATGGGGGGGAAAAAGCAAGGACTGATCTTATTTAGTACAAGGCTGAAGTTAAGACATACTGCTACATGAGGAATAAACTAGCTCCTTTCTGCACAAGCAGAGGTGTCTCTCCATCTGCATAATTGCTGTGCACAGCTTGTGATCACTTGATCTTCTAGACCCCTCCTCTTCTCAGCTAGGTTGTTATCGTCCTCTGTTATTATCTTCATATTTCCCCTGGTTATTACCAGCATGTTACCTTTGCCTTTATGTCTACAATCTACCTGGTAATTTTCTCCTCTCCAGCTGGCTTCCTTGTTTCCTGGGTAAGAAAACTAATGTTCTTTGCCCCACAGTGAATGTCCTATTCATTATTCTCAATGTACTGTGACACAGCAACAGTCAAGTGCAAAAGACTCTGGTAAATTATCATCTATTTCTCAGTCATATAGAACAATTAACCAAACAGTACAAATAGTAACCTGCCTTAATGGTCCCTAATGGATTCAGGTTTGACTATGCTTATATTTCACATTTGCCCAGAAAAAACACGTGAGCAAACCCTGGTTAATATTGCACATTATGATGTGCACTTGAATGCTTCCACTGGAGCATGTTCTCGATGGTAACCCTGACAAATCACTTTTCATAGCCAAACAGGCTGAATAGAGTTAGTGAAAAGATGACTGAAAAGAAACTCCTTACTGGCACCGCTCTCAGCTGTCTGTATCCATATGCATCACAGACTGTCAGGGAAGTGAACTTTCGCCGTGGCTTTGTCACTCATCCATCCCGTACTCCCAGTCAGTTGTCTAAGTTAGGGCTGCCTTCATGTTACAGCCAGAATATCCTCTTTCTCCTGGAGTGGTACTGAAAACTGTAGTCAGCAGCATCTCAGAAAGTTTGAAAAAAGCAATACAGAAGATTGACCTGGTCCAGAATAAGTTACTGAGTACTTTATCATGTTTGACTATCACATTAAGCACACACTAGTAAGCTGGTCTTCTGGTCTTTCTGCTAAGATTAAATCTCATCCTGTCCTTTAAAATGTACCATCAATATAGTGTTTCTTCTGTGTTAATAAATTTGTCAAATTCTGTAGGCCTCAGCAAAGCCACAGACTCAGTAGCCAGCATTTCTTGTGATTAGAAACTTCAAGTTCTGCACACTTTAGCAAAGTGAAGGTCAAGCTACCCATAAAGTCACAACATGTGACAAACAAGGATGAAAACCTCTAAACATGAAATGCTCACCTAAAATTAGTAATTAAGTAAAACAGTAATGGAACCAGCATTATTTATCTTTTTTCTTCATTCAAAAACTACAGAATTCTAAGAATTTAAATTAAAATGTTGTTGTCAATTTCCATTGGAAAAGAGCTTATAAGGAGGTCTTAATATCTTCAGTTCATTAAAGTAATTTTGTACTCACAATTAATTAAAAGCACAAGGACTTCCACTAAGATTCAGGAAGTTCTAAATAATATAATAATAACTTGTGTAACCAATTACCATAAAGTAAAACTGAATTATCCAATATGACCTGTCTGGCTTTGGTATTCATAATTTTAAAACCCATTTAATTAAATCCTCAGGGTACTATATTCAACATAAAAACAACCATGACCTCCTCTATGATATAAATATAGTAGCCATAGTGGGTCAGGGATTAATTTTGGTTCCACAGTTGGGTGACACATTGATCAGAAAATTTTCTGGGCTGTCATCACACCTAAACAACATTATGAGGCAGCTCCTCAGCTTGTGTAAACAGGTGATAGTAAACTGACTGTAATGGCACTGAGCCTTATGCCACTGTTCTTTATTTCTAAGCAACAGAGAAAAAAGTGTTCATGCATCTCTCAGTTCACTAATGAAGCCCAGGTTTATTCTAAGAAAGTTATATTAACTCTGCCCCCACCTCTTCTTTATTCTTTTAGACGTTCTGGGGACAATTGGTTTCCTTGAAGATTTGTTGCTTTGTTTTGGTTTTTTTGTTAATTAGTGTATACTTTCCAGAACAGCATCAAGGCCATGTAAAAACTTGTCATCTAAAGGCATGACAATAAATATATCAAATTGGGTAGTGATTTTTTTATCGTGTTAGCAATCTACCCACAGATGCCATAATAGTCTTTTCCCTTCCTGAATTTTCTGCCTATTTTAAACCAGCTGAACTATCTTTTCTTCACAGTTAGAGACCTGTAGCTATGTTTTCTAATAGTTTGACTCTACTTTATATATTCAGCTGTTTGGTGTATGAACAGTATATTTTATCAAAATAAAAAAAGCGTGGATTTACATGCAGACACCTGTGTGCTTAGTACTCAATCATAGAAAGCCTCCATCTCAAGCACTCAGGGCTCAATATTTCATGATATTGCATAATGCACATTACATTGTGCACCATTGGCAAATAAATAAAGTGAAAGCTAGATCAACCCAGTAGTGTGCAGTAGATGTATCTCCTACGTGATCCACAGACCAGATCCATAGCAGGGTGAATTTCAATTATATTTTTTCAAGTTACATTGATGAACATTTGAAGACAAAACTGTACTTCAGTTTGTATAGAAGAAAAGCATTGCACGTGAGACGAATAGAGGAACCTCATCTGTACTACACAAACCCGAAATGAAGGCAGGACCAAGGAAAGATGACAGAAAGCTGATTAAGGGTATCTTATTAGGCATTTTCCTATATCACTGCCCTTCAGATGATGTCTCCAAAAGTTTAAATAATGACTTATGGCCCCAACACTAAAGATGTAGCAGAATTTAAAATAAACTGTTAATAAAAAATAACAGTTAATAAACTGTTATCTACTGCTGTGGGCTGGGTGGAAATGTGTACAGCAATGTTACGGTTTGAAAATTACCAAAATTTAAGATCTATACACTTGCACTTTTATGGCGAAAAATGTGTATTTTGCTGTAATAGAATTCTCCCAGTGACCTGTCCTGGGAGGAGTGGGCACTGGGTCACATTATAAAAGAGGGCTGATGACCCAGCCCTGCCCTTTTTGTCTTCTGGGAACTCTGCCCCAGCACATCTAGATGGGGCTCCATCTTCCCCCAAACACTTCCAGGTAGCGGGGGAAAGACAGGATAGTGGGGGATATGGCAGCTTGCCATCGCCCTCCTGTGCTCCTGGAGATGGGGGGGCAGTGGTCCCTTGCAGCTGCCTCCTGGGCATTTCTCTGCTTGGGGAGGAGGGCCAAGAAGCGGGCCCCAGCCCAGTCTGGTCCCGGCCCCAACCTGACACAGAGCCGGATCCAGCAACCTGTGGTGAGCTGAAATGTACTGCCCTTTCCCCGTAGCTGAGATGGGAGGAGAGAGAGAGCGAGCGACAGGAAAAGAATGGAGCTCTCTGGGCCACATTTGTGTCATGGGGGCAGCCCCTGCTGACACCAGCCATGCAGTCATCACCACCTTGAGCTTCCCACGTGGCCAGGGCCATGTGGCTGCCATCGCCATCTTTGAGCTATTTTTCAGCAGGAAGAGAGACAGTTTGTCATTTCTGCTGCTGAGAAAAGCTGGGGATGCTCAAGTATTGGGGGAGAAGGAGACTTGGGAGAGGCATCTGAGAATTCCTTCATGCTTAGCTGAACTGTCTGTTCTGAAGGAAGCAGGACTCGAGAATCCTTAGACCTTAGGCAAGGAAGGAGACTGGATTCTTTTTGAAGGCATGTTTCCTGCATCAAGGGATGCAGTTCAGGCACTGAGGAATCAGGCCTGCCCAATCAGCGTTTTGCTGGACAAGCTACCCTGAAGAACTGAAGAGTTTGCCAGCCTGGAATGGCCGAAGGTTCAGCATCAGACCAGGACGTGTGACTCACATGGGACTTGGAGGGTCTTTCAGAATGAACAAGATAGAAGGTAGTTGTACCCCTCTATGCTTGACTGAGATGCTTTCCCCAGGTCTCTAATGTAAGAAAAACAAGGATCAATATGGTAGCAAACTCCCATTGTATCTTTCTCAGAATATGTGATGCCATTTGTGATGGAGTTTCTGGTTTGTGTGCACTAACTTGCTTAACTTCTCTTTCTTTCTTCTATTTATAGTTATAGAGTTAATAAACCCTTTTCCATTTTCCCTAAGCTATCAATTGTATGGCAAATTCTATCTGAGATATCATTGAGACCTAGCTGCTTTTTCTTTTCTTTTTTTAATTGTGGTCTTGAACCTATCACAGGCAACAAGGAAAATCAAAATACAAGACAGAATTGCATAAGGAGAAAAATAATCATGCTAAAAAGACAAGGTTTACATTTTCAGTTCTTTTTGTTAAGAGTAAGTACATGGATATCATGTAATCAGCTCATAGGATGAACAGTTTCCTTCATTAAATTGCATTCTATTCTCAAGCTTAGCACATTGATGAGGAGATGAACAAAGCACATGTCACTGATTTCTAAGTCTTGATTTCCAGTGGGGAGTTGTCCAGAAGTATTAAATCAAGAGCCACTGAACCATCCTATTTCCAGCTGAACAGAATTTATCCTTTTTCTTCTCCCTTTCTCAAGCTTTCTTAGATTTCTTTGTCCGTGAACACATTCTGTGCTTTAATTAGCAGAAAAATGTATATGCTTGCTAATATATATTTGCATAAATATTTGCACATTTGTATAGATATACGTGTATGTGCTGTGCTCTATGAATTTTCTTTCTTGTGTTTACAGTAACAGTATGGACATTGCAAATTATTTGTGACCACCAAGTAGGGAATACTATAGATTTTAAAGTACATGAGATGAGACTTCATCTTTTCTTCTGTGTCCTCATCATTAGTCATTCCCTGGGTAACACTTTCTCTGGTTGACAAAGCAAAGCAGAACATCAAGCAAACCACAGGAATCCTATTTTGCTATTTGAAGGTCATAACATTTCACACACACACACCCCTGCTGCACAGGTAGCATAAGTGGAATCTTCTTTCCTTCCTGCATTAGTGTTTGATTCACTGACTATTTTTAAAAAGAAATTAGAACTGAAAACACTTCAGTCATCATGGTGTGTTATAATTATTGTAAGTATCAGTTGCATAATTATGCAACCACAATCTTCTGAGCCTTCTTCAGCAACAGTTTCAGGTAGGTGCTCAGACACAGCTCACATAAACCACTTTAATCATAAATTGGTGGCACTTTATATTTCACAGTTGTCATGAGTTTATCTCAGCTCCTGCCTGTCTTGCCATTTATGTTATCAGTTGATCAAGTGTGAGATGAGGTTAAACAATTAATTTAATTAATACACTAATGGGTCAAAACAAAAACCACTTAGGAAAGTTGCAGACAAAACCCAAAACTAACTTGACTTAGAGAAAACCAAGACACAATTCATGCAACATAAAAACCACAACACGTAGACACACAGAGATTATTCATATAACTGGGCCAAGCTGCTATCTCCACCCCATCAAATGCATTTAAGCACTGCCTAGGAGATTCCCAGTGTTTCCATTGTACTCCTGCCTTTTAGCATTTGTTAGGAATTAGGGGTTAGCAGGTCTGGGCAGGGGAGGGGTGGACTTGGGTGAGGAAGAAAGAACACACCTTTTTTTATTTTCCCTTGTTTTTGTTTGTCTTTTTTCTAATTATTAAAGTCTTTAATAAAGTTCAGTAAAGTTTAATATTTCTAGTTCCAGTTTCCCAAAGTGTGTTTACTTTACCCTTTTCTCCCCACACCGATGGGTGAGAGGACATTTCCTTCTGAATGGTTGGGCAGAATATGATTTTGTGGGCTAACCTGCTGCTAAACGGTGACAATAAGGTACATAAACATATGAGCATTTTCTAGAAGAACAGTAGGACAATATCAGAAATTAATAATAGTATCTGATAAAATAGTATGAATCAAACATATTTTCCAAACGAGCTAGGTAATGTAACTTAGTTTAAGTTGTTCACAAATAGAAGGTACCACACGTGCTACTCTGCTAAAACTACATATCAACCTTCAAAATCTGACAAAGGCACAATGAAAAAAAATTAAGATATTATCACATTCAGGTTATGTTATTTATAAATTACTTACGAGATTTAAAGCCATGCATATTTGGGGGCTTTTAATTTTATTTGGTGAGTTGTAATTGGGAGAACAGGAGCCTAAATATTCAAAGCCCCTGGAAAATAGAGTTCAAATAAATTTTCACATTCATGATCTCCAAAAGACATCCACAGTTATCATCACCGCTCATAATAACTGCCTACATACAGTCACATGCTCAGGGTTTACCAGGAGCCAAACAGGCTAATGGCTAAATCTGTATATATGTCTACACTGTTTTACTCCTGCTGCATACCACTGATCATCATCCTTCCATCTGCAGACTGTCTTCAACAGGATGTTTGTTCTTATTTAAGCCTACAGCACACTTTGATAAGTAGAACAGAAGTGTTGGCTGAAATACAAAGCTATCCTACCTGTGCACTTGACCCAGCTTCAGTGGGCATGTTACTCTGTGTGTATATTGCTCATGTATCCTGTCTTGTATAAGAAACTATTGCTTTTGCTTGTCATGAAGAAAAAGGAGGAGAGTTCTGTGAGTTTCATTTTACTCTTTCTCATTCTTCAACTGGAAGAGACTGTGAACAATTTGCTCCCCACCCATTGTCTTCATATAACTCAAAATTTGTAAAATTTCTATGACATTCCCCTGTATAATCTCTTTTCTAGATTTTCCCTGTATGGAAGCTGTTTCTGACCTCTGATGGTTCATGCCATCTTTCTCCGTACTTTTTCTAGTTCCTGCAGTTGGGACAAGAGGCTCAGAATCTAATAGAGTATTCTAAGAATGGATGAGACCATGACTTTATATAGTGAAACAGTGTTCTCTGTTTTGCTCTTTATTGCTTTCTTAATAATTCTTAATATTTGCTTTTTGATTGCTCCTGAGAACTAGCTAACATTGCATTGGAAATCTTTCTCAGCAAATAAATCTTTCTTCTGAGTGGCAACGGTGAACAGCATTCATATATGAAACTGGGACTGCCTTTTCCTCTCATCATCATTTTACATCTAGTTATGCAGAATTTCATCTGACTTTTTAGTTTTTTGCTCTTTCTCTTATCTCATACAACCCTTCTGCAATTTTTTTGCAGTCAGATCTCATGCTACTCTGAATAACTTAATATCATCATCCAACTTCCTTACATCACTGCTCACCCCATTATACAGGTCACTGATAACCATATTAAGCAGAATAATCCCGTGCACAATTCCCTGTGGAATTCTACTGCTGACCTCCCTTTGCCGGGAGAATCGACTGTTTACTCCCACTCTCTGTTGCCTGTCTAGTACCCAATTATTTATCCAAGTTATGACCTTTTTATCTCTTATGCATGGCTGCTTAATATCAAAATCCAAATAGATTATATCAATCAGATCAGATTTATCCATATGCCTGCTGACCCTTTCAAAGGTCTCCAATAAATTTTCAAGACAGTAGTTCCCTTTGCAAAAGCCGTGCTCTTTTCCAGTAGATATATCCACATACACAGCAACTCTATTCTTAATAATAGCTTTGCCTAATGTGCCTGCTACAGACATCAGGTTTATAGGCCAGTGCTACCTTTGCCACCCCCAAGTCTTCAGTAAAGCATCTTTAAATTAAAAGTTAATTTTTCAGCTACTTCATCTTTGGGTTTTTTTGGAAACTCTAGATAAACACACCCTGCTCTGAGCAGGTTCTTGTTCTTCATTTTGACAGTTAATTCGATAACCTTTGTTACAGTCACTCATGTCTCAAATAGGATTCTGGACAGTCCTCTGCAAAGAAATAGAATGAAGAATTTTATGTGCAGATGTGAGAGTCAGAAAAGTAGACTCTATCTGAGAAAAAAGAGATATTAAAATTCAGTAGCATCCTTTGAAAGGGAAGAAAGTTCATTAGTGCTTAATTTCCCTTTTTGGATAGGAAGATAAGATGTTTGGCTTTTTCTATCCAGTTCAGATACTTAGTGTTGATATAACCTTAATCTTTCTATCCAATTAAGATATCAACATATGATGTAGCTAATGTGGCCAACCTATTTTTCTCTAAGGATTTTTTGACATTTCAAGTTCTTCTTACTTGTCTTACCCTTCTGCAACTACTAGAGATGTTAGCAGTTATATCTAGATGAGAAACATCTTTTGTGTGGCATACGATACCTAGAGCTTGCTTATAACATTCCCTCATTCTTTAAAATAGGTTATCTTAAAATACTGCTGCTAAATTCTACTTGTTCTCCTTATGCAGTGAAACATAGCACATCTTTAGTCAAGCAAGAAGTAACTCCAAAAAAATAAAAACTTACTGGGAAAAGTAATTCTTAATAACTTTGTGATATATGGCAACACTGAAAATATAAAAAGATAGTTGCATGCCCATGAAGCCTACAGAAGTACCTTTTAACCTTCCTGAGGTTACCACTTGCACACTCACACGTCATGAAAAAGGTTTAAGGTAGTGTCTGATGTTGTATTTGTAGTGGGCTACATGCTCAGCCAGTCATTAGAGCCTGAGATTTCTTAATTCATTCAGTTGCAGTACATCAATTATATTTCTGTACCTTGAAACAGGAAAACTGTGTTTCTCATGAAACAAATATAGTTCCTGTTTCTATTCAAAGTTCTAGTACATTAGAAAATGGGAAAAGGCTTGTTCTCTTAAGGCCAGTCTGATTTGTCAGCAGATGTTCTGCAAAGTGGAAGATGGACGATGTATGGTGTAAGCCCATGTGTTGTAGTAATTATCTTTCTTGTTACCACATAGTTGTATGCACTCTGCATTCTCTTCTCATTATAATCTTTATCATACTCAACTATAAACTCATTAGGCTCCTTCAGTATGACAAGCTGTCCATTCTGCATCTCACAGCTAGTTGGATATTTGCTAATAACCATCTTTTCTTATTTTCACATTCAGAAGTCAGCATAAGTAGTACATGAATGCAACCATCTTGTATGCCACAACAATTTGGCCACTGGCATTGTGTGACAGTCTGCATTTTGATCGTCTAGCTGAAGAAATATATCTTTTTAGACATATGTTTCTATACATTGGTATTCTGCACTTTCAGTCTAACCACATGTAAAAAAATGTTTTATTTTGGATAACACACTCATAACCTCTTCTTTATGGTAGAATAAACTTCACAAAAGTAAATTGTAAATTGGTGACTGTTTTCATATGTTATTGTAGTCTTAGTTCTACTATAGTAACTACATTTTAAAGTAAGTGTAGAATTTTTGACCTAATTTCAAAGAATTTCTTTGTCCCTTTGTACTGTGTTCACAAATCATGAGAATATTTATGTAGTCAATCCCAGCTCTTATTCATAAACAGTAAAATTTAAGGCTATCATTCCATATAAGGAGCCCTACATTGGCCACCTGACTCTTTAGTGACAAGGCAAGAATTAAAAAGAATTGTGTTTTTGTTGGTATAAGCTAGGATGACAGTGGAACTGAAATGTTGTTGTGGTTATAAAAAAATTAGGAAAAAAGTGGCTTATTTTACAGATTGCATTTTAAACTTTTAAAAAAAAAACTAGAGAAATTTGTCAGTTAATTAAAATTTTTATTTTCTAGTGGGTAAATTTAGAATAACTGGTTGTCATGAAATTACATTTCCTACCCCAACTAACTATATTTAGTTTATTAAACATTTCTTTAGACAAGTGAGACAATTTAACCGTAAGATGTTGTACAGGCATTGGACCATTTAAATTATCCTCAAAAAGTCACCTCATGTAACCTGTATTTTTTAGATTTTTTTGCACTTTAAAGATTTAAATGGAACTTCTTAAAATGTTGCTCACTAATGCTGACTCAGCCAAGACACACAACATTAATTAATGCCGATTGGAAGAATTTACACCTCACAGAAAGATACCTTAAAGGGTTAAATGAATGGGATTCACGCTTTCAATAAGTCAATAATCTGTAACCTAGAATCTTCATCATTTACAATGGAAAATGAAAAAGCATCACACTCTAGATTGCTCCTATTCTGGAACTTCACCAGTCTCTTCCAGGCCCTGAAAGGGACCTGTGAAGAGAAATGCTGGTTTCACCACAACTTCGATTTAAAGAGCAGAGAAAATGCATCCGTTGAAAACATTTTGAGAACATCATAAATACCAAATGTTTTCCAGGTTTTTCTCTTTTGTCTTGCTGATAGATATTACAGACTTCTTATTTTAAGATCTAAAAATAAGGCTTTGTATCTTGGTCTGTGACTGCACCTTAATAGCCACTGCAGGGAAGGGTTATGACAGATATGTTCCCATAATTCACATTTTCTCACTGAAGCACAAAACAAAACACATTCTGTAGAAGTTATTTGAAATTAGTATCTATAATGTTGGATAGAAAACAAGTGAGCTTGAGTGTTTACTGAAAATCAGGGAATAGCTGCTGGGTAAAAAAAAATTATATTTAAAAAGAAGGATTGTAATTGCTTCGGTGCTGCAGTTTTCTAGCTAAGGAAGACTTCAGCTTCAGAACATTTAGGTAAAATGCCTAATTAGCTTGAGAGAAGTAATTAAGTTTGGTTTATAATCAAATTAAGATCATTCTTTTTAGCACTCATGAAGAATATTTATTTTTGGTATAAATTATTTTTTGTTAAGCACTATTGTAATTACCAAGGCTAAATTGTTAATTAGCTAATTTGATCTTGATTACCTTGCTGTATTGTTTGTTTTTACTTAAATATGAGCAATGCTTTAACATGGTGCTAGTTACAAGTGATTTTTTTATTCCTCTTGCTCATACATACAAATATAAAAACTACACACTTTTATGCATGTGAGTAACCTTCCAGTAAGCTATCTGCGCCAAGAAAATTTAATAACGTGTAGGGGTGGAATTGTCTTTGTGTCTCCTGTATCAAAGACAAGATTAGCATGTAAGGCAATAGGTTGCTTATTTTTGGTATAGTGTATCAAGAAGATATTTTAGGGGAATTTCAGTGAAGCAGATACAGTGTCTACATATTAATTACAGAAATAAGGATTATGTGATGTTTCATTGAAAATTAATCATGTCCACATTAACCCTACCCAGAGTGTTGCATTTGCTGCTTTTGGAGCAGTTGATTACTGAGCTATGGCAGCTCAAATCACTAATAGAATCCACCAATTGCAAAAAGAAAAGGCTGATTACCAAGCATAATGAAAGACCTTGATATCTAAGCCTGTCCTACAATAAGGTCTGAATTTGTTACCAAGAGCCCAAACATGTGCTGTAATATCTATGTGCTGTAATAGTTGTCTTCTGTATTCTTCACTGTGAACTTTGGTTTTTCAGTTCAGGAACAGCAATGCCTAAACAGTCTGGAATGTTGTCCTGGTAGACTTGGAGAACCCAAGATGAGCTCATGCACTGCCTGTGCCATCAACTAAGAAACACTTTTGTCTTCAAAGAGCAATTCAGGGTGCCTGAAAATTACATGGAAAGTGTTCATATCCATGTCATTTGATACTTCCTTTCACAGGAAACTTTCTGAGGCTACGTAGCAAGAACCCACAATGGTACTGTCTAACTTTCTGTAGAGCTTAAGAAACTGAATTTCAGTAGGACTTTGACTGTGACATATATGCCACACTCCTGCCCATCTGATGTTCTGGACACGGTCTTTATAGAAAGACTAATGCACCATGATGCTAATGAGGTCTCTGGTTATTTCAGCCACAGTGGTTATGATGACCATAATCTACCTATCAGTGTCATCAAACAGGAAGCAAGGCAGCTAATTCAGTAATCCTCTTAATTTTATGATGATCACATTCTTATCATTAACTTCAGGAAAGGCATCAGTTAACCTGTTAGAGACACTTACAATGACTTCTTCTGCCTCTTTTTTTATAACAAACTGTTATTTCATCTAGAATTGTGTGGAAGAGTTCATGCAATGTATTTCATCACAGGAATCATACAAGAAGAGAGTGTTTGACATTCTGGTTGTTGATCAAGTCATTGCCTATTGAAGAAGAAATATGTGCAGTCCCTAAATTGTGTTTTTAAAACATTTACTGTAAAATGTGTAAACAGCCTTAAACAAAGTACTGGCTAGCAGGACAGGTATTCTGTCATCAACCTGTTTTTTTGAGCACTGTATCTTGACAAAAGAGAGTTGAAGCTGAAATGCCTTGTAGGAAAGGTTGTAACTAGGACTCTAGCTCTGGAGGCATGGTAATCACTTGACACAAAAATGAACAGATTCAGTCCTCGAGACAATGTTGTGATTTCAAAATTCTGTCCATTGCTTCTGTGTCTTGTGCTAAGTTTGATAGTGTCAGCTTTTGAAAGATCATTCTGTGCACACTTAAAACCTCAGGCTTTCCATAGAAATTACTATTATGGTTCACAACAGAGCTGAGAAACAGAATTGCTAAAATAACAAAAAATTTAAATTCAATCTGCATACAAAATATGATCATTAAAAATTAACCACAAATTTATGGAGTCTTTGTCCTGATTCTGCACTGTAATCAGAGCACTGCCTGTCTGGAACCACACAGGCATCTAGCAAGCTGGGTGCATCACAGAAGGGTTCAGGATCTGCAATCATTTATAGCATCCAGATGATCCTTAATATGTCATTCAAACGCATCAACATAAGACAGGGATATATTTATTGCAATTAGAAAAATTGATAATCTTTTTCCCAATAATAAAGGAGAGACTGTTGTCAAAACAGTATTTCAGTGAGGAGATATCTATGGCAGCCAAGCTAAAGACCCAAAGGTTTATTTTCTATTTTGTAAATATAAACAAAAAAAAAAACAACCCCAAAACCTAAGCAAAAATAAGCACTTAGATTACAATATGAAACTTTTTAGCAGCCCTTGAGCCAGTCAATATTCCTATGCTACATGTTTTCTTTTTTATCCTGTGTGTGCTAATGACAGATTAACAAGCCACATAGGTAGAAGTGGGAGTTTGAAAGCAAATTAGATGCTGTGAATTTTCCCAAATGTGTCAAAGTAAGAGAAGTGACTGTGCTAAATAACACAGTGCTGATACACTGGAGAAAATGAATGATTAATAAACTTCAGAGGCTTTGTGATGTGGCTGCTCCATACTGTGAAGCAGACAAGTACATGTACAACACAGGAAAGACTACATAAATCTACGAGTTCAGTATTTTAAGTTAAACCTCCAATCCTCTGCTTAACAGTGAATATTGGCTCATATATCAAGCTAATAAGAAGGACAGAAGCTGTTTTCTCATTATTTTCTCCTAGAGTAATGTTTTGAAGAGAAGGATGGAACCTGGATGGATGTGGTTTTTTTTAATCATCATTATTCATTTGTAGAAAACTGTAGAAAATTGAGAATAACTTCTAGCTATGCATCACATAATCCAATGTATCTCATACACATTTCTAAAGAGAATCTGTGTGTGAATCAAATGTTTTGTCTTTGTGTTTGTTTGACCTACAGCTTTCCTGACCCACTGACAGAGCACACGCAGACACGGGAGGCCTCACTGAGAGGTCAGTGGATGAGAACATGGCTGGGGCAAGTAGGGGGAATATAAATGTGGTGAAACTGGAAGCAGCCACTCCGCACAGACACAGAAATTGCTGTCTAAGTGTGGTGCAGGAGCACACGTAGGCATGTCCTGCATCTGCTGTCCACAAGTACAGCACACTGAGATACACCCAGGTAGAGTAACTCCTCCACTTGGTGGCAGAACTCCAAGAGGAGGTGAATAGGCTGAAGAGCATCAGGAACTATGAGACAGAAATAGAATGCTGGAGCCATGCCCTGCTTTCCTGTGGGCTCAACAGTCTGATGGAGCTCAAGATGGGGAGGAACAGGCTCCCCAGGGAGGTTGTGGAGTCTCCTTCTCTGGGGACTTTCAAGGCCCACCTGGATGCATTCCTCTGTGATCTGTGTTAGATAGTTTTGTCCTGCTCCGGCAGGGGGGTTGGACTCGATGATCTCTTGGGTCCCTTCCAACCCCTAACATCCTATGAGCCTATGATCCTATGAATGGAAATGGGTCCCTGTTTAGGGCAGCAACTCCATTTATGGCTTCCCACACATTCCCTGTTGCCCATAGACAAAAGATATGAGGGTTCTGGAATCAGAGGGTCAGACAAAAGAGGAAGGGGATGAAAGCAGGCTCAGTATAGATGAGCCTGCGGGAGACATACAATCATTGAGGCTTAAATCAATAGCCTAGCTTAAGTGCAGCTGAGTTGGTAGAGCATGGGACTCTGAATTCCTGGGGTCATGGGTTCAAGCCCATCTTGAACATCTTGAGGACATCTTGAGAGACAGGATAACCATGACCTAGTCATCATCACTGAAGCATGGTGGGATGAGTCTTATAACTGGAACACTACAATAGATGGCTATAAGCTCTTCAGAAAGGATAGGCGAGGAAGGAGAGTTGGTGGCTCGCTATGTTAGGGAATGTTTTGATTGTATTGAACTCAGCGAGTCTAATGATAAGGTTGAGTGCTTATGGGTAAGGATGATGGGGAAGGCCAACAAGGCAGATATCTTGATGGAAGTCTGTAATAGACCACCCAACCAGGATGAAGAGGTCGATGAGGCATTCTGAAGGCAGCTGGCAGAATTCTTGCAATCTCTAGCTCTTGTTCCCAAGGGGGACTTCAATTTACCTGACATCTGCTAGAAATACAGACAGCAGAGAGAAACCAGTTTAGGATGTTCCTCAAATGTGTGGAAGATAATTTCCTGACATAGCTGGTAGGTGAGCTTTCCAACGTTGATGCCTCACTAGACCTGCTGTTTACAAACAGAGAAAGGTGTGGTGTGAGATGTGGTGGTCAGAGGTCATCTTGAGCTTAGGGGACATGAAATGACCAAGTTCTTGATCCTTGGTGAAGTAAAGAGTGGTCAACAAAACCACCACAATATACTTCCAGAGGGCAGACTTTGGCCTGTTCAGCACATTGTTTGAGGAAGTTGTGTGGAACACAATTTGGTATCTGTCGTGGAGAGACATGCTGAATTGATGGGCCAAGGTCAGTAGTGTGAGGATTAACAAGACCAAATGCTGGATCCTACATTTCAGTCACAACTCTATGCAGCGCTACGAACTTGGGGAAGAGTGGCTGGAGAACAGCTCAGCAGGAAAGGACCTGGAGGTGCTGATTCACAGCCAGGTGAACACAAGCCAGCAGTGTGCCCACGTGGCCAAGAAGGCCAGTGGCATCCTGGACTACATCAGTGCAGTCAGCAGGACTAGAGAAGTGATTGTCCCCCTGTACTTGCCACTGGCAAGGCCTCACTGTGAATACTGCATTCAGTTTTGAGCACCTCACTACACGAAGGACAATGCTAGTGAAGGGCCTGGAGGATGAGTTTTATGAGAAGCAGCTGAGGGAACTGGGATTGTTTAGTTAGAAGAGGAAGCTGAGAGGAGACCTTCTCACCTTTTTACAACTACGTTAAAGGAGGTTGTAGAGATGTGGGCATCAATCTCTTCTTCACTAGCAATAAGTCAAGAGGAAATGGCATTAATTGCACCAGGTGAAGTTTAGATTGGACATGAGGAAAAGTTTATTCACTGAAGGGGTAGTCAAATATTGGAACAAGTTACCCAGGGAAGTGGTGGAGTCACTGTCCCTGCAAGTATTCACAAACACATAGATATGGCACTTGATAGCATGGTTTAGTGAGCATAGTGGCATTGAGTTGATGGTTGAACCTGATGATCTTGGAGATCTCTTCCAGCCTTAATGATTCTGTGATCTTATGATTCTTGGGAGACAGAAAAGGAAAGATGGGGAGGCAGATACTGTTTGGCAGCCTGTTTCTAAGCTAATGTCAATTTTAATTTTGTCTGATTTGTGAAAATGAAATTGCCAAGACATTCTGAGGGAAGAGAGAGAAAGAAAATACTTTAGATTTTTAAAAATGGGTGAATTTCTGGGTGCCTTTTTACAAAACAGTCTTATTTTGAACTGTAGAAAACAAAACACTGTGGTTTACTTATCTAAAACTAATGCGTAAGTAAAAAATTTCCTATTGACCTTAGTACTAATAGAAGTTCTTTTGAAAGACAGGAAAAAAGAGACTTGAAAGAAAAAAGTCATACCACTCACTTTCCGTGAAAAGGTGATAGACTAACCCACGACCCAGACAGTACAAATACATGTTCTGTTGAAGCGTGGTTCATGTCATACATTTGAGGAAGACTCTGTAAAGAGAAATCACTTCAATCTTAGCATATCAAGGGGTGGAAGTGTTCCAGTGTAGCCTTGAACCTCAGCAGGGTGGATTGGATGATGAAATACGAGCTCCCACACTGCAATTCTAATTAGTAGGAAATCAAAGTTATACACCACACATGGCATTTTCCTCTCTAAATCAAAAGGGAAACAGCAAACTGAGCAGCTTAGTGCAAGATGAGGAAAGGACCTTCCCCAAGGAATGCATGATCTAAGAAAGTATTTGAAAATAACCATGACAGAAGCAGGAGAAAAACATCTGTGAGCTTGCAGTTTTCTTCTGTGCCAACTTGGAAAAGGTGAAAAGGAGGTATACAGAACACTTCCAGCACTCTGTCTGTATAGTTTGCAGATTGATGCCATCCTTGTTATCTAATCCAATGACAAGAGTGTGCTGATCTTCCATAAGAAGGAAAAAGAGGACAACGTCATAATAACTATTTATTTTTTACTAAAAGAACTGTACTCACACAATCTCATTTCACTGAAACACTGTTAAAAGAAAGTTCTCAGAAGTTAGATTTTCTCACTATTTAGAATAATAAAAAATATCAATCTGCCTTTAGGCAAATTCATAGCAAAAGAAGTAACAGGTCATGTTTCATGCTTAATATGTCTATGTTAGCAAGTGGGGTGGGATATAAAGGTCTTTAAAAAGAACAGTAAATATGAGTGTAAGACCAACAATTCTAATATATGATGAGCTAACCACTGGGAATGTCATAAGTCTTTCTTCACAAAGCTTTGCTGGCTATCATTCTCTTTCTGAACCTTACCCAACAAGCAACATGGAGTATTCTTGATTTTCACCCATTTATATAATGAAGAGGGTTCACTTATTATTGTCAAAAATTCATCATTTCTTTTACATGGACCCTTCCCTTACACATTTAAGTTTTAATGGTAATTTTCTTGGTTTCACTTTGACTTTTTCCTTACAGGTGATAGAATCATATAAACATTGATTCTGGAAAAGACGTTTAAACTCATCAAGACCAACCATTAACCCAATGCCACCATGCCCATTAAACCATATTTTCAAGTGCCATATCTACATGACTCATGAACACCTCCAGGAATGGTCATTCCACTACTTCCCTGCATAGCCTGCTCCAATATTTGACCTCTCTTTCCATAAAGAATTCTTTCCTAATATCCAACCTGAACCTCACCTGGTGCAACTTGAGGCCATTTCTTCTCCTCCCATCACTAGTGACCTGGGAGAAGAGACCAACATCAATATCTCTACAACCTCGTTTCAGGTAGTTGTAAAGATTTTTAAAATCTCCCCTTAGTCTCCTCTTCTGCAGACTAAATCATCCCAGTTCCTTCAGCTGCTCCTCATAAGACTTGTTCTCCAGACCTTTCACCAGCTTCACTGCCTTGACAATTGACTTTTCTGACAGCAATTCAGTGATGTTTGTTGTTGGCTTTGCCATTGGGGAAATAGTACAATCCCTTATTAGAAACCTTATGGATTGCAAAATAAATGCCATAATTTTTTATTTATTTTTTTTTTTGCATTTGAAAGGCATTAGGCAGTTGCTTTCTGTAGACTGGAAATCTCTTTAGCCAGAGAGTCCAGCTTAGAATATCACACACCCCTGAGTGATCCTGATCCCTCCCAATGGACAGAAGGATTTCCAGCACTATCAGAAGCACTATACTGCCAGGACAGGTATTCCATTACCATGCCTGTATGGACACCTGTCCTCACATAAAAATCTGTCAACATGATAAAAATATGGCTTTCTCGAAGGAAGCATCATAAATCTTACACACTCAGGAGTGTACAAAGCAATTATCATCAGTAGTGACTACAAAACTAAGAAAATTTGTTACTTTTTTGAGCCTCGGGCTAACTTTACTTATTCATTGTCTGAGACTGAACCTGAAGAAGTCTCCAGCATTGAAACAGACATTTTAAATACTTTGCTAGAGGCTAATTTTTAAGTAAGTGGCGAAGTAGTAGTATCAAAGTGTGGAATGGAGCATCACCTTTGGTATTTACCTACTGCCATGAACAAAACTCATCATGTGTTCAATGCTGAGTTGAACTTGATTGCTTTCGAGTGAAGGCAAAGGACAATTTTCAAAACTGATTAAAATTCTTTGTAAAAGGACAATAGCAGATGTAGTCTGCTCCGATCACGTTGGTTAAACTGTTGCCTTCTCTGACTCTGCTGATCATGAGACGAGTTAACCTGCTCAGCCTGATTATCCTAGGAAAAGGGAGATGTATATACAATTTCTGGCACCGTTGTCTCTATTCCTCTTCTCTTCTATCATCACCTCATCTCACTTTTCTTCTTATTTATTTTTATTTATATTTTATTATTTTTTTCTTTACCTTACTTATAAGATATTTTCCCTTCAAAGACTGTATTTGACTTCTCTGCTCTTCCAACTGTTTTTGGTAAGGCAAAAACAAATCAATGAGAGCTTAGGGTTAAAGAAAACAAAACAAATAATCCATACACTGCTTCAGCAAGTCTGAAAAAAGTAGTGACTCCACAGATTTAATTCCTAGCAGGTTGTTAGATCTGCGGTATTCTGTGCTCAGCAGACAGTGTAACAGGGTATCTCCCTTCCTGCTCTTGGTCTCACAAGCCCCTTTTGTCCTTTCTACCTTGCAGAGCAGAAAGCAGAACCCAAAAGAAGCAGATGATGCTCTGGCTTCTCTTTTTTTACTGATAAATGTAAAAATTCCAAAAGTCTGTCTGCAAGGATTTGCTCCAGGCCTTAAGTGCACCAAATTCAGCGTTGCCTCATTGGGATGCAAAGGAAAGACTGCTGCTCTGTCGACTCCTACCCTACATTGGCATAGCATTGCCTGGTTTGAAGAAAGTAGTGTTATTTTAATAAAATTTTTAAAAAGAAAGAAACCCAATTCTAGTGTCAGGCTGCAGCAGTTGGGATAGAGCCCAAGTCTGGACTGTAAAAGTAAGATTAGGGCAAATTGTTGGCAGCATTAAGTTCAGACCCTGAATATGACACCACGGACTGAGGCCATACGTCAAGTACCGGGTTCAGTTTGGCCACCTCAGCTCTAGAAAAATATTCAGGTGCTGGAACAGAAACAAAGAAGGGCAAAAAAACCTGGTGAAGGGCCTAGACAACAAGTCTTATTTTATAGCCTTTTCTCACCAGTGTAACTGAAAACACAAGTCAGAAGGAGAAATCAAATTAGACCCCCTGTCTTGTGTTATATTATTTTCAATACTTGAGTGCTAATGGCTTTCACATTTAGTCAATTCACAATGAGCAAACACCTAAAACACCCTGATGCATAATCTGTCCTACACAGTTAGTTATATTCCAAATAAAACAGGCTGTAGAAATTTTTTTCCAGTGAAATTTGGGACACAATATTTTATTGATTTTTTTCAGCCGACAGTCTAGAGAAATAAATGGGCAACTCTGCTTAGTAATCAATAGTGCTAGCTGGCCATTAGAAGAGCGATTCAAACATCTGGTAGACATTGCTGATAGCATACCCATCTCACTACAGAGGTATAGATCAAACCACAAAAGTGATGGAAACTTTACCTTTGTGTGGAAGTGCTACTAATAGAATAGTAAGTAATAGCAGAAAGAATGATACTATAACATCATCTCATAAAGAAGACAAATCATTGAAACTCAAGTTTCCAGTGCTTTCAGTAAACACTAAACATCATTAAACATCCATACTGGAATCTGTAGCCTTTGAGATTAGCAGCTGCTGTTAAAAACCTTCCTTACTTCTGTCAGCAACGGGAATCTGTGAGTCCATTAAGCCCAAATTCTTAGCAAGTTAATTTTGTGCAGGTTTTACTTTCAGCTAATACTGAAAACTAGAGCTAACAGAGTTCAGTAACCTTAAGAATGGAGTTGATTCGGCAGATGGACTTTGAAGTCACACCTTGCAGAGTCAAATGCATGTGTTTCCAGGGCTTGTGATATTTTTAGCTATGCTGCTTCCCTTGATCTGTGCTTTGTTTCGAGTTGTCCAGGCATCGTTTGATCAAGCTTATGAAGAAAAGGTACATATGTGTGCTACAGTGACTTCAGTGAAGTCAAACAGAAACAGAGATAATTCAAGTTGAGTGGAAGATAGAGACTTTCTTCACAACATTTCCCATTTAATGCCTCATAGTACAAGACTTTACGAGGAGCCATCTAAACCATTTAGACACTTGCTGGAACCAAAACAATTTTTTTTCAAGTTATCTCAGCTGTCTTTATTCTCTATCATATTAATTTCTGCATTAATATGGGTGAGTCTCTATGACACTGCTATAAAAATAGCTGCTTTTTTTTGGTACAGAATTTTACTTAATGAATGCTTTCAGTTTTTGTTGATTCATTAGTGCAATTTACTACAGTGACAATAGCTTTGGGTGCCCGTATTTTCACCAGAATTTTAAAATGATGAGTTTGCCTTAATGGAGCCACATGTGATTCTAGAATTTTGTGGGGTGGAGGCTATTTAGGACCTATTCTTTGAATATCTCTAGACATTCAGTATTTTGCTTAAGAAAGCTAAAGACCCTGCTGGTATCTCCATTTCCACCCTTGACCATTCACTGATCCACCAGTTACTTACAGTACCAAGAATTATTTTGAAACCTCTAGCGGAATTCACAAACAAAATCTATCCCAGACAGCACACAAAAGAAAGGACATATCAGTGAGTCACATCTTATCTTGTACAACAGATAATAAAATGACAGTGACGTGGTCAGGTAGGAGGGGCTCTGAACAACCTGATCAAGTTGCAGAATTCCCAGCTCACGGCAGGGGGGTTGGACTACATGACCTTTAAAGGTCTCTCCTAACCCAAAACACTCAATGAGTCTATGTTTCTATGGCTTGTACTCAGAACAGAAGCAGTCTGAGCAAACAAGGCTTTCCAGGGAGTATGGGAACAAATTTTCTTTTTATTTGATTTCTCCCTTCTTGAAGGGTGCTACTCCAAATCTTGCTTTTTACACGTCACTATGTACTCGCAGGGAGAGGGACTGCAATCTGGGCTTCCAAGGTAACTGATCTAACATTCTCATTCTCTGTCTCAGTGAATAATTACTTTCATACTGATACTATGTGAAGTGCAATAGCTTGTCCGAAACGAAGGGAAAACATAAAAAGGGTAAAAACAAGCCCAGACATGCCACTCTATTTTTTCTACAGCTAATTTTCCTGGCGTGTAGGCACAGTCCTTCAGTGCCCATCTAGGCCTGGGAGGGCCAGACTGCTTGGTGTAAGCTGTGTGATTAGAAGTTGGTAACCACAAACCCAGAGACCTGGCACGAATTGGTGCAAGCAGGACACGTCAAACAGGCTACCCTGAGGGCTATTCAAGGAGATGTTCAGACCACCATCCTTGGTGTAAAACTCAAAAAGGGCTTCAAGCAAAGAAACTCCCTTCCCAGATTAAGTTGCAGAAGGAAGAGGGTTATTGCCTACAGTGGTACAGACCCCTTTATGGGAAGCAGGACAAGGGCATTTGGGGAATGTGTGGCATGTATATTTTCAACGGACAGTGGGAATAGGCCAGACTCATTATGGGATGTTTATAGTCTAAAGAGAAGTGTCCCTGACCATGGCAGGTCAGAACTAGATGATCCCTAAGATCCCTTCCAACATAAACCATTCTATGACTCTATGAATCAAAAGGAAGGAAAGACAGTAATTGACATGGATTAGGAGGGAACAAGTATGAGTCTGAGAGTAAATAGTTTGTTGGCCTATAGGCTTGTCTGACCTAGCCCTGTGCCTGATCAGTCATCACACAGGATTATTAAATCCTATTCCTCTTTTCATCATGACCTCACACATAGTTCTGTGTGTTTGCCAGCAACTGGAAAAGGAGCTGCAGGTCACAGGGACCAGCAGGTGTGGATGATGTCAGCAACCACACTGAGCTGAATTTCTTTAAGAAACTGCAGAACTGCGTATGTGAGTGCAGCTTGCTGGCAAACTTCAAGCCAGAGTAGCTGGTGAGCAGGATAAATGGTCTGGACTCACCTAATGGGGAGTTGGGGTTCTGGATACTGGGATAACCAGACAGTCTGAGATGGCAGCTTGGGAGACCATAGGTCTGGGCCAGTTACTGGATAGACCTGTTTTACTGTGTGTATGAGAGAAGAGGTTTGTGTCCTGACAGCTGGAGTAGAGCTGTGGGCATCAGGGTTCAGGAGTCGGGCCAGTTACTGGGCAATCTGAGACTAAGGCCAGATACTGAAGGATCCTTATTGTCTTTATATATGTAGAGACTTCCACTCTGATCAACAAGAGGACCAGCATGAGTCTATCTACACCTGTCATGTTAGTGTAAGTGCTGTTTGCTTTTCTGCAAGTGCTGGTAATTCCCTGTGCAGCAAATGAGTGTATTCCTTGAGAAGAAAAGCTTAGTCTCTATTGGTTGGATCAAGACACATGGAGCCATAACTGCCTTCTGTCCACCAGGATGCCAGATTCACATGTTTCTGACTACCTGATTTTTTATTTCATCTTCAACTTCCCTTGAAATCCTGAACAATTTCCTCTAACTCTTCCTCCTCATTTTTCCAGAGCCCAGTTTTACAAAGCCTTACATTCCATTTCATCTCTTCTGTTTTCCAAAACATCTGTGCTTTGGGAGTAAGGATTAAAAATATCGTTGTCACGGGTACTGTATTGTGGTATCATTGGGACGTCCTTTGTTTGGTTCATCATACTACTGGCTCAGTCCATTAGCAGCCCTTTTTTGGAAGCAACACTATTGTAAATAAGCTATTGTAAAGCCACAACATCAGGTGCCACATCCTTTAAAATAATATGTATTTCCAGGTTTGTCACAGTGAGCACAAATTAAGTGGCTGTGAAAATCGGAGTGAAGATCAAGTAATTTATGTCTGTGATGTGTGGCACTGCAGGATCTCTTCTGAGTGTCAAGAAGAGACAACCTCTTTTCACATGTTACCTTGTGATAGGACAGGGGGCAGTGAGTATCAGTTGGAGCACAGGAGGTTCCACCTCAACAATGGGGTGGATCAGAATGGGGGTGGTTAGCAGATCGAGAAGGGTTCTCCTCCCCATCTACTCTGCCCTGGTGAGACCACATCTGGAATACTGTGTCCAGTTCTGGGCCCCTCAGTTCAAGAAGGTCACAGAACTGCTGGAGAGAGTTCAGCACAGAGCCACAAAGATGATGAAGTAGAACACCTCCCTTATGAGGAAAGGCTGAGGGAGCTGGATCTCTTTAGCTTGGAGACTGAGGGGTGACCTCATTAATGTTGATAAATATGTGAAGGGTGGGTGTCAGGAGGATGGAGCCAGGCTCTGCTCAGTGTCATCCAATGATAGGACAAGGGACAGTGGGTCTAAGCTGGAACATAGCGGGTTCCACATAAATATGAGAAGGAATTTCCTCGCAGGGAGGGTGACCCCTGGAACAGGCTGCCCAGGGGTGTTGTGAAGTCTTCATCTCTGGAAACATTTAAAACCCACACGGATATATTCCTGTATGACTTTGTCTAGGTGATCCTGCTGCTGTGGCAGGGGAATTGGACTAGATCTTTCAAAGTCCTTTACAATCCTTAATGTTCTCTGATTCTGTGATCTGATGAGCAAGAACTTCTTTACTATGAGAGTGACAGAGCACTGGAACAGGATGCCCAGGGATGTTGTGGAGTCTCCTCTGGAGACTTTCCAGACCCATCTGGATGTGTTCCTATGTGACCTGTATTAGGTTCTGTGATCCTGCTTGAGTAGGAGTGTTGGACCCAATGACCCCTGGAGGTCCCTTCCAACCCCTAATGATCTGTGGAAGCATTTAAACAGACAGGCGTGCGAGGGCTGAATGGCTAAAGCAAGGTCTTCGTGATCTACCTGCTCTGTCTGTGAGCTGGGTTTCTCCTGTTGTGAGATGAATCTCCTTACAAACGCATTTTCTAACAGCACTGATCAGTGCTCCTCGCAGAGGGTACCAACAGCACTGGCACATAGCACAAGGACCAGAGAGAGTCCAGCATAGAGCCACAAAAATGATGAAGGGACTGGAGCATCTCCCTTATGGGGAAAGGCTGAGGGAGCTGGATCTTTGAGCTTGGAAAAAATGAGACCAAGAGGTGACCCCATTAACGTTGACAAATATTTGAAGGGTGGGTGTCAGGAGGATGGAGCCAGGCTCTGCTTAGCGGCACCCAATGATAGGACAAGAGGCAACAGGTATGAGCTGGAACATAGGAAGTTCCACATCAATATGAAAAGGAACTTCTTCCCAGTGATGGTGACAAAGCACTGTACTGGGCTGCTCAGGGGAGTTGTGGAGTCACCTTCTCTGGAGACGTTTGAAACTTGCCTGGCCATGTTCCTGTGTGATGGGATCTAGGGGATCCTGTTGTGGTGGGGGCATTGGACTGAATGATCTTTTGAGGTCCCTTCCAATCCCTAATGCTCTGTGAATCTGTAAAACACAATGCAAGTGTTGAATGTGAATCATAAATCTGTACAAGAAATACGATTTATTAGTACCTACGACAAAAAATAACAACATAAACATAAGTGAGGGGGAAAAAGCAGATGGGGTATCTTGGCTGGTGAAGTTCAGTTTAATTCCACGTACAGGTGTAATACTTTACAGCATCTAAGGTTTGATCCAGAAAGCCAACCTGGGACTTAGAATTGCATTTGCCACAATATACTCGAGATCTGGTATTTGTACAGGATCCCCCACCAGGCTATTTATCATTTGTTTGTAAAACTAAAGGGCTGAAAGCACCATTGTGCTTATGCTGTGTGCTGTTCTGCACAGTAACGGGGTGTGATTTTTCACTAAAATTTTGTTTATCAAACTTGAACACAAGCACATATTTTGCAGATGTATTCAGCCATTATTTTAAAGAAAAAAGTCAAGTGATGAAGAATTTATGGAATGATGGTGAATGTATGAAAACATGCTGACAATGTCTTCCAAAGTTTAACTTTCATCATCATTAAGAATGTATAACTTTTTCAGTTCATATAACTGTATTTAACACGTAGCCTTTTCCCCAAATGAGTAAATATCACTTGATGTAGCTGAATAAATGGCACTCATGTTCTGCTTATTAACTGTATGTTAGAGATCAGCTAATGAATCTGTCTGAGAACTGTGTCTGCTTATGAAAAAAAATCCCATCAATTCTCTGCATAAAAGATCAGTGTAAGAGTTTCATTAATGTCCCTTTAACTGCCTTCTAATTAGCAATTACGGTGCTTTCCTATTATTTTTTCCCAAAGATAACACACAATGTAACAAAATGCTTTTTAGAAAGAGTAACAGAGCTTTAGAAAGAAAATCCCCTTGTGCTAAAAATAAGATCCTGAGAAATAATTGCCAGCTGGCTTTTTTACTACTTATTTTCTACAAGAGAGATGATGACAGCTGTATTCACTCCAAGGAGACCAAATCAGTACAGAACTCCGTTGGATCTTTTTCCCTCAGACTCCTATTTCATGCTGGTCCTTTTTCTTACACCCTTTTTGATTCTGTCGTTCTACCACAGACAACTATTAATGTATTTCATGTGCTTTGTTCGCTGAGAATGCTTAAAATGCCTGTTAAAGAATTGCAAAGCCAATCTGCTGTACACAGAGGGCAAGGGAATATAACTTTAACTGTGACTGAGTTAGCTCTACTTTGAATTAGTGTGCTAATGAGATATGAAAATTAACACAAACACACATGCAGAGCCTCCTCTGAGCATGTGAACAAGCTTGGCAACTGATAATTGTGTCCTCTGAAACACAGGATAGATACCCTTTACATAATTGGCCCCATGAGAGGAACAACAAAATGTAGCCCATGGGATTTCCTCAGGGCACAGAGAAAACATCCACCCTGAGAGGTTCATTCTTAGCAAAATTAAATAAATAAATACATAGGTGGATAGATAGTTTAGCCAAATGCAGTCTAAATCTTTCCTAATTCAGTTTCATAAAAGGTTAAAGAAGTTTGGAAATAAATAACATAATAAAAAAAGAAACCCACGATACTGAATTTCAGGTATATTTTGCCTTATTTCAGCTAGAGTTTTGAACAATCTGGTTCTTTGTTTTCCCTCTACCCAACAACCACTCATGTTTTCTTGGCAAACAATATATTAATCATTTTGTAACAGGAACAGAATATTCATCTACTGCTAAGCCAGTTACCATGAGAATACAGTTCTAGCAGTGTATTTGTCCATGGGCCAGACATGAAGAAAAATATGAGGCAGATAAATAAAACATGCACCACTTTAACAATCTAAATCCAAATTTCCCACCTAGAAAAACAATACATCTTCCTGGTACATGAGGAGATTAAACTGACTGCTTTAATTTGGCTTAATAATTCCATGTTTATCTTCATGTTTTTCTTTAGTACATAACCAGAGCTATGGTGTTAGTGATCAGGAGAGTTGGTCCCATCCAAACCCACACAGCTAAAATAAGGTAGAACAGCCTTTCAGTTCTCTAGAAAGCCAGAACTTGTGAGTGTGTTAGGATGGTCACCATGCACACCAAATAGGACATCTTTACTACTAAAGCAATGGCAAGCAGCTGTGATTGTGCAATGTTACTGCACCTTCCAACCCTGTCCATCAGTAGGACAGGGTCTAGTCTGTTTAGTTTATGTTTAGTTTATTAGAGTTGTAACGTAGAGCTAAAAGGAAGCACAAGATACAGTAGCCAGATAAACCTTCATTCAAACTGAAACAAGATTAATCAGTGGTTCTAAAAACCTATATTGGGTATTAGACATTCCTGCCTAATTCCTGCAAACGTATGTAATCTACATCCCCAAAAGCACCATATGGCTTCAGTGTGTTACCTTCCACCCCTCCTGCTGAAATTTGCCCTCCTGACTGGGAAAGAGAGATTCATTGAAACAGAATGGAAAGAAGAAGGAGGGGAAAAAAAACCAAACCACTCTGTAGAGATGACCTAATGTACTTGTTAGGTCAGCAGAAGAGTCCTGAACTCACATAACTTCTCCCATCACTGTTTATACATTTTACATTATGCAGTCGCTGGGCAAAAGCAAAATTATTTCTGAGAGCAGCAATCTGGAAATCAGGCTTCCCATCACCTCCTTGATGAAAACTTTAGCAACTAGGCTGGTTTACTTTTAAAATTACTCCAATCTCTAATTTAGCTGGAGCAGAACAGTTTGTGTACAATACACTCCTGCAATCTTTTCTTGGCCAACAACAGAAATCAGTCTTAGTCATTAATAAAATTACTCATTTCATGTCACAATGTATTAATTTGGTCACCTGGCTGCTTACACTCTTCTCTCCTAGGCAAGTAACCAAAATCAAGGTTGCTTGTGTGGTCCTAGACGTTCCTTCGAGCATCAAAGGTGCTATAAGTAGAGCTACCAAACTGTTGTAATGGTGGAGCTGTTATAACGAGCCACTGAAGTGAAATGCTGCTAGGCTGTTTAGTTAAGGGAAAAGGAGAAAAGGACCATAGGAGAAGAAAATGAAAAAGATTCAAAACAACGTCAATGTTATGCTGAAAAAAATCCTGCCTGTTCATTGTGTGTCCATTAAGAGGATGGCATCAGCTACACGCATTTTTGTGTATGCTTTTCTTCCTATTTAAATATATTTCTCAGGGAGGCCTTGCATTCAAGCTGAAATGAAAAACTTTTACAGGCAATCTTGTTGTACCTGACAAATAAGAGATCATCACAAAGACATTCTGAAAGACAGTGGCCTCCCTCACCTGCTCTTTCTCTTCAGTCCACTTAAGAAATTATTTTCTTCCATCTCCTCCCCATAAAACTCTTCTGTTAATATCTTTTATTTTCTGCAGTGTTCCTCCTTTGTTCATCTGTGTTGGCTCTGAATGCTAATGAGTTCACTTCTGATTTAGCATTTTGTGAGGTCAGCTTGTGAGGAGGCTAGACCAGACATTGTATTTTGAATCTCAGAGTAATTAAAGAAGTCTTGAACAAGGTCAGGTATTGGGGTAGAGAGAAAAGGAATTGTAGGTTCAAAAACTTTTAACCATCAAATGACATTAGGATGAAGGTTGTGAAAAAAAATGCTATAGATAGTTCAGAGACCCTACAACCTTGGGACAGTCATTTCAATGCTCATTAGTGTTCACAAGATACACATAGATTGTGGTGACAGCAGTTTTGTAAGTACCTATGAGCAGATATTTCAAGAGATATTGCCTTAATGTTCTGCCAGAATCACAACCAATTCTCTGTATTTAATGAAATGCATTTCTTCTTTTTTAAAAAATAAAAAATGCACAGTAAAGATTTAAAACTGCTGGTCACATCCATTAGTCACGTAAACTCTTTTTTTTCCTGGTTTATTTGGTTTTTAACAGTCTGATTTCCTCCTACTTCTTTAAATTTCATCTCAGACTCTGTCATTCTCTGTACTAAAATTATCTTCAATCATACTTGGCATTAAAAATAAACTAAAACTATTTTCAGGACTCTTTTCAGGGACTGTTTTGGAGGTATGGCCCCCCTGTGATTCAAAGGCAACACACAACCTGATGCAATTTCCCCTGCTCTTCCTAGACTGTGAACCAGCCTGGGATTATCCAGGCACAGACTGGGAAAGACTGCGACACATAACACTAAACATGGTGTCCTGGGTCCCACTTTCCCAGCCTTATGCAGCTCTCCCCATCTCCCTGACTTGGCAGCTACTCACCTCCTGATAGCCTGTTATCTGGGTTGTGATGGCCAAATATATCTGTACTTGGGTCAGGGCCAACAGTGGGGGTGATATAAAAATTTGAAAGTCAACAAGTTCCAGATCTGCACAGGTAGCAGAAAATACCAGAATGTTTCAACATCCAAGGTTGGCCAGAGTGGAAAAATACCTGATGAAAGTCAATCATCTAAGACTCTATAAATAGTGATCCTGACACAAAACCCTTTGAGTTCTCCTGGATTACAGCAGGTTGGGTCCAGCATCAGCCCTGAGTGGGACATCTCTCAGATACAAACTGCGCAATGGGCCAGAAGGAAGTCAGATTAGTTGAGATCAATTATTTTGGCCTTTCTTTCATCCACCTCTCTGCTTATATCTGAGTTTAAACACACACAGTTGCTTTCATGAGTGTGGATGTACTCCACTAGATGGAAACAATTCTGTTTGTGCATTTGTATGCTCTGTGGTTGTAGTCATGCAGATGTAAATATATGACAACCAAGGGTACCTTGCAGTAAATGTGAATCGTATCACTATCAAATCTGTAATTAAGTTGTTATTTTGATTATAACTTATTCTACTGAAACATCTTACAAATTTTAAATTGGTTAATGATTAAGTGCTGCTAATAGTCAACTTTTTGATCTCTTCTCATCATCATAAAGCTCATACTGCTGCTAAGTCACATTTATGTCAATATTTTCAATTGTAACATGGTTTTTATGTACTGAAAATAACAAATGAAACTCTATCTACTTACTGTAGCAAAGAACATTCCTTCTGATCCAAAAGAGGCTTATTTCCTTGTATCCATGGTCATATCACCACGGTCTGATAAGAAGTTCATTTTCATAGCCTGTGAACACATTACTCTGTTAAGGATAGGTGTTGCCTTAAGCATTACAGAGTCTAAAGAAGCCTCTGCTTTAGCATGAAAATAGTACCACCAGAGAAACATCACTTCCATAAAAGCCATGTATGTGAAAAACTGTATTTTTGTGCCTGCACAGGGAAATCCATGTGTCTAGGCCAAGAAGAATTGCCTGCAGAATATAAGGCAGAGAACAGCAGGAAATAACTGTAAAGCCTAGTGTGTTGTGGGAATTAGGAAAGCACAAGCACAGTGCCCCGTGTGCTTACCTACACATAAACGTTCCTGATTCAATCATTTCCTTTATGTAAAAGACACTGAAACAACTCCCCGAAAACACTATGCTGTCACCCCACTGAGTTTATTCTGCTGTGTCTGATTCTTCCTTTTGAGGCTGTTCTGTTTTGCATTAAATGCTTCTTTGCTGTGTCCTGGTGAGAATGACCACACAATTATGATATATATGAAGATATCATAAGACATATGTAAATTTAGGTCCTTAGTCCTAAACTCTTAGGTGTCCACCTTCTTGGTAAAGGCAAAGGAGAGAAATTGGTGCCTTTGGAGACCTACAGAGGGAGATCCTATCCACATAAGTCAGGCAACTTTCATCTGCCTTTCACTGGAAGGATTTGTGGGATCTTACCTCTTAAATACATATTTTTAAACTAGATTATAAGCAAAACTGAAATGTCTAGTGTTGATAGACTTGTATGTGGCCCTGTGTCTACATGAATTATATCAAAGCCAAACAGCTTACAGATATTCTCTTGGCAAAAACAAGAAGGAAGAGTGATATCAGAACTTTCAGGTTAATCAAATATTGATGTGTAGTTACCAAGCACAGTGATTTGGACATCTATTTCAGAAATTGCACCAATCAGTAAAACAACCATCTAATCAATACACATTTTCAGGAAACCCTTTTCATTTATGCTTAGTCCTAATTTGTGATAACAAATGCTTTGTGGATATAAAGCATATAAATACTTTTAGTCTGAAGTTTATACCAGGATACATTTGGCCTGTATTGTTTTTCACCTGCAAACATACTTCCCTGTATAGGATGCCAGGTTATGCTTCAATTGGAAATGCCTTGGAAATCTTGCTAGTCATATCAGCTTTACTGTGGCAATAGAGTGATTTTAAGCCTCTATATACACACATATATGCATCTAAAAAAATGTATTTATGAACAGCTCTCCTTTGAACCTACAACGCATTTAGGACTCCTTAACGTTATTTAAGTATTTGAATGAAGTGAACATGCCTGATAGTATGGGGTCCATGGAGATTCAGAGTGGCTCTAAGTGGTGATGCTTTTCTTTCCTTAAAAGGTAAGACTGGTTTTGTAATCAGTGACAGGAAGGGTGAATACAACTCCCCCAAAATAAAACATTGAATCCAACCATGAAATAATAATTGCAGTAATCAACAAATCCATCCATGAAGCAGATGTCTTACTGAGCACAAGTGCAATTGTTTCAGAATCTGTGTCTGTGCACCCTCTTGCCTACAATCAGGGAAACCAACGAATCAAACACAAGACACACAAAGAACCAGTACACAGTGAAGAGAGAAGCAGGTAATTTCAAATACTCTCAGATAAATTTAAAGCAAAATGTGGTTTCACCTGGACAGCCAGTCTCACAAATAAGAATTTTTGATTTCTGCAAGCAATAGACAGCAGCTGCGCAGCGGCCTCATTTCTGAGTCACAACAACAATCACTTCAAATCTTCTCCTGTCAACCTGAAATTGCTTACACTACTGGAGGTTGCTGTGGTCATTCACTTGGTTTTATTGATCCTTATTTTCATTGCAAAGTTGCAGCAGGCTCCACCACAGTCTCTTGGACTATAAGATCCAAGACCAATCTTGGGAATCATATAAACAATCTGATCTCTTTGCTCCAAAACTCATTTGACTAAGAGAAATCAGAAGAACTTAAATTCAGTCTGATTTGAGGGCAATGGTGAGGAGTAAGGAACAGCCTTTTCAACAGAAACAAATGGAAAAATCCATGATTTTATCAAGATATATATTACCTTTGAATTTTAAGTTTTGTTATGAGAACTTTTAAAAGAAACAAGAGATTGTGAGGAAGTGTGCTCTTTTATTGAAAAGGGCAGTAGTTAAGACATTATTAGAAATTCAGGTTCAGTTCCATTGTCTGAATGAGGAGACTGACATTCAGAACCTCGGTGTAATTGTGCAGGCATTCAGAGGAGGGTGGGCAGGTCCAGCTGCTGCAATGTCAATTGGGAAAGGGAATCGAATGCCAGAGAGTATTTTACTCATGCTTGTAGCCAAAGTCAGGGGATCACTCTTTTTCACTCTTTTTTAGTGAAAGGTTTTCTCAAGGCTACTTAAGAGTGCTTCAAAGTGACCCATTTGGTTCTGCAGCACTGCCTGATGCAGGGAGGATAGAGAATTCTGTCTCAGAATTTCATAGATATTACCCATCTACTTTGCTCAAACCAAGGTTTCCCAAGGCAGGATCAGTGGTTCAACTGCCAGGCAAGAGGCACAGCTGTCGTATCTTCTTTTTAATGGGTATTTAAAATACTGTGTTCAGCACTTCCAGACAAACAAACTGTTAAGGAATGTCATTATAATGCCATGAATGTATTCACATGCCAATGTATATATTTGAATAGTCCTTACCCTACTGAAAAAAAAGCACCACTAGCCCCAGTTGCTGTCACTTGAGCTGTAAGGACATTTACATTAACCGCTATCTTTTTTCTCACTGATATGCTAATAATTCATGTTATTGCTGAGCATTGTGCTGAGCAGTGGAAGTAATATGGTCCTTCCAGGTGGTGTGCCTGCAGTCTTATCTATTAGCTTAATAAAGGCCTTCTCTATCTACAGCTATGATGGATGAAAAGTATTAAAAGTCTTTGTCTGGATCCCAGAATTTCATTCTTCAGATTATTATTGGGAGTCAAAGGGTTACATCACAGAAATGATAGGTAAATACAATTAAGTGGCTACCAGGACATGCTTCAAATATTTGTTCACAAATACGTTCAGAACGTTGCTGAGCATAATCTTGCTGTTCAGTCAGAAGCTGTTTATGTACTGCAATAGTCTGACGCACAACAGGATAACAAGCCACATCTCAGCTCACTTCCCTGCATCGTTGTTTTCCAATGCAGGTGTGATGGGTTATATTTTAGGACCCAGAAAAAACTCATGTATCCCCAAACCACTCCTCTCTGCCTCACAGCTAGAACAGAAAATGTGGGCTAGGGTTCCGAGGGGGATACTAGTGCCCATGGGACCATCTGGAAGTCAGAGTGGGTGACTAAGGCAGTCCTGGCCAGCCACAGAGGAGAGAGGACGCATGGCTCCTGTGCTTTGATTTAGTGCCCTGCCCACCTGTCTTCTACTACATGATACACACTAGTTAAGCTTTTATCAACTGTTAGTAGTAGATCAGGAGGGGATTTCACACTTTCATTTTTGCCTTAAACCAGTTCTAAGTGCAGTTCTGTCTTCACTAGGGGAAGGGAAGGCTGCAGGGGTTTGGGTGCATGGTTGCCAGGTGAATGCCAGCAGAGCGATGCAGCGGAAGCAGCTGGGTGCGAGCACCTATTGCTGCTGGTCTGTGGTGAGCGGCCCCTAGCGACTGGAGGCCAGAACTACAGCCAATTGCCTTTCGGACATAGAGCTCTTCCCTTACACCATCTCTCTAAATTTTTCTTTACTGTGAATGTTTTTCTGTTGTTGGATTTTTTTGTTATCCATCCCACAATGGCCTGGATGTTTTCATTCATGCTCAAGGCAGCTCTGAATGCTGCGGAGGAATGGGTTAAGAAACTGCCAACTCATATTCAGGGCAATTAATGCATGTGTGGGCTGTGAGTAGTTGTTCTCTTGGTTTATATAATGAATGTAATTGCTCTTTTCCCACTCCTGAGGAAGAACAGGACTGTGATTTGGGCTCAAGAGATGTACCGCTCTTCTATTTGTTTGTACTTTCAGTGTGCCTTAATCTGCTCCAGGCGTGGCCAGCCATCAAGTCCTTAGGCAGGAGGATAAACATCATGTTGAGCTCAGTGGCAGTCAGTCAAGATGTTTCGGCTGCACCAGCTGTCTCAGCCACCTTCCTGGTTGCACCTAATCCAGTGACACCTGTCATCTCAACTACTTCAGCTATTTCTGTGGTTACAGCATCTCCACCTGTTGCAGCAACCCCCAATGCCATAGTGTTACCACTGACAATGACTGATACTTTGATACCCATATCATCGCTCAGGTGGCTGGAGTCAAAAAGAACACTACACTTGGTCTAGAGGCAGAAACGACAGTCTCTCCTCTTGCTGATCACTATTTCCAAAAAGGCGGCGGCCCAGTCACAGGGCCCCNCTCCCCCAGCCCGCCTTTCAGGGGCAGGTCACAGATGCTTCCGGGGAAGGGTCCTGAGACCTGTGCAACAGGGAAGAGGTCCCCCAGAACACAACAGAACTTTTCTTCCTCATGAAAGCACTTCTACAGGTTCTAGCAGTTCTCAAACTGCAACAGGTACATATAGTCTATACTGTGAATGTTTTTCGGTTGTTGTTGGGGTTTTTTTGTTCTTTTAAATTTATTTTGTTTTGAATAAATTCTACAATTTATTGTAATTTTCAAGTTAGTTTATATTCCCTTTCTGTATTGGTAGAAGGGGAATCTAACAATCTGTTCTGGAGGGTTGTGCCTTTAACCCTCAGATCAGCACAGCAGGCTACAAGTCAACTACCCAGAAGAACAAGAGCCTTTTTTGGCATTCTGCATGTCATGCTTCAGGGAGTTCCCAGCAACCCAGAGCCCACAGCCTACAGCTGCTGCTTTTGTCTTTCTCAGTTTTCATTTTTATTCATTTCCAGGGCATTACAAGATTCATTCATTTTCTTTCAGCAGCTGAACTACTGTAAATGTTAGGGAGAGTTTTAATAACAGGGGCTGGTAGGAAAATATGAAGCACTCTCTCAGAACGCATAAAGGAAGTTATCCTATGTTACAGACTGCCAGTGTTATCATGTACATCATAGATCAAGTGCTCAAGATGACAAAAATTCAACTTATTGGACCTTCCTGCACATACTGCAGAATGACAGAACAACAGATTATGCTCTGACATTAAATGGTGAGGAAAAAAAGTACAAAAAACCTCACAGGAGGTCATACCCTGAGGTGGTTTTCTTTGGTTCAAGGTTTTCTTTCTGCAGTATGCTCTTCTCTAGCAAATTCATATCAACTATGTTTTGAAAGAAGGAGGAAGAGATATAAACATGGGAAAGAAAAGCGAATACATAAATTTTGGGTTATTTTTATGTAATCCATTTGTGGTAGAGATCAGATTGAAAATCTTCAGTTATTTCTCCCTTTTCAATGCAATACTGCAAGCAGACTTCTCACACTGAGGGCACAGTTAATGAGTTATGGTGAATAGCATGGAAGTCTCAAGGAATTTGGACTCAAATCTTTGATTCCCAGATTACTTGCACTTCTGTTACACTTTCTTCTACTTTTCACTCTTTAAAGCATTGATTTCTTCCCCTCCCACATGGCTTTAAAGGTTTTTTCCAGTGCTGTATACTAGAGTTCTTGAGATACAGTTACCTTGAGATACATGTAAATTGTAGTAAAATCAATGGATCTCAAAACTACCTTTGAATTGGAATATTTTATACTTAACCTGTGGAGAGTGAAACACAATTGTTAACTAAAAGGCCATAGCTACATTTTGGTTTTATCAGTTCTTGAGCTTGCATTAAAAAAGCTTGCTTCTTTTAGGAACTTTAATCTTCTTTCCCTAAGCAGACAGTGTAGATAGTTTCCTTGTACTTCCAATCACATATGCGTATGTAGGTTCATGCCAGGGACATTGTTTCTGCAGCTACCCGACTGAGGGAGTTCATTGAGCACTGACCATAAAATACTCTCTAGGGAATACAAAGGAGAGTTACCCAGTACTGAGGCTAGTTTATATTTTGTCTGAACTGAAAAAGCAATGAAGACTTTGATAAGAACATCCAAGAACTTCAGATTTGAGATTAAGAAGGCTATGCACTTACTTTTTTAAACTGTTACTTTACAACAGTGCTGTATCTACTTCACCTTAAAAATCATTGTCTGAAGTGAATTTGAGTGTTGGAAATTACAGCTGAGAGGATGAATAAAGAGGCACTCAATATTTTTAAACATATGTGTTAATCATAAGTCAAAAAAGGGACTGAGAATGGGTGTTTTCAGAAGGAATATGATGAGACAGAGGGCAAGGTGTCTGTTTCCTATATTTCTGCTTTGCCAGAAGAACCACTCAAATTGCAAATTTATAGCTGGTATGTGGGGAAAAGAGGAAAATGGGTATTTTTCTATACTAACATTCTGAATAAGCCCACTCATTCTTCTGACACACTGGGAGAGTGGAAGGCATTAAGATGCAGCATAGACTTGTAAATGTGAACTTGTATTAAAATAACAGCCACCATTAAGTTTTCCTGATGCTTTGTAATTAACATATTTTTAAAATAAATAGAAATAAAAGGAATTCACAATGATTTTAGGCATCTTCCTAGTCACATGTATTTCTCATGTACTAATTTAGACTAGAGATGAACAGATGAGGCTGATTTATTTCCTTATGAGGAGAGGCTGAGGGAGCTGGGTCTCTTTAGCTTGGAAAAAAGGAGACTGAGGGGTGACCTCATTAATGTCTACAAATATTTGAAGGGTGGGTGTCAGGAGGATGGAGCCAGGCTCTTCTTGGTGTCATCTAGTGATAGGATGAGGGGCAATGGGTGTCAGCTGGAACATAGGAGGTTCCACATAAATATGAGAAGGAACTTCTTCGCAGTGAGGGTGACAGAGCACTGGAACAGGCTGCCCAGGGAGGTTGTGGAGTCTCCTTCACTGGAGATGTTTAAGACCTGCCTGGATGTGTTCCTGTGTGACTTGGTCTAGGTGATCCTGCTGTTGCAGGGGGATTGGACTGGATGATCTTTCAAGGTCCCTTCCAATGCCTGATGATTCTATGATTTCTTCATTTTCAGTATATTAGTGCTAGATGTGCAGTGCCACAGCTGGGTGTGATTCTGAGCAGTTCAGTCTCATGAACAGATTTGGATACACTGAAAGTCAAACCACAGCTCCTGGTCTCTTCTTTAAGGAGCATATCTCATTAGCTGAAAAGGACTGTTCAGAACCAATTCATGAGTGGAATTAACCTTATATGTATTCTTTATGCTAATTGATAGCAACACACAGGAGCTGTCACTCAGATGACAAAGAAATGTGTCCAGGCCAAGGAACATATGTAGCATACAGGAAAGAAAGTGAAAACACAGGAAAAGATTTATTTAAGAGAGAAAAAATCACTACAGGATGGTTTTTTAGGTATTTTAAGGATCAAATTATTTCTGAGAATCATGAATTAGAGAGGCAGGTTGAGACAGAGGCAAGAATTGAGTAGCTTGCACAGAGCTCAGAGTGGAAAAAAAACCCTTTGAAATTCTAAGAGCAAAAAGGTTGTTTCTGGTGGTTTCTGTACAATTATGTTTTCCTTGGGATTGTCAGAGCTTAAATTTTCCATCCTTTTTTGTTGAAAGAGAAACATTTTTCCAAGCAGTCAATATGAGGCAGGGGAATCAAAAACTGGGTACTTACAGTTGGATTTGCTGACTACCCTGAGCACATGCCTTCACCATCCTAGCCCACCTTCCACCATGCTTTTCTTGAGGAGGCTGTAAGCTATCCTGGAAGACAACAAATTCACAGCATGTTGGGGCACATGGACACAACTAGAATACAGATAATAAGATACCTTTCTTCTAGCCAGGAGGGTCTTATCATGAGGCATTATGTTAGGAACCACTGAAAACCTTCATCAGGAAGCATATTTGCATTATTTTTTTCTTATTTCTGAATTGAACTGACTAAAAGCAATTCCTTTTATTTTAAGATACTAGAGAAATGTTATTAGTGTAACGTTTCATGAGCGTGTTACATATGAATGAAAAAAATGCAGTTAAATACTTTTTTGAAGGGTTGTTTAAAAAAGAAATGCAACCGTACTTGTTTCCCAGCTGCAGTAGGAAATGAAACTACATCTGTCATCTGCAAAAAGGAGACAAAACCTACCTACCACTGTATTCCCCTGAAACCATGAGTCACAGACGTATTGAGAGCAAAATATGGCTGTCAGATGGTTGGCCCCTCAGGCTGTCTGGCAACCTGCTCCCTGCTCAGAAAGAGGTAACAGCTGCTCCATATAAAACTAATAAGGATGATAGAAAAGCCTAGGCTGGCATGCACAGCTCCACACCTGAAGAAAATAGTCAAGGCAGGCTCTATTTGAACATCAGGAAACAAGCACTGGGTAGCCTTCATTTATGGAGAGTTGAGGAAGACTTCGTTACTCTGTTCATTTTAGTAAGGCTTTGTTTCACATTTAGCTTTAAAACCTTACAGAAGTGAAAGTCTTTAATAGTATTAAGTTTTTGTTCTTTTGCTAGGGATTTAAAAATTAGAATAGGTAATTCAGTTGCCTGCGTTGATAATCTCCCTCAGTTCTGTAAGCAACCAGTCCTGGAACTCCATGGAAAAGGGAGGGTTATAGTGCAGAAATCCATCAAGATACTGTAGGAACTTCATTATCAACAACTCTCACTTACTAGAGGCAAAAGCTCACAAGATGGACCAAAAGATCGATGTTACTCTGTAACAGAGACTTTATGGGGTTTTTTTGAAGCCCTGAAAGTTAGAGATTTTGGTGTGACTTTTTCCCTAAAAAACAAAAAGAAGGGGAAGGGGTCTTTTTTGGCAGATAATTTCAGTTACCATATCAGTCAGAAACTGTCTATGGAAGCACAGATGAGTGGACCACAAGGAAATGTAACCTGTGGATATTACTGGATTGTTTAAAAAAATAATAAATTGTGGGAACACTAACAGGGTTTAAAAAAACGTACACTCACTTCACAAAAATATTAGCTGTGTTGATGCACAACTGAAAAGAAATCATAAATATATGAGGTTGGAAATAAGCAAAAGCAAAGTTTGATTTTACATGTTTTTAATATATTTCACTCAAAATGTTTTATTCCCTGTCAAATGCAATGTTTTGTTTTAAGCCAGAGTGGCTTTTTAAAAAAACCTCTTGATTCACCCAGGGGCTAAAACAAATTTTGGATTGACCTCTAAAGGTGCTTTGTTTTTCTCATTTTCAAAACTTCCAGGAAGAAAAGAACCCTTTATCCACGCAGCTGTGGCAAAGCAGAGGGGGAGAAGAGGGTAGCTGATGAGAGGAAACCTTGAGAGGAAGGCTTTCTCAAGAGATGCTGCAGCTGATGTACTTCAAGGTTTATTGTGGAGTAGCTGTTTCCTTTGTTCTTCCTTATAAAACAAAGGAATATGCTCCTTTCACTTCTTTTTGCCTCCTCTTGCACACAATTCAGCTGATCCTAAACGTGGGTAAGTGCTAACAGACCCTTGTAAACCAAGCACTAGATATCTTGGGCCAACTCTGATGGAGGCCTTCAGGTGCATGTAGATACAGCTTGAAGTAAATACTCATGTTTGGAGGAAGTTCATAATTCAGCAGGCTGAAATTAAATTCAGAAGTGCCAGATTGTCATTTAAATGTTTGGATGTTTCTCACTCCTTCAGAAACTCGGATATAAACAGTGCACCTGGCACAACAGTATCTCTGCTCAAGTGCTAGTAGAACACCCAAAGATGCTTTCTCGATTTGAAGAAAACTCCTTTGAAATAGAAATCAGGTCCAATATATAGGCCTCAACCCAAATGCAATGATTTAATTTGTCCATTTTTCTTTCCCTGTCTTTACTCGCTTTCTATTAACGTCAGATCTCTCAGTAAAATTTAAATCAGCATAGAGTGGTTTCACAACTGGGATGTATTCCTTCACCCTGACCCCTGGGGAGTTGAAGCCCTCTCCTAGCTTCCAGCAGGCAGGAACACAGACACAGTATTGTATTTTCTTCCATCCTTTTTCTGCCTTGCCCACTTGGTTATGGAAGTTGATTGCAGCAGCCACTATTCCAGAAAGTTTCACACCATCTGCTCCAGAAGCTTCCTCAACCACTTCTAAAAATTGTAGCAACAAATACCTTGCTCAGGCCCAAACCAGGACTAAAGCCATACGAACATTTAAACAAAAGCAAGCATCTAAATTCTTAAGAGTTCACCCACAACTGACGTAATATGTAGAAATGGTTAAAATAATTCTCCGGATTCAGGTTATAAAAACATATTCAATGAAACTGTGTCCAAATTAATAGAAATAGGGGAGTGTCTTAAATGTCAGAAAGTATTTAAATGCTAATGAACGTCTGGTTCACATATAAATGAACAAGATAATTTAGGAAATAAAGATTACCTCCTTCATCCATGCCCTATTTATTGATTATGTGTCTGTAACACTTGAGTGAATAAGATACCACCCACTTGTTCAGTCAGACTTTCTGTTCATTATAGATATTCCGAGATACCTTCCAACTGTCAACATGTGTGTTTCAAATATGCAAAAGCTGTGATGGCTGAAGGGCAAGCTTGTTATCTATTCAGGTAATTAACAGAGCTAAAACTGTAGTTTCTGTGTTAGCTTATGGAAGAAATTCAGCATTATCATCCAAGTGATATGACACATGCTTCTTTTATAAAACTGCTTTCAACACCTCTCCAATTAGTTAATGAAGAAGAGGAAAAAAATCTGACAAATGATAGCAATAGCACAAAACTGAAAATATGTCATCCTTGATTTAAAATCTCTGTAAAACATTATTCACATTAATACTTCTCTTAGGAAGACTGTACCATTAGGTACCTAAACCATTATTGCCATCAACTCGACAAATGCTAGAGCTTTCAACCGCCAGCACCCCAGGTGTTTATAAAAATTACTCTCCTTTGAATCTTGCAAAAAGCTTGGATATGTGTTTCTTTCAGTTATAAAGTTGTTTTCTCAAGGTCAATCTAGTATGTGCATCCCTTCCCAGCCCAAGCTCATTTGGTGCTTAGGCTAGACCAGGTGTGAGTTGCTTTGGAGTTCAGCAGCAGTTTGTTTTTATTGATGAAGATGGCAGACCATAATGTAGCAGGACCATCTTGGAGGCTCTCAGATCTGTGTTTCTGTGCTGTAAACCAAGCAGTCCATACAGCATTTTGTCAGAAACTGCTGAGAAATGCTCTTCTGGTAAGACCTGGGTGTGGACTGCCACAAATGGTCTCAGAATTTTACTATATCATAATCAGCTACACTGATAATGTAAGCACACAGACCACAGGATCACAGGCAATTATTTCAAAGAATGGGTGCCCATGGTATCTTTAGAAGTAAAAATATTACAGACTTTTCTCTTATTAGAAGGTTAAAAAGAACTTTTTATTCCCTTCAAAAATTATGCTGCTTAGTACTACATCTTACAGATACTTAAGCTTCCAGTCCATATAAAATTTATGCTATGGGTAGACCTGAATTTATAAAGGCAAATTAATATATAATCCAGGTAGGCAAAATTTAGACAGGTATCTGCACTGAACTTATAATCATCTTCGTCCCTGAAATGCAAATTTAGATTTTTAATTTTTAAAAATATTTTTATTTCAACAGGTGCAAAATGAAACAACTTGATATAGGATTCCCTTTTCAAGCTTAATTTTATACTTCATAATAAAAGCAAAACATCAATCTTAATATTTTGTTGAGGCTCAAAATATTTCATTTACAGTCTTTACTGTAAATGACATATTTTTATTTCAGTCGTGTGAAATAAAAATATTTCACAGTGTTTTTCAGCTCAGCTGGTGCATTAAAACCAAATTACCTAAACCTTTTTGTGATTTTACTGATGGTCACTTTCTTCTTTAAACTTCCTCTGTAGATAAAACAGAGGCAGGTGTTTCAGTTGCTCAGTTAATCTTTGTGGCTTTGATTCCTGTCTGTTCTGAGGGTACAGTTTGCAGCACCAAGACATTAATATATGTATTCTGATATATATTCTGCAGTCTGGTATACACAAGATAGCTTGTTTAGTGCTAGGTCAGTGAAGGAAAGAGATTCATCAAGGATACTGCAGTTCTGATGACTGCCGCAGAGCAATTCAAAATGTCTCAAGGAGACAAACTTATCAAAACAAGTCAAATTCTTCAGAAATGTGTGACCAGCCAAAACAGCATGTTCTCACTCTTTTCACAGAAAAGTCAGGAAAGAAGAGGCTTTCGATGGGTTTCATCTCTGATGTGTTTTGCTAAAAAACAGGATTAATGCAATTACAAAAACAAACATTGGCCAAAAGCTTTCCTTTGTCCTGTAAAAATGAATTAATGAATTAAGAGTATCCTTTTCTCTAGAGCCAAAATTCTTATTCTTGGTGCTTCATCCTGAAAAGTGAACACAGAATACAAAAAAACTCATTAAGATAATCAGTTAGGACTTTCCATCCCTCCAAAAACTCCAGACTTTGACCATTGTATTGGACAGCTGGTTTACGATTCCTTAAATACTAGCATAATACTAGTGTTTAAGCCAGAATTATAGCAGCAGGTATTAATGATGAGTAAAGTTACTTTCACCATTAAGTATATACAGATCTACCTAGATGTTTCTCTTCCTGTCATAGGTCCTATGTGTTCAAATATCCTCTTAGCAGTCAGAATTACAAAAGCCATTTTAGAAATTGAGAATTTTTGCTATATTTTTTCACCCTCCTTTTTATTTCCATATTTCTATGCTATTTTAATGATTAATCATTTGAAACAAAAACTTACTTCTCTTCTTTTTGCAAAACAGTTCTTTATTGCTGAATGATAAAAAATACAAAGAAATTGCCTTTTTATCTTTGAAAGGCAAACATCTGAATCTCAGCAATAATTAACACGTGGAAGTTCATACAGCACAAAAGATCATTATCATCACATCTAAAGTGAGTGAACATATGGTGGTAGGATAAATCAACACAGAAGTAGTATAAATAACAACACCAAGTCATTAGGTAAATAGGGAGGAAAGGAAGATAACATTGCATGAAATATCTGGTGACAGGATACCATTTGTGAAGAGAGTTTCTATTTAATGATGTTTCTCTTTTCTATGGGGCAGCTGAGGGTAACACATGAAACCAGTGATGTGAACACAATCTGAGCACATTTTTCTAATTAAGCAAAATGGCCTTCAAAGAAATGGTGAGGAAATCACAAAAGTTAAATGCTGCTCTTTAGATTCAGAATAGAGCTGTGTCTGTACTCATGAAGTTAAGGACTGTCCAAAGCATGGAGAAGGTTAATACATTGTCCTACCCATCCCCCTCACATCACTTCTCTCCTCTCTATATCCAAGCAAATGGCCCACAGGATTGCAGAGAAAGAGGCAGCTTGTTAAACCATTGCTGTGCTCACTCAGGACATGTAAGACCACACAGTCATAACAGTAGGCTGCAGACTGATATTGTAATTGACAGAGCTGCCTTAGCACAAGTATGTTGCTTCAGGATTCTGGACACATTGAGTTCAGGAGAACTGTGGAGCTGGGCAATGCATTGCTCAAGTATAGGATGACATTAGAGTGAAAGGATCCTGAAGCACTGGAATATATCAAACCCTTTGGATAGTAGCCCTCTTGAATTTTAATTTGGCACAAGGTCAGCTATGACTGCCATCTCTGAGAGGGAGGAGGGGAAAGGATTGATATCAGTAGAAAGGGTGCTACTTAGAATTGTTTCTTTGGAGATAGAAATAGCACGAAGCTGATGGAAGCAGCTCCAGGGAGAAATAACATTCCCCAGTGAACCAAAACAGCCCATACAGTACTTTTACCATGACACATAGTGAATGGTGACAGTGCACAGAGTGGTTTTCTATGTGGAAAGTTACTGAAAAGCAGAAGACATGTTAAAAGATCGACATGACAAAGTGAGCAATTAGGTCTCCATGAAATGGAGCATGGAGTTTTTCTGCACCTTGTCATCAGCTCTCAGGGCTAAGGGTGACGCACATGACCTCACGCACAGGCTGATCACAAAAGGCCACGCTGGGTTGGGACCTATTGAGTGGTTTCGTTCAGTGCAGGTGATGGAGTTCATTCCAAATGTAGCTACTGTGAAGTATTAAACAAATAAAACATAGTATGCATTAAAATGACTTTATTAAGGCTACAAAGGTTACAGCCTACATCTGCAGCCTTAATTCAGTCCTCACTGTGAGTTTTCTCCATATGCTTTATATGTCCCACATATGCTTTATAGTAAATCTTGTTCACAAGAGCTTGTAGAGAATATTATCTGCCCTCTGCTCTGATAAAACCCCATGTGGAGTTCTACATCCAGGTCTGGAGTCCTCAGCACAGGAAATACATGAACCTGTGAGACTGAGTTCAGAGAAGGCTGTGAAAATGATCAGATGGCTGGAACACCTCTCCTATGAGAAAAGCTGAGAGTTGGGGCTGTTTAGCCTGGAGAAGAGAAGGTTCTGGGGATACCTTATTGCAGCCTTTCATTACTTTAAGAGGGGCTATAAAAAAGACAGTGACAATCTTATGATCAGACCCTGTTGCTAAAGGACAAGGGATCATGGTTTAAACTAAAAGAGAGTAGATTAAGATTAGTTATAAGGAAGAATTATTTTTTTTTTACAATGAAGATGGTTTAAACGTGTTGCCCAGAGAGGTGGTAGATGCCTCATCTCTTGAAACTTTCAAGATCAAGATGAACTGGGCTCTGAGCAAACTGATCTAGTTGAAGATGTCCCTGCTCATTGCAAGGAGGTTAGACTAGATGACCTCTGAATGTGTTAATCCCTTTTTTACTCATGCTAATGTAGCATTACTTTAGGTGTCTTGATGAGGTACTAACATTAGGAAGATCTGTCAATGAAGAGATTCACTCTTGCTGTACAGAGACAGAGGTAGTAACTTGCCATTTGCTTCTGAATCCAGAAAGTGTCTTCTGTTAGGAGATAAATAAACAGGTAGGGAAAAAATTAAGGTAATCTGAAATATATTGAGAAGTTAGGCTCTCTACTAGTGAGATAACTGAAATGAGCACAGGTATCTTCTCAATTAGAAAACTGAGAATTAATTCCACCAATATAAAAGTTGTCATTTTATCTGCTGCTATCTGGAATCTCCACCCGTAAACAAACCAGAAGTTACCCCATTAATAACTTATTTGCATCTCCTGATGAGGACACTGTCATCGGGTCAGAAGTTTTCAAATCACAGCATTAGCCAATTTCTATTGGTAAAACTTACATGATCAGTATTTGGACAGGAAACCTGTCGGCAAAAGTTATGAGTAGTGATGAAAGCAGCAGTGAAAATTCTCTAAATCAACATTGTTGAAACATTTGACTGTGTTCCTTGCTGGGGTTGTGTTTATCTTGGCTTTATGTCGGATGTTTTCCAAATATCACATACTTGGGCCAAATCTCTTACCTGCAGGAACTTCTCAAGGCTGAACTGTGGCCATCCAAAGTCTTACATCAGGCCACATTTAGTGTTTGAGAATAAGCTCAATCACTCTGGTAACCAAACCAAAGTTTGCTGAGAATAACCTACAGGTAGACGTATTTAAAAAGTTTTCTATCAGAACAGAACACCTAATTCACAGCGAAACTCAAAGTCCAAAAGAGGGGGCCTGTTAATTGTTACATATCAAAGCTTCTTTTACTGAGTATCTGCTTTAACTACATTTTCTGCTGGTTTGTAACAGTCTATCACCTGACTGGAAGAGCTGAGCTTAGGATCTTAGACCTTACGAAAAAGTTCAGAGGAGCTTTCTACTTCCTCCATTGTAAATAAAGGCTCCAAGAACTTATGTTTCAGGAGCACAAAAGCGGATTAACTAATGTTATTAACATAATGAAATTCAGCAAGGCCAAACGCAAGGTTCTGCAGCTGGGTCAGGGAATTCTCAAATAGCAGTACAGAGCAGGGGATCAGTGGATTGAGAGCAGACCTATACAGAAGGACTGGTGGATGAAAGGCCAGACATGACCTGGCAATGTGCACTCATAGCCCAGAAAATCAGCCATATCCTCAGCTGCAGCAAAAGACCGTGGTAACAGGTCAAGGGAGGTGATTATGCCCCTCTATTCCGTTCTGTTGAGACCCCACTTGGAGCATGGTGTCCAGCTCTGGAACCCTGAAAACCAGAAAGATATGCATAAATTAACAATTAAGAATGAATACATTGTTCATCGCATATACATTTTATCTCTGTAAATACACTTGTCTGTGGTGTTCTTAATAATTTGTTTCTTACAGCTATCAACCTTTGTCCACCCTACCATGCTTAGAAACAGCTGTTATTTATTCCAGGTTATATTGTGATTCATTATTTATGGGCTAGCACCTATTAGCTTTCTATAGTGGCCACTAGGGTGGATGTTGCATAAATAAAAATGCAAAACAGCCTGGTTTACAAAAAACACCCCTAAATACTGTATCTAAACAGGAGAAATAGCAACACTTCAAATATTTTTAAATGAAATAATTATTATAACTTTTTTTTTCACAGTGTAGATTTCCATCATAAAGTCAACATATAGCCACATACAAAATAATCTCCAAAAATTATTAACTTTGTATAGGATTTCCACACAGTAAAATGCTCTTTTTTTTTGTGAGATACTGCATATCCGTGATTATTTGTTTCCATAATTTACCCCATCTTATTCTCAGTTTTCCCTTAGATAAGTGACTCAAGCTGTCAATAAAAAAAAAACCAGTAATTCCAATGTAGAAGCAAATTAAAAAAATCAAGTATCAAAAACAGGAGAAAACAACAAAGGAAAGCAAAATGTAAGCCACCCACCTGCCTTTTGTCACTCTGCAGCTGTGCAAATTACATATTGTATTTCAGTTGTTCTGCTTCCTTTCTTTGGCCTTGAGTTTGTCAAGAAATATGCTTATCTTTCCTAACTTTCTCATTAGTTCCTATAAAATCAGCAATTTATTACTAAAGGCATGTGCTGGATGGTGTGGGGAGCAGAGGTCAGCTGGTGCCCAGTTCAGCTCTCATAGTCCTCTCCCATCCACCCCATGATAGGCTTCCCCACTGCCTCCAGCTCTGCCAGCAGCTGCAGAGAAGACAACACACAGATGTCACTCAACATTTTTTTTAACAGGCACCCTGTCCTGAAGACTTTCTATCATAAAAAAAAGTTACAGCCTGAACAACAATACACCTTTTACTGGTATAAAAATGTGTAGTAACAGGTTTTTGACAGCAATATGCTAACTTAAAGTCCCTCTGCATTTGGTTTTGTCTGTTTCTTATGTTTGGTTGGTTCCTTTTTCCTCTGCCCATTTTTTCCTCCTTTGACTTTAGGACCTCAAGTTTATTTGGTTGGCTCTTCTGCCTAGAGAAGGCTAGAGGCAGCCTCATTTCTAATTATAATACATCACCATGAAGAATCTTTTTGGGGGAAATAATGAGTGAATAGTATATTTGGGAGATTCACTGACTAAGAGAGAAACAATTAGATGAGGTCAAACTGAAAAATGACGAAGATATGTGGTAAAATTAAATTGTTTAACTGTTCCATTTAAATAAAATATTTTAGATAATTTTGCAGTTATGTAAGTCTTCTGTTAAATAATTTGAATTTTACTTCAGCTGTTGTAAAAATAGAATGTGGAGTGGAGTATTGAAATAAGATGTTACACATATTCTGAAATCTACTTCTCCTTTTCTTTTCAGCAAAAATTCCAAAACACTTCACAAATTCAGTCCAATTGTGATGACTGCTCCAGTATTGCATTTGCATTTATGAGCAGTTTTAACTGCTCATAAACAGAGAGATGTTTTACATCTCATGTTTGAGATGTAAAAATCAAGCCACTGCTTAGCTGACTTTAATTTACTGCTTTATTTACGTGGAAAATCTTTAAGGATTGAGATCTCATATTTACCTGGAACAGAAACAGATATGAAAACTGTTTCTGAAGAGAAGTGTCCAAGTTCCCATTGCTTTTCTGAGAGGAGACCTTGCCCTGCCAGGGGTGGAGTTAACAGTTTATAACTCCTGATGTGTTCAGAGGAAGCATGCAATTCCTCTGTGACCATCTAATGCCTCGGAAAGCAAAGATACCTGGTCATCCTTACTGGGGTTTGCATGCATTCATATATTAGTTTTAAAAAGAGAGAGAGATATCTGATTGTATCTGGTATCAACAATCTGACTTCAGTCTGAAAGAATGTCATAGCTGAATTTAGCCACCTTTGCTTACATAGCCGAGGAGCTGACTTAGCATTTGCGTGCACCACACAACTGTCTTGCCCAAAAATAGTGTTAATGGTAATTTATCCATTTGAAAGTCAAATTGCTTAAATGGTTTGCTAGAAGAAATCAGGACAGAAGGGCTGAACAACTCATGTTGGAGAGCATTTTGTCCTGTCAAGAATCAGTCAAAAACAAGCAAGCACCTCTATTTCCATGGCTTATCTCCAATCCTGAAATATGTGTCTGTTTGAGAAGGTCGTGGACAAAAGTTGTGTCTGTTGTTTTTTAAGCAAGCTTCAGAAAATATTGAGGGTGAATCATGGTTTGATTCATCTGAGTTTGATCTAAGGGAGACAGAGTACTTCTGGGTTTTGCTGGCTGCATACAGGCTGACATAAAGCAGGTCTCAGAGCATTTTTGGTGGGCAATTAAATTGAAATGGTGAATCACTGATACAATTAGATAATAAGGATGACAGGGGAAAGGAAATTAAAACAATTTGTATTTCTATCAATCCAAGAAGCAATACACATCTGCCTGCCTGTTCTAGTCTTATGTTTGTAAATTTTAAGGCTGTTATATGAGAACAGCAGAGAATCCTGCAACAGAGATGCTTTTCACAGCATTGCACAAGAGAAGATTTTTCATCTGCTTTGGTGCATAGCTCTGGTGAAAAAAAAAGGCAAGAAAAAAGAAAAAAAATCATATTAATGGGATCAAGAATCCTAGCAATATAAAAGTAGAAAGATATATGAGGGAGCAGAGGAAAGCTTTAAGAGAGTTGAACAGGGACACAGAAAAAGAACATAAACACAAAAACTGGAGGGTAGGCAGGAAATAGAAAAAGTTAACTCTGTGCTAGTAGAGAAATAATATTTACTGTCTGCCATCTAGGGAGAATTAGAAAAGTAACCTATTAGTAAAGAATGACGTTACTGATGTTAAGGAAAATGCATACACATTGTGCAATTATAAATGAAATTAAAGACTTGTCTTGGTAAGGGGTCGGTGTTTATGCTGTTTCTTTTTTGCCCTCAGAGACTCACTACTCTGATGGCCTTGGTTTTCCTCTTCATATCTGTCCGTGACTACTTTGTAGCCATTTGCCCTTGTACCAGAATTATTCATTAGCTAAAATACATCTTCTCTTTTTTCTGTCTTCTCTTGCATTTTGAGAGGGTGGTCATACTCCTTAAGCCCATCTTGTAAAGTCAAAATACATTTAATTTAATGAATCACAAAACCACAGAATGATAGGTGTTGGGATTCTGGAGTTCACCTATCCCAAACCCTGCCAGAAAAGCTTCACCTAGAACAAGTTGCATAGGAATGTGTCCAGGAAGGTTTTGAGGAGCCTTTCTTTGCCCTTGCTCCATTTTAAATGTATTTATTTAACATGGTTGGCTAGAAATATATTCCACAGTAGGATGGGATCTCACAGGCTATATAGAATCATATGTAGATGGGAATGTAAATAACAGGGTTCAAATGCCCAGCCTGAATTCAAGTGTTTTATATAAACAATACAGATCTAGATTACAAAATTACATTTGGTTATTTAGCGTCTACATGACATTAATGGATCATAGTCATCCTGTAATCAGCGAGCACGTCCAGATAATACATTGGTCATATTAATCCATAAAGTAATTATTTTCTTCTTACTGTGCCATCATCACTCATCGTTTTCATCCTGTATGATGTCTGACCTTCTCCCATACTGGTAATTCCTTTGCGTCATCATTAAATTTTAACAGAATGATTGTGTATCATGAGCCAAGACAACTAATGAAAATATTAGATGGAAGAAGTCTGTAATCGAATATTTAATATAATTGTCTAACCAACATTTTACCTCAATGTTTCACCTTTTCTCCTTTAAGACTATTCTTCACCTATTTTAAAACCTTTGTGCTAATCTCTGATTTGTCTGGTGAGCTAATAATGTCCCTTTGTGGAATTCTATCAGATGCTTTGTAAAAGTAGAAGTAGATTAGCTGCATTTCATTTCCCTTGTCCAGAAAAATCAAAGGAAAATATCAGCTTAATCCAGCATGATCAAGTAAGCCTTTGGTAAACCCATGTTGTATTTTATCACATTTTTCCCTGCCTTTAATTATCTTCAAAATTTCTTCTGAAGCACTTTATAAAACTGAGGTCAGAAACATGAAAGAAGAGTTTTATGTTGTTTTGTTCGGTTTTCCTTACAGGCTGTGACACAGCTATGGGTATCTTTCTTCCTTCACCTCACTGTATAATGCCTTCTGGTTCTTGTTTTAATTTCAGTTTGTTTTTTGGAAATTATTATTTTATTCTAACACTTTTTGACCTTAGGGCCACAGCATTTTGTGAGCATGTTTTGCTAAGTCCTAGCATCCTAATTTCATGCAGCAGAATCAGCAAGAAATTATTTCCATTATCACGCGTTGGCAGGATGCCATTGGACAGTTAATGAACGTGAGACTCCAACCATATTTCTACACCTCTTCTCAGATTTACACTGTGGTTTTCACAGAATTTTTAGTGAATGTAATGGCTTCATTCACAACACCAGGACATTCCATGCATAGTGTCATTCAAATCCACCTAAAGACCAGTTAAATATCTGGAATAAAGGCCAAGGGCAGCAGCTTCATTTCTTAGACTTAGCGATATGTTTTGTAGAAATACTGAAAAATGAGACACCCTCTTCTCTCATCTCACAAATCCTTCTGTGTCATTTATCCTCTCCAAAGATTTTCAAATGTCTACTTTCATCCCATTAGCCCTGTCTCCAAAACTGGACCTCTCTCGAGTTATTCTACTCTTGTCATATCAAAACTACACTGCTACTTTCCATTTATTTTGCTTCATTTTAAACTCTCTTAAGCTCCTTCATCTGCTAAGAAGCCACTTTGTTTCCACATCATGATTTCATGTTGCATGTAGGACTTAAAAATTTGAGGCTAGGCCACTCTCTACACCTTCTGACTATCATAGAATCATTGAATCATTAGGGATTGGAAGGGACCTCGAAAGATCATCCAGTCCAATCCCCCACCACAGCAGGATCACCCAGACCAAGTCATACAGTCAGTCTGGGTTAGAAGGGACCACAGGATCATCCAGTTCCAACTCCCCCACCATGGCCTAGATCAGGCTAGCCAGAGCCTCATCCAGCCCGGCCTTAAACAACTCAAAAGGCCTCCACCACCTTCCAGGTTCCCACCACTCTCACAGTGAAGAACTTCCTCCTCACATCCACTCTAAATCTGCCCATCTCCAGCTTTGCTCCATTCCCCCTAGTCTTGTTGCTACCTGACATCCTAAAAAGTCCCTCCCCAGCCTTTTTGTAGGCCCCTCTCAGATGCTGGAAGGCCATAATAAGGTCACCTGGGAGCCTTCTCTTCTCCAGACTGAACAGCCCCAACTCTCTCAGTCTATCCTCATAGGAGAGGTGCTCCAGCCCTCTGATCATCCTTGTGGCCCTCCTCTGCACTCGCTCCAGCACAAGGGCTCCAGAACTGGATGCAGGGCTCCAGGTGGGCCTCACCAGAGTAGAGCAGAGGGGGAAAATCACCTCCCTTGACCTGCTGGCCACACTTCTCCTGATGCAGCCCAGGATCTGGTTTGCCTTCCAGGCCACAAGTGCACACTGCTGGCTCCTGTTGAGCTTTTCGTCCACAAGCACCCCCAAGTCCCTCTTCTCAGGGCTACTCTGCAGCCAGTCACTGCCCAGCCTGTCTAGTGAAAAATTCTATGAAAACAATAACAGATGAAAAAGAAAAGTAGAAAGTATGTACAATAAAAATGAGTATTCTTCATATCATTAAATGCTCCTCTGGAAAAAGTCAAGTACTATGATGATAACAAAGTATATGGGTTTGTATAAGAAGCAATAGACTTGACCTCTTCTCCTGCACACAGGCAGTTGCAGTAAACTGCAGTAAAAGTAAAGCAGTGTCTCTGTACACAAGAAATCTGCAAGAAATCATAAGGTGATGCTGAACAGAGCATCACAACATGTTGTGATTACAGAATAGAAATTACAACATATCCTATTGGTAAAAAGAGGAAATAATGCTCCCCTAAAAGTTGGATAAAGCAAAATCTTTATAGTTATGGCTTTGAAATAGCAGGTTCAATGTGTGAAATCATGAACTAGATTTTGCATTTTAAATATGTTAAGTATTTTGCTATGACAATTTACTTCTGCTGGTTGCCTCTGCATTTTTTGTGGCCATCAATGTGCCAATTTTAACTCATCAAAATTGCAGTAACCGTATGTGGCCCATCATCTAGTACTCTGCTCCTTATTATTAATACCATGTTGTAGCTGACTTTGCTGCGTGAGTGAAAATGATCTACAAAAACAGGATATTAACCTACAGTGCTGCTGTACTGGAAGCAGCCTTCAGTCAAATAAGCTTACAGTCACAGCAGTTCTTTGACACACAGACTCACCACAACTCCTTTAATAATAGTTATTTAAAAAGTACCTCTAAAATATTTTTTCACCAAATGAAATAATATTAGAAAAGTAGATGAAACATGAAATGGATACGTGTTATTCTAGTAACACAGGGTATTGCGACAGTGGGCTTGGATTCTTCACTGGTCCCATTACAGCCTTGGTATTAAGGGGTCACAGTTGAGCCCCAGTAGATTGTATTGGAATTAAACTATAATTTTAAAATTTCTGGGTTGCCAAGAGTTTGCCAAAGCTATTTCTGAAGTACTAAGGGAAGAAAATTGCAGGTTTTTTTTAACTGGTTGTACACATTCTTCTTCCATTCCTTTTGGTTGTTTTGAAAAAACTGATTTTTAAAAATACAAAATATTCTTTGTGAAGACAGCTACATTTCTGGGTATTCTGTGGGCATTTCGTTTGAAACTTTGGAGAAGTTTCCAGTTTGAGAAAAAAATAACTACCAAGCAGATGCACGAGCTATTCCTAAATACTCCCTCCCGCTACACCAACAGAAACCCGTACTCTTGATTGCCACTGCTTAATATTGTCTCCCACACATTTAGGAAGCCGTGATTTCTAGAGTGAAATATCCAGGACAGTTCATTGAAATGAGGCTTGGCATCCAGACTGCTGGCCTGGCTGTAATCACCCTTGGAGTTATAGAGCTTGTAAATCACATATCAAAACACGGGAACACATCAATTAATGTTCCACTGGAAACAAATCAAGGACAAGTCTACAGTGTGACATTCTGCCAGTTTTATTTTGAATAGACATGGGGGAAAAGCTGAAATGTTTGGTCACAGCCTCTATTTACCCAATCTGTCTTATATACTATTGCATAATGCAATCACAATATTAATATGCAAATTGCCACTCGAATAAAAGCCATGCTTTCCCCATTGATTCTCAGCACAGCTTCTGTTACAAAGAAAAATATTTAGCTATTATATTCCTTTTTCATCTTCAAAACACTTTTAGTACATTTTAATTAATCCCTTCCCTTTCAATTTTCTGACCCTGCATTAGATTTTCTGCCTTCTTTACCCATGTGCTCTCAGGGTTATGTCCTCCCCTCAATGTATTTCCTGAAACTTTTCATGTTTTCAGAAATAATCTCTCTCTCATACATTGTTATACCTAGGAAGCAGACCTAGGAGACTGGCTGGAAGAGAAGAGTAGACAAGGACAGAAGATGTTTCCAAGGTCAAAGAGAAACAAAGGAACTCTATTTTCAGGGGATAATGAACAGTGGTTCCATCTGCCGCTGCTGCTGCTGCTTTTTCTTATCAGGAAAAGTCTGATCACAGGCAATCGCTGGGGAGGTCGTATGGTGACTTCTCTGCAGGACATCATGCAAGATTGGTTTAGGTTTGCATGGCAAGGTTTTGGGAGTGGAGGCACTACAGGAGTGGCTTCTGTGTCAAGCTGCTAGAAGCTTCTCCTATCCCAAATAGAGCAAATGGACAACCATCTCCAAGACAGACCCACTGTGGACCAAGGCTGAGCCCATCAGTGATAGTGGTAGTGCCTCTGGGATAATATATTGAAGAAGAGGTAAAATACTCTGTGCAACAGCAACTTCAGCCAGAGAAAGGAGTGAAAATATCTGAGCAAAACAACTCTGCAGACATGAAGGTCAGTTGAGGGGAAGGAGGTGCTGCAGGCATGAGAGCAGAGATTCCCTCAGTGGTGAAGGCCACAGGAAGTCAGGCTGTCCTCCTGCAGCCCATGGAGATTAACAGCGGAGCAGATATCTACCTGCAGCCCATGGAGGATGCCACAATGGACCAAGCTGATAGGAGTCTGTGACCCCATGGGTAGACTGCACCTGATAAGGCTCCTGGCGGAACCTGTGGATTGTTGAAGAGAGAAAAGCCCATGCTGGAGCAGGTTTGCTGGCAGGACTTGTGATCCCCTAGGAGACTCACAGTGTAGCAGTGCATTCCTGAGGGACTGCACCCTGTGGAAGAGACCCATGCTGGTGCAGTCTGTGAAGAACTGAAGCCTGTAATAATTGTAACAATTGTAAGAAATAATTGTAATAATTATTGTAACAATGGCTGAGTGTTCTCCCTGTCCTTAACCCATGAACCTTTTGTTATATCTTCTCTCCCCTGTCCCACTGAGGAGGAGTGTGATAGAGTAGTGCATGTGTCAACCCACCACAAAGATGTGGTCCAACTGGCATCAGGGGTAGTGTGCATGGGCATCCAGTCCAAGGTGGCAGATGAGAAAATAGCAGTAGCTTCATGTGGAGAGGAATTTTCTTTCCTCAAAGAGGATTTCTGAAGCAAAGTGTCGCGTGGGAGGCAGAACACGCTTAGGTCCTGCAGGAATTTCCCAGCTCAGAGAAAATGTTGAACTGTGTTATAAAAAGAAAACTATCAGTCCAGATTCATCTTCTTAAACACCAAGAGGTCTTCTTATTTTTTGTAGATTCTATTTTCATATGTTTACTTATTATATTCTAGATTATTAGTACTTACTGTATGCTTTAGGTAAGTGTGTTAATGACAATACATACTAGCTGTGCATCTTCCTGAAGAGGATGAACTGGGCACCAGTTACTTAAAGTTTTAAACCAGGATTTCAGCAGTGCACAGGACAAACGCTTAAATACTTCAAAAGGATATATTTCACTCACAGGGCAAAGATGGACACATGTGTCACTTCACAATGGGCTTCCTTTGGTAATAAAGGGGAAAATTCTTGTGGTACTCCTGGAGTCAGTCATCAGCAATTCAAAGTGGGGAAAGGCTTTCTGTACTCGAGGAACAGAGAACTGGACATTTAAATACACATTTTCTGTCACAGCTATTGATGAAAATACAGCTAAGGTGGTTATAATTTCCATATGATGTTTTAAGAATTAGAGTGTGATAAATAATTCCCACATTTACTTACAATGAAATAGTGCTAGTAATTTACCAAACTGAAGGATGTTTTCATTTGTAAGAAAATACGGATTTTTTCAATAATCCTATTTTGTTGCATTAAAAAAAAAAGCTAAATAATATTAAACTTAAAAAGATAAGTGAGACCAGTTTGTTAAGTAATAGAGTATTTAAGTTTATCTTGTATGGCTAAGGGCTTGGGATTTTTATTTATATATATACACATATATTTATCATTTTGTCTTTGTTCTCATTTTAAAAAATACCAACCTAAATCCAACTACACAACTTCACACCTTCTTTAAATTCCCATAGTTACTATGGAAACAGCTATTAAACTAGGAGTGGCAGTAATTAATAACATCTGCAAGTGCAATATGAAGTCTATAACATAATTAATCCCAGCACTTGGAGTGGATTGTACAGAGCTGCCCTTTTTCCTTTACACGCAACTGCAGACTGTGCTGATTATAACAATGGGAGCTTCACATTAGTGTACTGATATATTCCAGCCTGTGAAATAGTTTGGACAATTGAGGGGCCATTAGCCTATGTGAATAAATTACATAATTATTACATAGTTTAATGGAGCATGACATTGGAAAGAATGAGACACATATAGATATTATGGGCAAATGCAAAAATTCTACTTGAAACTGTCAGACAACATAAAAACACTCGCTGCAGAACTGATAGCTGGGCCTTGAAATCTGACTTTAAAACCATTCCTTCATTCTAATTAAAGACAGAGGTTGATCAGACGTGCAAGTTTACCTAGAGCTGCTTTTATCTTTTGACTTTTGACTTTAAAAGGTGAATTGGAATTCTTTAAGAACTGCCAATTAAAGACTTTTAATAAATCATGAAAGAGATGAGAGAACATATCTGCTCTTAGGCACTATCAGAGGAGGAATATTATAAATATTTATTTATTATTTTATTATTTCTTAAGGGTACTTGGCATAAAATCTACCATTCTCCCCACTAGCTTCTCTCATTTGAATCTCTGTGCATAGAAAAAAAACAAATTTAGCTTAAATCATTTTAGCAGTTGGTGTAAAAGATGTGGTAGGCACTGTATTATGTTACTGAGGTGTATCGCACTACACAGGGGCTAGTTGTGTCCTCAACCTGAGCACAGGTAGTGAGTCTTGCATTTCTAAACTAGAAGCCTCCATTCTCTCAGCCAATAATCTCTTAATCTCTGCTCAGGGGCAAAGCATATTACATTGGGCCCTTATGATCCAGCACAGCATAGGCTCAACAAAGTTGTCAGTCTACAGTGTGCTTTCCTGATATACACAAAGACACACTGAATATGTATCTGTTTTTACCATCAGGACTTCTAATTTGCCACCTTTTAAAATGAAAATAAGTGGACATGCGCTCATCAGTATGTACACCCCAAACCTCTGTCAGCATTCTTCTTCCTCTTTTTCATTCTTTGTTACCCATCCCACATACCTGCATCTCTTCCTTTTCAGCACTGTTTTCCTTCCCCTTAATCCCTCATCATCCTAATAATTCTATTTCTCCTCACTTTCATGTTTTCTTCATGTTTTTTCTTCACTTTACTTTCCCCATCTCAATTTTCCTTATCTTTTAAAAATTACTTATTTGTTTTATATCAATTTACTACTTTGTTTTTATTTCCACCCCTCCTTCTGAATTTACTTTTTCTCTGTTATGTTTCACTCCTACTTTTATTTTCGTGTCATCCTGCTCTGTATTCCTTCTAAGTTATTTTTGTATTGACTAATAGTTTGTAAGGCAGATGAAATAGGAGACTGGTATCATCTCAACCAACTATTTTAGGATGGAATGCTAGAATAGATCATTCTGTGGAGCTGCTGGTCTGTGTCCATGGACTACAAGTAGAGTCAGCATCACTAGCTTTTCCCAGAAGTTACAGAATCACAAAACAGTGCGGGTTGGATGGAAGCAATGAAGATCATCCAGTCCAACCCCCTTGCTAAAGCAGGATCACCTAGAGTAGATGACACAGGAACAAGTTAAAAACATCAGAAAGTTCATGCTCCAACACTGAATGCAAATGCCACACTGTAAAAGGTTCTTGGAGGCAATTCACTGACAAATACCATGTCTTGTTCAAGCACAATATCTCACCCAAAGAGACCCAACACCCCTGCGCTCTCAGGCTGTCAGCTGAGAGCACTAGTTACTGAAAAAACAGTCATTTCATTAAAAGCACAGTACTTACGCTTGTTACTTATGGGATAAAACAAGATAATTGGTTTTTCCCTGTAGGTAGTCCATGTGTGTCTCACCAAGTGCAGCATGAAAACAGTAATAGCTGTGCTCTCCAAAGAAGGGAGTCAGACACAAATTTCCTACTAAGTTTTCGCTCACCCTGGTCACTTTCAAAGCGTGGATGGCATGACAGCACCTTCTTTTGTTGTCATATTGATAGATAAAATTTCAGCAGTAACTTCTAAATGAAGCTTTCATAATGATCTGATTAATTAGGTTAAATATGTTAAGCAGGTATGAGATACTGAGGTGGTTTCATTCCATTTGGGTGGCAGTGATTTACCATGTCAGTGTTGATTACCACCTCAGAGAGAGCTGTCTTCTCCTTCCAGTGGGACAAGGTACCTTTTGTAGCCCTGTAAAGTTACGAGATGTCAGGACAGTGGCATTCTTGCATTTAGAAAAGCTTCTTTTGGGGTAAGGATTACTCTCACTGAGTGAAAATTTGGGTAAAACATATTTAGGAGATTGAATTAAAAACAGATATGTATTTTTTATTAAAGAAAGAATTGTATCTGCTGAAAATTAATGGAAGGGATGGAATAAACCGAGTTAAAACAGATTAGAGGCTGGATGGAAGATAGGCAAGGTTATATTTTGTATTATTCTAATTGTATATTTTGTATTGTGTCATTTAATCCTTATATAAATTATATGTGAATTGTATGAGACTGTTCTTAGAAGTTATGTTTCTTTATAAGCTCAGAACATAGCACAGTTTAACATTTATAATTGAGGGTTTCCTTCAGCAGTATTACTGACATTTATGGTTTTCTGTGAATAGTGTCACAACATCAATAGGAGATTTATAAGAAGAACCTCTATATTACCCCACGGAATACAATACAGTGATTCCTGAGCAAAAAAAAAATAAATCATATTCCTTACCACGCAGAAGCATCATAATAATAATCATCCTAGAATGAATACAGAGACTTTTGGAACCAAACTGCTGTCTCCTCATAGTGCTACAGTGTCATGTGTAGATGTATCAGGATTGGTGATAACTGAATAAACTTTGCATTATGCTTCTTCTTTAAATGTATTTTTACAAGCCTGGCATTTTCTTTTAAGATAGTTTTCTTTGGTATTCGACTACAGAATATTTATTATGCTGGGTTCCAAGTTTCAGCATTAGACTATTCTCAAATTATTGTTGTTTTCACAGCATTGTCAAAAAAACCCAATGTAAAAAAAAAAACAAACCTTTGAGTGTGAAAATGCATACAGCCCTGCCTCCATGACCAGAATTAGGATGAATGCTTTCCTCAGATCAGATAATGACAGAAAAAAAAATCAACACTTAATTAGATCACATAGGAAAAATTTCTACTGGGTTCAGCACACTTATTCAAATGTGAATAAAAACAAGAGTGAGAATGAAACAGTGACGACTACCTTGCTTCTGGAAGTAGTTCACAAAGGTTTTATAATATAAAAAGATATTAAATTCAAACATGTAAAACAATTCAGCTCACTTGCATCGGGTGGATATTGCCTTTCCATCTGGTGCAGACTTCAATAAGAGCTTGTGGGGTTTTTTTTTCCCCTGAAATTAGAAATTGAGATCAGGCTGCCTTCATTCTCTAGTCAGTCCTGCACAAGCAAACAGAATGAGAATTATTCAGTAAGATTACTCCCTTCTGCCTTGCGTAACACACAGACACACAGAAGATACTATATGCCAGGAACAAAACGATATTTTGGTATCCCTGTGGCACTGACGAAGACCCCATCATAGTTTTTAGAGCACTTCAGCAAGCCCATTTCATCTGAACTGAATGACAACCGGTGTTCCATCCACCAAAGTACTTGTCACTCCAACCCAAGCTGGAAGTGTACTTAGCACACTGCAGATCAGGGCGAGCTGAACAGCCACTACCAATTTACTGAATACAATTCAAAAAAGACACTTGAGGCACTGGGTCACTGCATGCTCTCTATTCACACACGTGCTACAACCACTGGTCACGTGAAATCACCGCCGTTCTGAAAAATTTCATGACTAGCTGATTACTGAATAATGAATTTATATGCAAACATAAAATCTGATTAATACAATTTTTTATCTGGATCTAACTTAATATCTGGGCTTTTTTAAAAGAAAAATGGTTAAAAGACAGCAGGCCCAGCTCTTTGTCACTTACGCTGTTTTTGCAGTGTAAATAATGTATGAACATTTAAATATTTCCAGAAACTGAAATGAAATAGAAATCATTGATCATAAATTAATATTAGTTACTGATACACTGAACTGAGTTCTTTGATGAAAAGCAAATGTCATCTTTTTGTGACAGAAATTTTTATTTCTGATGTACAGACCACCAGAGTGAATTGAAAGATTCACATTAATTTGAGTAGGATCATGGAATCATTTAGACTGGAAAAGTCCTTTAAGATTGTTTAGTGCAACCATAAGTCTCAAACTGCCAAGTCCACCAGGTAGGTGCAAGGTGAACTTCTTGCCAGACCCCTCTCACTTTATGATCCCCTGTCATTCCTGTGCTCCTTCACAAAAAGGTGTTGGTCAGATATGACAGGCAATAAATTTAAAATGAGGTGAAGTAAGAATGAAGAAAGATTTACTTTCATGATTTGTTATTCAAGTCTACACTTAAGCACTTGAAAAAGAGGACTTGTCAGCTATAATAGATCTTTAGGAGTATTAACACAGATAAATTATAAGAATATCTGCAGTGCTACATTACAAACCACGCATTTAAAGTATTGTCTGAAACAATATCCCCAACTGCATAGCAAAACAGTATAATTATCAAATGAAAAGGAATTGATTGCTTAGGAAATTGTAATGGCTTTTAAAAATTCCATGACGAAACTACACTTGTGAGTTTTTTCCTGGATTATGGGAGGATGAAGAAATACCAAGGAACTTAATTGTACTAGTATTGTATTTTAAGTCAATCACACTTTGCTGTCAAATCTAACAAGGACTCATTTGACCAAATTGTTCATATCCACGTGTTTGTAAGATAAGGACATTTCTAAGCATTCTGTATCTTTATTTAATACCTGGGATATAACTGCATTTTAAAGCCATAGATAGTTGATGAAAAGGGAGAGTAATTAGTAAACAACACATTACTGCTGGAGTAACTTGTGCATTCTTTTCTTCACCATGTTTTAAGGTGGCACTGGCTTCCTAAGTTTCAGATTCAAAGAAAGGCAATAATTTAAAACCCAGCTTCAAGCCCCACTTAATTTTGAAGGAAAACTGTTGAGTCCATCTTTTCTCAAATCAGGCTCCAGTCTAAACTTAGATTTCAGGCTGCACTTGAGCTCTGTATCTCAGATCTGAGTCTTCCTACCAACGCCAGGCAGGCCTTACTGCGCTTCATCTTCCATCCCTGGCTGCTGCTCAACACTTCAACTAGCTTGTTTGGAGCTAACCTGTGTATTTCTCCTCTGTGCAGCAGATGCATGTAGACAAGACTTATCTTCTCATTCATCCCTGAGTTTCAGTGGGCTCCACTGCACCTAAGAGATGTTCACTGTACAGTTAACCTGCCAGAAGTGTTATACTGTTGCAAATAGTACCACAGATGTCATGCTTCAAATATTGCTGTATTAAAAAACAGCAGTATATTCTCTAGCATATTTTTCTCATTTCAGCTATCATTACAGTTTATTAGCTGGATTGTGAAGCAGCCACAATCCAGAGTTTACTGTACTGGGTGGGGTGCCAACCCACATATCCATAGGACTGCTTCATTGCTAGTCATGTGTTATTGTTAGAATGAACAGTAGCAGTAATTACTGACCTAAGGAGTTCTATAAATGATGGATGCAGCATCAAAAATGCAGGCTTTCAGATAATTGTACTAATGATGAAAGAAATATTCTTATATAACCCTACTTTTCTATTTTTCATTAGCATTCTTGGATCTTTCTTGGTCTTTTGTATGTCACATTGAAACAAGAAGTCTGAGGGAGAGTGGTCTTGCCTTCATTCTCACATATTTAAGCAACTTCCCATGTGGTTTGCACAGTTGTTTGCATCCCCTCTTGCTCTGACAAACATACACATCTTTTTCCGATGCCTACTTCAGTGGAAAGGCACCTCTTGCCCTGCCCATGTCTGGGTGAGCAGTGGGTGGGCCTCTGGTGGAAGCTCAGCTAGGAATTGAACACAGTGCTTTCCCATTGAGCAGAGATCATTGAGCAAATGCTGGATTCTTCAGGTAGAATGGGAGCCAAGCAGGGCATGTCCATCCTCTATTATGAAGGGGTGTTACTCCATCATTGTGTTGCAAGACTGTAGATGCTTTGGGATACAATTAACAAAAGAACAACTAGTTTGAGGATCTCAAAAGAGTTTAAGCAAAAACTCATACAGACTTTCAGAGTGCTATCAAGAATAAGAACCAGTGTTTTTTGAGAATATTCATGTTCATAACTGATGTCCCACTGGCTAATGCTACCCTGAAACAGTGTGGGGCCCCAAGAGTGAGGAGATACTTTAAGTTACACTCTAAAAACTAAATCTGACGTGGCTTTGTGCAACCTGAACTACGTCATATTTCCCGCATCTATCCTCTGTGCATTCCTCCACATTTTTATTCCACTCCCCAATGTCTTGATACATCTTATTTGAAGCAGAAGCAGGACATCTGTGTCACTTGTAGCAGAAGTCTCAGTTCCTCCAAGTCCCTGTAGAAAAGTGGAGGTGATCAGTTGTGCAGTCATAGGGGACTATCCACTTGATATAGAAAAACTGTAAAGCCCATACAGACCTACAAAAGCTGGGTTACAGATCCTCTTCAGACTGTTTTGAGTCCGTAGGCTGCAGTATCATTTTAGAAATTGCTATTTTGGACTTGTATCCAAACCCTGAAACATACATACCTACAGGTAGGTGGATAGGTGAAGACAACTGGGAGTTCTTCCCACTAGCTGCAAAGCGCCAGTTCCAATCCAGAAACAATGTAGATGAGTGACTTCATGCTTTACAGATTGTGACTGAAATATCATGTTGGCTTGAAGCCTGGGCAATGTGAACACTCAATTCTCCATTTGCGGATCTCGGCTTTGGTCCTTTTGCCACCTTTAAAATAGATATGAGCACTTGTTTATAGAAATTGTTGTAAATTCATACATTCAAAATTATGTAACCCTCAAATAGAAAGGATCAGAGAACAGTGTGAATACTGGGTCTGCTCTTTCATTGTCACCTGTTGGAACAATGAAATATATATAAATAGAATTCCATATTATACATAGTTAAATATTAAAACTATATCAACAGATTCAAAAAGAAAATAAAGAAACGAAAAATAACAACACAGATTGAAATGATGTTCAAATTTGTCACTGAACTTTCAACTGTATTAGTAGTTAAGCTGAGAAATACTTCCCTGGATTACTTTCTCCATTCTATAGTTGCCACAGAGACTGGTACACGTGAACATGGGCGAAATAAAGGACAAGGCGAGGAATTTCTCCTTTTCAAAGAAATCTAATATTAATTATCTCAGTTAGGGATGAGATTGGGGGCGGGGTAGGTGTCGAGGATGGAGCCATATGACTCCAGGGACCCGCTTCCCAGAGGCTGCGGGGACCCGCCAAGGACGGGACCCGCCAAGGACGGGACCCCGTGGGATCAGCGGCAGCTCCATTCTCTCCCGCGCTGAGGAGCGACGTTATTCACTGCACATGTGAGTGCACCTCTGTGAGCGGCTGCTACTGAGAGGGGAGGAGGAGGAAGGGGGGAGAAATTAAAATACAGCACGACGCGAGTTTAAAAATAGCAGCCGGAGGTGCCGCACGCAGCCGGGGGCGGCTCCGGCCCGACCCGACCGGGAGTTTCTCGGTGCCTTGTAAGGAGCGCGGCAGCCCCGGAGCCCGCCCCGGCCGCGGCCCCTCTCCTCTCCCTGCCCCGGCCCCACTGCCCGCACGGGAGCAGGAGTGAGATCGCTCTGCTCGGCTCTAACTCTGCCGGTTTTCGTTCCCGTCAGGAGCCCCCACCCCGCCTCCTCCTCCTTCTGCTGTGCAATCAGGGGAATAAATCAGGGAAGGACACAGCCGCGGAGGATCCGTTACAAAAGTGCCCTGATGGCGGCGGATCGCATGAAGCTGGAGCTGCTGCTCGAGTAGCAGAGAGTGGAGTATCTCTATCTCCTCTATTTCTCCGCTTCCCCCTCTCCACCCACAGATCTCCATCGTTTCTCCTCCTCCTTCCCACCCTCGGCCGCGCTCCCGCTGTTCCGCGCATCCCTGGGCTGCGCCTCCTGCGAGGGGGCGGGCAGGGGAGAGCGGAGGAGGCTTTAAAAAACAACAACCCCTCCGCACCACCGCACACACCATAATTGAATTTATTATTATCGCCGTCTACGCCGACTCGGGAAAGGGAGGAATCGATCTTCGATCAGGAAGATGGCTGCTGGCTGGCTGCTGGTCTTTAGCCTGACACTTTTCCAGTCGCTGGTCATGAACCACTCCTCGGAGGGACCGTTCCCGTCTGCTACCACGTAAGTTTCGCCTGGGTCCGGGGTTCCGGGAGTCCAGGCTGGGCAGGGGAGAGGGCACGACCGGGGCTGGAGAAGATACAGAGGCAAATGAAGTCCGGGCGGTGAGGTGAAATTGCAGGATTTCGGCTGGTTTTGCTTGGGAAAGAGTTAGGGTCGCTGAGGGTCTCCTCCGGGGTGGTCGGAGCGGAGAATCCCTAGGTCCCGGACTTTTGGGGTAAAGGCTTCTCCTGGTAGCCGCTCTGGAGCCGATTCCAACCCCAGACACTCCAAATACACTCTTGGCAGTTCGACCGTGCCCAGAGGAAAGTTTCGAGTTACACAGAGCCCGCCCCCTCCTCCCACGGAGGTTATTTCAGCCTGGCTGGAGTTTGAACGGTATTTAAAGAATAAAAAAAAATAAATCAGGACAACTTTCGTAATTTTATTAAAATTAACGCAAAAAGGGCACATTTTCTTGCCTTTCTGCTTCGAGTTGTGAGCCGGTGCTTGTGCTCACTCCTGGAATCGAGGTCCGCTCGATACTGGAATTGCTCCAGCGCACCCCGGGAGGGTCTGGGCTCCTGCGGCGTTTGTTTTGGCCCGTGGTGGTTGTTACAGGAGGGCTTGTGTCCTACCGGAGGGATTTCAGCGAGCTTAAAGCAGCACAAGTGACGGACTGGTTGCTTCAGCGCTGGCCTTGCAGATCGGTACTTCTCAAAAATCTCGGCCAGAGCCGGGGGATGCTCTCGGTGCCAGCAGCTGCATGCTTGGCGTGGCCCTGAGATAGAAATCTTTGAAGCACCGAGCAGTCATTAGCATGAAAGGGTTGCCAAGAAAAGGTTCACGCGAAAAGGCAAAAATAGGCGAACATACCCTATTAAGGACTTGCCTACAGATTGAATTCAAAGCTCACAAAAACCACTATGGACTAATGACCGTTTTTTCCTTTTTCTTCTTTCTTCCTCACCTTACTATTTTTATATTTCTTTTTGCTTTTTTGAAATACCTACCTTGGTCCCTGAATCTGGGTTAAAGCTAGTGCTAGGTAACTTTTAAGTGGATGACTCACTTTAATGCATTTTACATAAGAAAAACAATTCTAATGGTAGTCTTCTCCATTGTTTAACTCTGGGGAGGATTTATTGCCGCTTTCATCCTGTGCAGAAGGATGAGTTTACAGCAATTACCAGCAATGCATTTTCACCAATTAGTACTGCTGGTAGGTTGTTATAATTGGATTGAGTTCTGAGTATCGGTTCCATTATGAAAGACTCAAAGGGATGCTCGCAGTGTTAAATGAAAGGAACACAAAGATAGTGTAAAGTAAGCGCTTAATATCTTGAAAGTCAAACAAACACAGCCTTTAATTGAAGGAAAAATTATCTTTTAAAGTATTCTCTTGTTGTGCTCTATAGAGCCGTGCAATGTAGAAGCAAGTGTGACAAAATAGAGCACCAGGGCTTATTAAGTCAGTGCTTTTCTTGTTTGAGCTCCAGTGTGTTTACTGTTTCTTACGGAGCTGGAAAGGTTATCATATGCCACTACTTGCAACTTATCTCCTAGATAGATATCCCTAGCTTGAAAAGAGAAAGAAATATGGAACCTAATGAAACTAAGCGAATAAGAAAAAAATATGGCACCATTTCAAATAGAAGTCTGGACCACTTTTTTGAATAACATCACCTGCTATTTCCTTAAAGCTCCTTTTGTTCCACTGTCCATGTTTCTTAATTCCCTTCAGAAATTACCATACTGTGGGTCATGATAAGTTGTCAACAAGCAAACATTATATAACTTTAATTATAGCTGTATCCGTGATTAAGTAATTCAGAGCATATTACTCAGCAGCAGTTCTGTATTTTACACCATCTGCTTGTTGTTGCCTTTCTTTTTTCTTATGCTACTGAAATACTGTTGAAACAATTCTTCGTGGCTGTCCATCCTTCACAGTAATGTTGAAATTAAAGTGCAAATAAGGCTGAGTTCATTTAGGAGACAGCACAACAGGTTGATGCAGGGAGAGCTGTTCTGCAAAAACTAATGATGTAACAGGTGAAAGAGAAAAGAATTTTGTGATTCTTCTTAGGAGTTGACAGCGGTGTTTTGCTTCTTACTGTAGATTAGAAATGGGAAAGAACAAAGAGCAGTGATGCAAATGCCCTTCATATGAAAGAATTTGTATTTTAAGAATATTAAAAATAGGGGAAATGACAGAAGAGAATAAAGGAAAGAAAGGATATTAATAATTGAAGAACTCAGGGTTCACTGATACTACGTTCTTAGCTACCCGCTCCCTTCTCATTGTTTTCAGCCTCCTTTCTCTAAGCTAGAAGTTGGTCTGAGGAAGCTGTATTTCCCAGCTGTTGTATGAAAAATGTGCATATTCAGGGCTATGCAGTTCACTATTTCATCAACAACTCATTGTTGTACAATAGCTTTTCCTTCAGTCATCTTCTTTTTGTGAAAATAAGAATTATGAATCATGATTTTACTAAAACATTCCAAAGTCTTTATCACCAATACAGTTGTATACAAGTATGAAGCGTTTTTAGCAAAAAAAAGTGCTGAAGGTTTAAGCAACGCTAATTTGATAGAATCTCAGTCACTTGATTAGTTTTCTTCTCTGACAAGGCAAAAAGGCTGTGATACGTTTACCCAGTGGAGAATTTCAGGTGAAGGGTCATGTTGTATGGAATGGGAGCCTTAATTTTTCATTGAAAATCTGAGCAGTGGTGTAATCGCATTTGTTGCTTCCTGTGATGGAATATTTCACCTCAAATAGAGAAGATTTTTCTTTAATGAACAATGTAAGTATAGCGGTAATTATGTCTTGATCGTAAGCTGTAAGGCTTAGCTACTGATCGATATGTGTTAGGTTTCATTAAAATGCATCACTTTGATGGTATAGTCTGTTAGGGATCTATGATGTGTTACAGGGTATCATGCTCTTACTTTTAACACAGCAGCTCGAAGTACTTCAATTATACACGCAGCACAGCAGGTATTTTGCACATACATGAGAATATTGTTGCACATAGTACTCCTGTCACTACAACTGCACTATTGCTACTAACATAGTATGCAAAACACTTCTCTGTAGCCATGTGCTTTTATTTGTCATCTGCATCTGTACAGACTTAAGACAAACAAACTAATTTGTATGTTTCATGATTAAGGTCACATAGGACTCTGTTCTTTGGCCTATACTGCATGAAAAGAGTCTTGAATTTAAAAATATGTTATATTACTTAAGATTACTTTTGACACAGTATGTCCTAGCAGTGTTGATATTTTTATTGGTGGTGAGTAATATCCCGTAGAAAGATGCACCTACTGCTGTCTGTCCTGATTAAAAAACAAACAGCAAAACAAACCAGATATTTTCATGTTGATAAACCGACAGATAAAAACCTTTCAATATCACTGGTACTGTGTCTGTAACTACATCATTCTGTATATAGTTTAATATCTTATTTTCCTCCGCCACTCATTTTCCCTTTTTCCTGTATCTTTTATCCTTTTTTCATTTTCAGCTGCCTGTTCTGTATGTAGAGTTTATGTTATACATTATGTTCAAGACAGAGCTCATACTTATATAAATTAGTGTAAAGCATCTGAGGTTAAAAATATACAGAGGATAAAAATAATATACATATGAACATGTGTATTATATATATATATGTGTGTGTGCTTGTATCTATGCCAGCAGGAAATTTTTCAAAAGTAAGTTGTGTTTTCCTGTCTTGTATTTGCATGAATGTTACGATGCCATTAGGACAGCTCAGGGAAGTCTCTGAGTCATGTGAATCAGGGCTTGCACAACTGGGACACTTGTATTTTTGGTTTCTGCACATGGACCTCGCAAGTGTTGGTCATGCTGAGAATTTGGCTGCGCTTGGTACACGGTGTCGCTTTCTATAAGAAATCAGTGGCTGAATGTACGGAGAAGGTATTTACGATGTGTTCTTTTGATCTGCTTCTAGCCTCAAACTTAAGGGTTTTGACACCTCTCATACACATATAATCTCATGTTTAGCGTAAAATCTGTGACAGAAGAATGCCAGGTTTATTGCTGCTGATTAGAAAGGACAGCTGCATTAATGGGTTGTAAAATGTCACACTCCTTCTCATTTGAAAATTGTATTTTCCAACCTTATGAAAAAAAATCTTCATTATTAGGAAAAGAATAATCTGCTGAAGTGTACTTTCGTATGAGTGTATTTGAAAGAAAGCCAAAGGAAGTAATCTACTTGGAGTCAGGGAAGTGCAGGATCACCTCTTAGTGTTTTCTCAGCAGCGCATGTCTGCTGAGCGTTTCACAAGATGTATAAACCCGCCAATATTTTAAAAAGCATGGCTCCAATCCATTTTACTAACAGAATCAGACTTAAAGATAGGTGCAGAACAGCTTGTTGATCGGTGTTGGTTTCTTTCTGTGAGTGTCTCTGGACGTGTGGTGGTGATAAATACAAATTACTTGGATACACAAAGCATTTTCCCCGTTTACATATTTTATGATGTGAATTGTAAATGGTTTTTGTTTTCTTTTCCTTTTAGACCTTTAAGTCTAAAGCCCTCAAAATTAAAAAATTCTGTAGATTTACATCTTAAGTGTGAAAATTCAGCTGAAAACATCAAAATAGATACTAATCACAAGAGACTAAATTTCATTGAAGTAAATCAGCATTATAGAGGTTCTTGCCATCTTTCATTTTGCACTGATGCTATTTTCAGAACTGCATTGCTCATACCCTGCAAATTATTTTATCCAAGAATTCAGCTGCTAGAAAGAGCTGGAGCTTGGCAGCACATTAGTCTGAAATGTATTCATTGTTAAATAGAAGGCCTGTTGTACAGATCTTAAAAATATTTATCTAGCAGAGCATTTTAAACTGACGGAAGCATGGTCAAATTATTACTGCTTTAATGTTTCGTAACAAAGAGGCAAAGCAGACAGATACACTTGCGGTCTGACGTGCCTGTGCCTTTGTTCTTTCTTCCCTTCTGTGGGAGTCCTTTACCCAAGGTGGTATTACTACCTTCTAGACCAACATTTGGCTTAAAGCTTGGTGGGACAGGGGTTGTTTTTTAGGATAACAGTAGTTTAAGCAAAAAGGGACTCTTTCCCTCTGCTGTTGACTATAGTAGGATCAGAATTGGGCCCCAGACTGTTCCAAAGGATGCCTGAGCTTTTGATCCCTGTTTGCTTAGGATGCGTGTTGTGCTTTGAGTGCTTATAGAGACCTTGGTGATAAAAGCTGATACTATGCACTGCAGAAAAATGGTGTTTTCCAGTGCCGTGTTAAAACATCAGTTTAATATTTACCAGAGCACAGCACAGGAATAGAGTTGTGGACCATAGCTATAATTTGGTAAAGCCAGATGCCATACTTCATTTGTGTCTTTCCAAATGCTGAATCAGACTTCTTGATGTGAACAATGACAGCTCAGTGTCCACAGTGTCCTGGTAAAACTTATCTAGCACCTTGAAAATATGTGAAACTTCAGAAGTACAAAACAATAGCTGCATTTCTGCCCCCACATCTGGGTAGTGCCTTTGGGTTGTGTCTGAGATCAGTCTTGGCCAATTTCTTCATCAGATTTCTCATTCTATTTACAGCTGCTGCAAGATACTTGTCTTAATGATTTGCATTTGGGGTTACAGCTCTGATTTATTTATCTTCTTGCATGTATTAGATAGTCTGATCCCACTTACCTTCTCCCAAATGTAGACTGGGCAATACTCTGTTCTGTGGGATCAGACCGAGAGATGGGTTTTGCATCAACTGTGTCATTGCTTGCTATAGCCAATTGGTCATTGCTATTACGGATTGTTGTTACTCTTCTTTCCCTCCTGATTTCCAGTAATAAAAGAGAACTGGAATCAATATTGTTTGCAGATTTTTATGTCAAGCAGTACTGTGTAATGCACACAGTGGTGATGCACGAGTGGCTAATGTTTAAGGTGCTAATATATAGTACTGATAGTGAAGTCACTCCCAACTGTGTTTTCATTTTGCCAATGTTCTTGGCTTGGATAATCTCAATATAAGACCCAACTGTGCTTTAGATACCCTGAAATGAAAAAAAATCCTGTTGATGTTCATAGAAAAACAACAAAAATCATTGTAAGAGTGAAGAATCTTAAAATATGCCTCAGTACTTTTTAAGAGGGAAAAATTAATGGTGTGTGCCTGCTGCCATTCAGCTCAAGAGGGATATGTCTTTCTCTTCTCCAGTGCCTTCCAGGTATCTTTTTCACCTACTGTGCTTCTAAGCAAACTCGACGTTTCACACCTTCCTTGCTTAAGTTTTCAGGGCAAAATGCAAAATACACTCTTTCACAAGCACACTGTGACAAGAAAGTGTCTCGCTGTTTGGTAATGTAGCACAAATGGTGGTAGGTAAAGGGCAGTGGGTTTTCACTTGTGTCCTTCCTTGCAGCACCTTCCTCTGTGCGCTGAAAGCACACCGATGACAAAGAGCTTAATTTCTTTTCCTTGTATAATTTTTGCTAGTTATTTACAAAGATTCTAACAAGTTTATGAACAAGATTGACATTATTTTGCATCAACAAATCAGCAGGCTTTTGCAGTTAATTACAGTAATTCAAAATCAGACTTTTTTTTTTAAGATCTGAGACAGGCCTGAAATACCCATAGCATATGAATGCGAAGTTACAATATTGCTGACTACTATTAAAATGTTTTATTGAATTTTCATTCTCTTTTTAAATTACATTCTTCCTCTCATCTGAGAGTTGGTCAGGATGAGAATTCTATAGTCTGACTACTTAATGTTTTCTACATAGTGATTTAAGCTTTTTTCCTTTTTGAAAATTCTTTTGTTTCTCCAGAGCTGTGCATGTTGAGCCAGGGATGCAGAAAGAAGAGGGTTTTTTAAAAAAAAGAATATGTCCTATGGATCATACAGACTAATTTTTTGCATTGCAATCATTATCTTTTACAGGGAAGTGTATATTGGATTAGTGTGGGCAGTTTTTCGGACCTCATGCATATAAAGCTTTAGTTCACTTCTGCAAGGGAAGACTCTTAAATTTATGCAATGTAATAAATTCTGATTCACTTTTGACCTGATTTGTGGAGTAAATAAGAATACAAAGGAGTTGCTGAGTCCACAGTCTAGCTTCTGAAATGATAAATCACATTAATTCTTATTTAAAGGAGAAGGTACACAGTTCATCTGAACAATTTCCTAACTCAGTTGCTCATGTTTCTCCTACTCCTCCTGCTCAGCTCCCCGATAGACTGGTCTAAAAGCTTAAAATGTTCCCCAGCAGTATAATCTCTCCCTCCCTTATCTTTACTGGGGTTTTTATTATATTTTGCTAAGCATGGACTAAATCTTCTTTCAAGTAGGCATAAAAGTTGTAGAAGTTTTGTGGCGAGGGTGGCAGGACTAAGGCCTGAATCAAGGCATGCCATTTGTCTCAGCTGTCACTTTTAGTACCGTGCTGCATTTTTCTTTCTGCACTAAGGAACTCTTAAACAAACCAGTAAAAAGGGAAGTTTTGTTTGTTCTTGGAATGAATAAAAATTTGCCACACTGGGCTTGCACAGACTCTTAATTAGGAAAGCCAACCTTTTCCATAGGAGGAATCTGAAACACAGGAACTGTTCTGTCAAAAATTAAGTGAAAAATTTTGGAGTCTGAGCTGGGAGAATAATGTTTATTGATACCTCAAGGAGGAGGAGAGTAATAAGAAATTGATGACTGGAAGTATGAATTACAAAGTTAAGTATTTTATTATTCGTCTCCCCACCTCTTCCAGATGAATAAATTACTGCACATGTATATCCAACATCCCTTTAGACCAGTCAAAATGTTGAGGGGTAAGTTCAACAGTCCATTGAAAGGCAAGTTTTGATTTATGACATTCTGGTGTGGACTGGTGGGAAAAACAGTTTGTTTTGGCTGAATGAACCCTCATAGTGATAATTTTCTCCCAGTATGGATTTGAATGTTCCTGTTTGATAGATGACTTGTGTATCCTAAACACAACTCTATACTTCGAGGCAGTATTCTTTGCTTAGGGAATGCTCTGCCCTGTGAGATACATTCATGCTCTGCTTTGTGAGTTTAATCAACAAAAAATATGGAGGTTTCTGATGCAGTGTTAATGCAGATGATGCTTTTTAGCAGTATATGGCTGCAAAGTAGATTGAACTAGAATAAAATATAATACATACTATACTGTTCCTCAGTAAATATTCAAAGCAAGTCCTGCAGAACGTATTGAACTTATTTTCCATTAGCCTTATACACAATTTTATTATTTTGACATATGGTTGTAACAAGTTCATTAGATTTTTTTTTTCAAAGGCAGCTTAAAGTGAAGAGAGAGAGATGTGCAGGAATCTGTGAGAGAGATGTGGCAAGAGAAGATGGAAATTGAGTGAAGTCAGCAATGTGTTTACTTGTACCATCATCTTCTGCGGAACGTTATCCTTTGTCAGGGGGTTTAGCTCTATGTGCATTTGCTGGTGCAGCAAGAGTTTCACGACTTGAGACCTTTCTCAAAAATTAATTCAGTGGCACCAATTTTAAAAAAAAAAAGGAAAACAAAAAGGTAGAAATAGAAGAAATAGAATAGGCATTAGGCAATAGGTGCTAGGCTATTTTGGTTTTATTTGATCAGAAATAGTCTGATTTTGTTTTCTTACATCCATAATTGAGTGTAACGTGGCTGAGCTCGCTACCATTACATATCTCTGTGCTTTATCATCTGCCTCCTGTTTGCTGTGCATTAGTTCTTAAGTTTTGTACTTCAGTTTGCCAAACAAATTTCTCTCACTGAAGGAGGAAACTGCAGTATCTTGCCATTTAGTCAGGCAAGGGTTGATTGTCAAGTAATTTATTAGCTAATGCCTCTAAAGCCCTCTGTAGTTGAAAAGTGTTGTTAGGTTGTTAAACCTCATTTATTAAGAGGCGTTTGCTATATTCCCAATTTACTCCAGAAACCTGCATGACCAAACCTTTCCTGGATGGGTAATACCTCTAGTTTACCTGGTTCTCAAAGCTTTTCTATAATACAATCTGTAGAATAGGTACCATCCTATCTTCTTCTTTTAGTAACTTGAGATCTTGGGAGTTAGCAGCAGCCAGTCCCCGTGGTCTGTACTTCTTGGATGTACACAGATTGTAAAACATAAGCCTAACAGCATTTTTAGAAACTAACAGGAGTCAGCAAAAATCTGCAGACAGTACCATGAAAAGCAGCCAGCATCTCTGACTCATGCCAGCTCTGCGTACTAGTTGCACTCCTTTGCCACACTGCAAATCTTTGTTAGCACTGGTGAAATCACTTACAGTTCTAGATGCCCGGGTCGTCTGAAATGCCTAGTGTGACCATTTCATACTGTCTAATTAAAATAGAGGCAATAGGTGGGTACAATACTAGCCAAGGACACGTGATACTTCAGTTCAGTAACCTGATTTGCTACCCATTACTGTTGGTTTTACTCTTCCTGTTCCCACTTCTAAAATGAGACTGACACCCTGATTGTCATCCTGCTTGAATAAATATGTTGCATATTGCAAGATGCCCTGGTTCTGTAAGAAAGATGGTCATGAAACCGCATAATTACTGCTAGTTAGGTGGCCCATCCTCGACTTAATTCTATTTATGGACTGGTAACACGCCTAAGATAATCATTAGCAATCACTAATTAGCTGATAATCACCAAGGCTGATAAGATACTAGCAGGATTAAGGTAGTTTTCACTGCAATTATTTTGCCTTGCCACATACAGTAAGAAGTGAGTGCTTACCCTTCCTTTTGATTGTTTACCAAGCCACTTCTCTTTTCCCTAGCATCTTCTTGGATTAGACTTTGATCTGACATAAACTGGGAGAAGATGGCTGATAAGTCCAAAGCAGATTTCACTACACTATACTACCTGGGGGAAAGCTGTGTGGTAACAGAAAGCAGTGTCTGATCCTTATAGTCACTTTTCACTGATTAGAAATAGATGAAGGATTAATTGGATTGTTGCATGGCTAAGGGTATGTCTCAGGTTATAGTCTAAATGTCTTTGGATATTATTAGGTTCCCAATTTCATCCTTCTTTGCACCAGTGTGGTTTCAGCAAAATGAGTAGCAGTCCTGTATCGCTTAAATCCTGAGTGCAAGGATGAATCCACATAAAAGAATTTCTGATTAAACACGTGTCGGTTTCATCACAATGGAATGAGTCATCACTGTCAAGGCCTGATTGTAAAAATTACATAAAATAAAATGTAATACATGATCCTATTAAACAATACAGAAGGGAATAGTAAGATATCACAAAGAAACCATGCGTGATATCAGATGTGGTCATTTGTCTTCCTTTTCAGTGATAAGCTCTGACACCACTTCATTGTCCGTGCCCTACTGAGCAAGTGTCCATGTAAAAAAGAACTTCTTAGTGTGCTGGAAGGCATTGAAAAATGTTCCCTCAGATTAGGAACAAACACATTTTTTTAATAGGGATGGAACTGGGAGGAAGAAATACTTTACTGGATGTTGCATTAATTCGTAAGGCAATGTGCAGGATAGCTGTAAATGGCTTTCAGAAATTTACGTTTGATTAAAAGTTTGGGGGGGTGGTTGTTGTTGGGGGGTTTTGTTTGTTTTTCCTTAGGTAAGTAGTTCTGGAGCTTAACAGGGTATCACTGGTGTGGTAGGAATGATAGATGTATTTTAACTCTTCACTGTGACCAATCAGATAAATCAATCATCTGATACCAAATCTGGATTTTTATTTTTTTTTCAGGTAATTAGGTTTAAAATTAGGAAGTCATTTACAGACCGAGTTTTTATTTTCTTCCAATGAACCTGGGTTTAGTCTGAAAGACTATGTTGGCACATCATAAGTGCACGAGGTGCAATGATACCTTACATGATACCTGCTTTGCTGTTAAAGTGCACAGCCAGTGTCTTCACACACCTGCTGTATAAATACTCCTGTTACAGATACTCTCCCAGTGTGCAAAATAGGATTAAAAGCACCTATTGCTTCCTTGCATGAATGGGGAGAGATACAATAAGCAAATAGATGTAAAGAATATTGTAGTGGATGCGTAGGACAATACTTCTCTGGCAGAAACTTTGCTGACAATGATTTTTCCTTTTGTAGATCCATTTATTTATAGAATAAAATACTTTATGGTCTGCAAGATACTTTTACACAAAAATGGTCAGCTGCTCTTGTAGTTATCCATGCTTCTACAAACACTTTGTATTCAGTAGTGATGCTTTCAGCTTCTCAAGGACGTTATACATTGGTGATTAAATATTTTGTTCCACTTATCTAATTACCTGGGGCTCTATTTCTTTTTAGTGTGTAGCATTCTACTCTAAAATTGTCCCGTTACTCTCTGTGGGAATAATCTCTTTATAGAAGAAAGTGCTGATCAGTCTTTTGAAAATTCTTAAAAGTAGGTTTTCTGATTGTAAAGCAAAACACTTGAAAACTAGGAAATGCAAGGTGTAGAAATTATGACCTTAAATTGTTCTCCTTTTACATCTTCATTTTAATTTCATCTGTGGTACACTGCACAAATTCAATAATAGGTACAGCTCATCGCTGGGCGGGAATTATCTACGAGCTGGGGTTTTTTCTGAAAATGATCAAACAGGAAATGTCAGCAGCAAACCACAAAAATACTGACTGTTCTAGTTACCTGTGTGGGGAAGAAAGTAAAATTTCTCATGTGTCTCACTCTTTATTTAATCTTGTGATGACTGGGGAAGCAATATCCCAATATATGAGATTTCACCAATACCTGGAATGTTGGATTTCTGGTGCACCAGATCCAGATTGCCAATACTTAATCACAGAATGGCATAGGCTGGAGAAAACCATCATGATCATTGAGTCCAACCATTAACCTGACTGTACCAAGCCCACTGCTAAGCCATGTCCCTAAGCTCCATATCCACATGACTTACAGACACATCCAGGGATGATATTTCAGCCACCTTCCTAGGCGGCTTGTTCCAATGCCTTATGTTCATTTCAATAAAGATTTTCCTGATGTCTGACCTAAACTTCCCCTGTCATGTTTATGGATAGAACTTACTCAAGGCTTTCATAATGACCAACCAGATAACCTGCAAACCTGAGACAGTCTGCAAACTTACTCAAAGACACTAGTTCTTCACTGAAGTGAAGAATCACTAGTTCTTCATTCAGTGAAGGATCCCTGCAGTGTTTTGTGGGTTGTTTTTTTTGTTTCCTTTTTAAACGTGCAGTGTTTTTAAGTGTATTTTACTACAAGTTTGTAAACAGATGTGTGATAGTGAAATACAGGCTGTGTGAGGCAGGCAGTATTGTTTGTTATGGAATGGGTCAAATTCAACAGTAATTTGGATTCCAGTTTGAGGTTTGTTGCTGTGTAATTTGACACAGACACAGCCCCTCCAGTGCAACATTTCTTTCACCTGGGAAAATTGGATAATGAACTAATGAAGGTTTTTCTTAGCTGATAATGCAGATCTATTTTCAGAACAGAGCAATTACATAATCTTTGTAGGAGATGTTCATCTCCACAAAATAAATGCAAAAATAAAGCTTATTTACACAGAAGTGTTATTGTTTTACATTGTTTAGGTAGTTCTCAGAGTTTGAGATGATGCTGAAATGATTCAGTAAAAAAATTCTCAAGAGCTTTAAAACTAACCCTTTATTGGCCACATGATTTTTCTCTCAACTGAAGTAGTTCACTGCTTGCCTCATACAAATTTAGTACCTTATCATTGCTACACCTACTTTTTTTTGAAGAAAAGATTATTCTGTGCATCTCAAAACTAGAGAAGATCTGAATTCACATAGTTTCACAGTTGTAAGTTGCAGCTGAATTAAAGGATTCAAGCTTTTTATTTACAGAAATAAAACTTGGGGGTTTGGGGTTTTTTAGGGGCTGTTCTTTCATTTCTTAGCCAGTTTTCTCTTTAATCAGTGAATTCTTCAGAAGGTCATAGAGAATTGTTTGCACAACGCTTTCACAACGTAATGCACTGTGTAAGTGCTGATTTTTGTGATTACCTGTCAGAGAATGAGAAAAGTCTGAATACAAGTTGTTCTTAGAAGTATGGTAAAGATGAATGCCTCTTCAGGCTATCAGCTGATTCACAGACTTCAGCCTACAAACTGAAGTCAGGAAAGCTTGGATTAGATGTACACGGTGCCTTGATAGTACTGTTTAGTACTTCCTGGATTCACTGTCTGAAAGTTTTCATGGTGCTTCTGAACTGTTAAGTTCTGTATTTGTACTGAAGAGAAGTCAAAGGAGGGAAAGCTCTCTCCTGTATTTCTTGGGAGCTTTTTCAGTTGGTTAGCTCCTTTCTTTCAAACCCTTATATTAAAAAAAGGGGGCGAAGAAAACCCCAAATCCAAATCTAATTTTTAAGCTCATGGAGGAGGCATAAGTATGAAATGATGTCATAAGATTCTCAGCAAAACATTTTTACTGTAGATTTTCATATTTTTTAGTTTAATTTTGGATCAAGTTCTGTGTTAGCTAGTTCATCCGAAGGAATTCTCCCTAAATCACTCTGATGCAACATATTCCCTGGAAACACTCAAGGTCAGGCTACCCAAGGCGCTGAGCAACCTGATCCGTTTGAGGATGTGCGTGCTCACAGGAGAGGGGCTGGACTAGATGACATTTAAAGTCTCTTCCAAACCAAAATTTTCTGATTATGTATTTTCTTATTTGATTTTTTTGTTTAAGTCGTCTTTCAGAAGAAAGGTTTAAAGGCTTCCATACATGACGTATGTATTGCCAACCTACTCCAAGAAGGCACAATGATGATGACTTAATTAAGATGGGCTGTTTCTGCTGTGATGCTACCAGACAAACTAGTGCTAAAGCTGCATGAAAGTTCTTTGTCAAACTTGTTTTTTGTGTAGTGGAAAAAGAATTTTCAAAAAATCATATAAATTATGTCTAGAAAAAAGTATCTACTGCATTATCGTCTGTGTGATGCGTTCTTGAACATCATTTCTCATATGGTTGAACTTGTTGCATACAGTTCAGTTTAACATAACATGAATGATGCAGGATCTCAGACCAAGTGACTGAGTGTTCCTCCATACAGATTTCAGACAGCAGCAGTGAGCAGTGCATGCATCAAATGCATGTGTCTCTGTTCTTATTAGCATAGTACTTGAAAGCTTCAGTCAAGACACAAACCCCATATTATTATGGACTCTATGACAGAAGCTGAAGAGATGAAGATTCTTAGACAGCAAGTTTGACATCCCTAGTAATGATAAAGCAGTATAGTTTGTGTCTCCTTTGGGCCTTCTCTGTGAGTAACTGTAGGGGAACAAATAATGGCTGTTACCGACGTAGGACAGATGTAATGCAGACAGACACTAACTTGTTCTATCATTTAGTGTCCAAGATAATGGTATCAACTCTGACACAGGTGACACCATTAGTGATAAACAGGACAAAAGATCAGTTTGCCTAGTATTTGATGCAAGGCTCTTCGTTTCTCTTAAACTTGTCACTCTAGGATGTCATACAACTCAGATCTCTCCTGTCTTTAATACCATGTTCATGTTTTTTCATGTGATTATTTCTAGACAATCTAGTTGTGCTGCAAACAACCAAGTATTTGTAGAACTGGGCACAGCTGGTTTGTTAGAGGAGCTACATATATGAATTTATTACAGTACATCTAGTTTGGTGCCATTCTGTCTTCAGACTATGGTCTGTTGAAGAGACTTAAGTTTCTGTGTCGGCTTAAATGAATTTTTTACAGCTGTTCCTGCTGAAATCCTTTGTATGAGGGCATGTGTGGCTTCGTGTTGGCTTTGATGGGAGTAGCATGGGGTACGTTTTAGCTGTTGACACATGGTTTGCCTTATTTCTGTCTGCTAGGATTATTACTGATACTATACGATAGCATATGTGTGGTAATAAATAGTAGAATATTCTGTGATTGCAGAGTTACAAATGAGTGAATATTAATCTATATAATATCCAAATAAAAAACCCACTAAATGTTTGAAGAACTATGCTTCAAACATAAAGAGTTCTTGTAAACTGCTAGTAACTGTGTGACCTTAGTCGTATCACATGGTTATCTTTCATGCTTATGCTCTCCCTCTGATTTCCAGCATTTAACCCCCTGTCTTTTAAATTAGGGGGGAAGTGCCTGAGTGTAGATTGCAAAACTCAGGCTGATGTCAGTAAAGCCATAATTTTGCCATATACAGTTTGAGGTTATTTGTGTGACATTAAGGTACAAGGAACTACTGCATGTATGTGTTTAACATACATAAATTCCCTCTGTGTGCCTTTAGTGCTTTATTGAGCTGAATGTAAGCTCATGATCTTCCTTTTTTTTTTAATTAATTTGCCTCTTATTTCTGTGTATTTAAACTTAATATCAACATTTATTACTTATTTTCACACAGCACATGGGCTAAATGTACCCATTAGCTAGTGGTTAAAACTAGCTGGTAGGCAAATAATTAGTCTCACTTATTAGAAGATTCAGAGGTATTTGTGTAGTTTGCTGTCTGTGCTGTATGTCCAAATGAAAACGTCCACATTCATGAGTATTTAACCTCTTTCGTGAGGAGTGAGCATTTTCTCTCACCAGACATGCACACCACTAATTTTTAACAAATAAATACACATTTAATCTGCCATTGTTGCAAAAAGAGGGGGTTGTTTATAATTTCTGAGAAAATAATAGTTCCTGAAACTTAAGTTAGGTTTGTCCAGTAATAGATAGAGTTTGTTGAATGCTGGGGATCACATGAAGGCCATTTGATTTCCTTTTGGAAAAAATAAGCGTAGAGAATCTAGTGGTGAATCAGATAATGTTTAAAAAGGTTACAGATCATACTTAACAATTGGATTCTGTATAAATCAGGGAAGACAGGGTGAAATCTGGTTTCCTTGCCATGTAGCATTTAGAAAGGCATATGTGTGTAAACTTCAACAGCATGATTTTCCCTACTTCCCCATCAGTGCTGTTTCTTCATCCATAATCTATATAAATCCAAATATTTTCTGCTTACAGGGGGATTAAATATGTGAAAACGTGGGTGCCCCAGAGGTGGGAAGAATGCAGCATCCATGTGTTGAACAAATGTTCTGGGTACACTTCCTTTTGAAATGCAGTTCTGCTCCGTTACTGTATTTGAAACAAACGAGGGGATCTGAAGCCCTGACACTGGACCTGTATTATTAATCAGTTACGTAGCACTAATTAAAGAAACCTGCATGCTTTTCCTTTTATTACATTCACATAAATATCTACAAATCATCAATATGGAAGGATCTGTCAGAGTAGAGCAGCCTGGATTCAGACAGGTGCCAATCAAAGCTGGAAAGCCCATTCCTAGTGACACTGCCAAGGACAAGGATGAATATTTGCTGGACTGCACTCTGGAATGGAAATGTTGCCACAAAGGCCTCATGCTTTCAGCTAAAGAGCAGCAGGGAACAGGATCCACCTGAGGAGCACAGGTTTGACACAGTTGGACTGCATCCAGCTTTGAGTATCGCCGTGGGTTCCTGTGGGAAGCTGGAGTCACTGATAACTAATGAGGTCCATACCCTGTTCAGAGCTCTGGCTGACAGCATGTCACAGAGCAGCAGGGTAATATAAATAATAAGATTTTGCTTTGTTTTCTTCCTTGCTTTTTGCTGCTTTTATTTTTAGCTCCCTGCTATAAGAGATGGGTCTCTGGATTGCTTGCTCTGGTGCACACACTTTCTTTTTCACTGGCTGTCTCTCTCTGTCTCTTGACAGGTGTAAGGAGGATCCTAAATATAGAAGCCACCCGTCAGTTGGCTTCAGCAATCAGCAAGCACTGATTTAGCTCTTCTCTTATCCAACTAAGCCCCAGAAGGGTGCTTTTTTAAAACATTTATAAATTTATTCATTAGAACCTCTCTTTAAAACTATTAGCAAACCAGGTTATCCTATAGCATGAAGAATACTACAAGCAACCTTTTTTTCCAAAATTAGAGTTGTCAGGAGCATCTCTTGCAATGGAAAGGAGAGAAAAATGCTTTTTAGAGATTCCCTGTATTTTAGCAATTTAATGATGCCATATCTCACTGGGGAAAACTATGACAATAGGTATAAGTACAACCTCCAGTTTTTTATATGAATTAACAAACTTTCTGACATAACTGTACGCTCTCCTATGAATTTTTCATCAGGAGAAGATACTTAACTGCAAGCGTACTGATGAGCTGGGGTTGACTTTTCCACTCACAGAAAGTAGATGAGTGGTGAGAAATGCGCTTGTCCTGTTACTAAATGTTTATAGCCCACCATAAAAGTATTGTGCACTATAAATAAATAAAATACAGAGGAGTATTTTTCACACTGTTTGCTTATTTATGCTTTTTTTAAGGTCAGCACAATAGTGATTCTCAAAAGTTGCTTGGACAAAATTAATATATCACTACTGCAAACAGTTTTAACTAGAATATTTGAATAAAAACCTAGCTGCATCACTCCCTTAAAGACAACATACACTTTTGTCTTGTCTGTAGGCAGCATCTCAAATTCTCTTCCTTGTCACCAGCTGCCATTAATATTAATAGAAATTTTTCAGTCTTCAGAGAAGAGAAGGGTTCAGTACTTAATTGTGACAAGAGAACTGCATGTGATGAAGAATTTTTTTGATACAGATTTGCTTTGATTTTTGTCTTTAATGGTGTTTCTAGGATATTAAACACTGTTAAGTAGAGTTACACAAGTGAAGTCAGAGCCTTTATGTGTCTGAGGAAAGCACTAGTACTTCTTTAATGATAGTTGTAGTGGCTACATGTGGTCTGTCTGGTTGTGAAAAGTTCTGTAGCAAAATATAGCATGGGTTTGTTATGCTTATGTAAGCCTTTATTTTTGGTATCCTCCCTATACTCAGCCATGAGAAACAACCTGTTCCCCTATTTCTTCTTTTACCATTTTATAAATTGGTATAGCTTACTGCAGGCTTTTGCCAGGCTGCAGAAGTTTGCTGTGGTGGTTGGTGGAGAGCAAAGACATACGTTGTCTGCTGCATAGAACAGCAGAACTGGCCCTGAGAAAAGGAAAACTTGTTTAAGGTAGATGTCTCCAGTAAAACAAAGCTTTCTCAGATTTGGGACAAGAGATACTAGGATAGGTCCAACTTTCTTGATACAGATTCTCCAAGCTTTATACCTCAAAATCCAAACTTTTTGCCTTTCAGAGATCAGAACTTGAACTCGCTGAAACCTAGTATCTTAGTTTATGAGCTTGAGTGTTTGGATTCAGAGCAAACTGAATATTCTTCAGAGTGAATTTACATGATCTGTCTGTGGCTTAGCAAAGGAGAAAATCAGAATTGCCATAATCTGATAATGCAGCTACCTGAGCACAGCTTTAGCTGCAACCTGTATCTACTGTGGTGGGCAAACATGTCTGCTGAGCTATGAGCCACTAATTTGGAAAGCAGAATGGATTCTTTAAAACTGCTTGGCATCTAATACGTAGAAGTTTATTCTCCTCTCAGTCCTCAAAATTTTATGTTTTTTCAATTTAGCTAGATACCTGGCTAGACTCTGTCTGCCTTTGGCTTTTCATTTCCAAAATACAGTAAGAGAAACTTTTATGCTGAGATTTATTAGACAGAAGAGGTGATAGTTTCCTCTGAGTTCAGGAAAATTCATACAGCTCCTAGCAAAAGCCAAGGGGGAAAAAAAGGCATTTAGAGTTAGAAAACTACCTTCCTAATAAAAACATTTTTAAATGTACCTACCTACCTATTTCCCTCTCTGTCTCTTTTTGGTATTTCTATGCATCTCTGTGTCTGTTTGCTGGGATATAACTGAGGATAAGGACTAGTGCGTATAACGGGATTAAGGGTGTATAAGAAGGTTAGCAAGAGCATGTAAGGATCCTTGGTGGGCAGAATGACGAAGACTGCTAATGAAAATAGACCCACTGGTCGTGTTACATACTTGGTAATACTGTGCCTCGAGTGCGAATATATGGGACAAAAGGAATCCCTGGGTATCTGTAGAACTGGGCTTGGCTCGTTTATGGTCCTAAAAGTGAGACAAATGTCAGCTTGTCCAAATAAGGAGACAAGGAACCAGTGTTCATAGTGCTGAAGTGGTTTCTGAAGCAGTACTCACTTTTGTATGCAGGCATTTAGAGCACAAGGTGGGTTTTCTCTCCCCTCATGGTACTAGTCATTAGAGCCTGACAGGAGTGGTCAGGCTGGATGATGTACAAACCTTGGGCTTTTTCAAACAGCAGAGTTACAGATAGGAGGTATAAATCTTGATAAAAGCACAGTCAGTTATGATTTGCCCACAGAGAGAAGGAGTCCTTGACTGTTTTCAAAACAGACTTGTGACTAACAGCTAGTTGTATAAATAATGGAGATCCTGTATCTTATGTGATAGGTAAGAATTGTCCTCTCAAGTGGTACAGTAGTCCCTTAAGCAAACAAAGACTTTACTTTTTAAAGGGTTGAGTAGTTTCTAAAAGATTTGCTTTAGTCTCATTTAAAATAGTACCTGTATTCCTGTGTGACTTGGTCTAGGTGATCCTGCTCTGGCAGGGAGATTGGACTAGACCCTCTTCCAAGGTCCCTTCCAATCCCTAATGATTCTATGATGACTAGAATTTGTATTTAAGCAGTTTTGCACCTTGTGGAGGAGACATCAAGTATTTTAAAGTGAAAGTAATACATACTATGATTTTTTAATAAAGTCACTGCTTTTAGAAGTAATGGTGAAGAAAATCCTCTTGTGATGGTATTCTCTTGCAGCAATGTTTTTGGTTGATGTCCTGTGGAATAGGACTTTTCATGGCAAGAGTTACACAGAAGAGGGCAGATTCAGTGCTGTCAAAGTAAAAGGTTTGGAAAACAGATGGGCAGGATGGCAGTTTTAAGAAGCAAGGTAGAACTGTGATCCTGATGTCTGAGTGCAAACCTGCGCTGTGGCAATTGCATAGTATCATCTTTTCTGTCATTTCTAGATTAGGATTTACATGGTCTCAGAACTTGCAGGTCAGACATATGCCTCCCATTTTCTTTTCCTTTAGGAAAAAATACAATATTTAAGATTCTTATTTCTGAATTATTATTTTTGTTGAAGGTCTAGATTTCCTTTAGATGTTATGAAACTTACTTTTTAATGAATAAACCTACCCTGTGCCTCTTTTGATACCTCCTTTTGTTCTTTGCAAAGCTACTGCTTTTATAGAGCTGTTGGATCAGTACTGGTTAGCAGTACTAGGAGATAGCAGTCTCCACAAAACTTTGCCCACTCCAGACTAAAACTCAGATACCTCCCCTAAGCAAAATTAAAGGGTTGGTACTTCAGGAAAGTGTCATGCAAATTAAAACCATAATCTCTGTTAAGCCAAGCTGACAAACAACCGTATGCATTTAGTCTGACTGTGCTTTTTGCAAACACTTTGTAGACCTGGACGTTTGACTGTTTGTCTCCAAGTTTATTAGCATTTAGCCTAGCGCAGCACTTTTCACAAAGCAATGGTCAGGGGGGAAAATCTACCCAAGTGCCCTTCATTGTGGCAAAGAGTGGTTAGAGCTATTGGCACTGGAGAGCCAGTACTGATCCAACAGCAGTTCCAGGACAGAAAGTGTCCGTGGTATGGAAGGCACAGGTTGCACAAGGCATAGCAAGTCTGCCATAGCTTCATAACTTTATCTTGCATGTCTATGTTCATGTAGTTCATGAGGTCTCAAATGCAGCTAAAAATATAACCTACCCAGTAAAAATTTCCAAGAAAAATCTACCTTGTCTGTTTCTCAGGGAAGACTAAAATGCAGGCATCAGATGTGGCTGACACCTGCTTGCTTGTGTCCTGGGCAAACTAGGGAGTACAGTATATGATATTGAGCTAAGTGTCAACACCGGTGTCAGCTGTAAAACCATCAGCTACACATAGAAATGTAGAGCGAACTGAAATATACGGGTATTAACTTTATGGACTCTGTGTCCATGAATGAAAAGGAAACAGAGAACCCCATGGAGAGGTGCTCTTTGTTCTGGATAGCCACGCACTTTAAACTATTGATGGCCTGCAGATTGATCACTCGGCTTGCAAACTTCCCTGATCACACTCATCCCATTTCTAGTTCAAGAATTAATCCCTTGGTGGCTGAAGCACAGGAGGGGCAAATCCTCAAGCAGCATGATCCTCTTAAGGGAAAAGTATAGACGCCAGAGTTGTGACTCCTGGAAGTGCTTAGTGGAGCACTTACTGAGAGATTCCAGCTTTCCAAACATGTGTGTTTTGTTTACATACCTTGTGATGTGAACTAAGGAACTCCAGGAATGGGATAGGGTGAATTAAAGAGTCCTTGGCTGGGCAAGGCAACGGCTTGATGGTCCCAGTTTTGCGATTAGGTTTTTATTAAGGACAAATCTGTAAAATCTTATGAATCACACATGCTCAAACTAATCTTGGATTGTTTGCTAGGAATCTAATGGTAAAAACATTAAATAACATCCATATTTTTGTATTTTTTTTTCACTAAGACATCAGTTTCCTAACACTAATCACACATAAATACTGCTTACCTATGGTATTTGTGGTAGAATTGTTTCCTTTAAGTGATTATACTGCAGCAGGCAGGAGACACTTAAGGTATTGGAGTCTCTTTCTCTGCAGATGTTTAAAACCCACCTGGATATGTTCCTGTGCAACTTGGTCTAGGTGATCCTGCTCTGGCAGGGGGATTGGACTAGGTGATCTTTTGAGGTCCCTTCCAATCCCTAATGGTTCTGTGATTTCTCCCAGTTTTACAGCCCAGGTAAACACTGCAGTCCTTGGAATCTAGAACTGTACAACTCTCAAAGGACAGCTGAAAAGGGGTGGCAAGACAGCACAGATTTGTGTTCCCCACACTCTGCGTGTTAGCTTTTGGGTGCTGCACATGCAACTCTTAAAAAAGGTGTCAGAGATTTTCCTATTCCTTGTTCCAGCACAAGTCCCAAAGAGGATCTCTTCTGGAGCAGCACTAATATGGTGTGGCTTAGGGTGACATGCCAAAACATGGCACTTTATAAACAGTCACCACATTTTTAATGGCTTTCATCAGGAGACATTAACCACTTGTCAAAGTGCCAGCCTGATTACTAGAGGGTCTGAAATAAACATCGGAGAAGTATGGGAAGGAATTGAGCCTCAGTTAGCCACTCCCACACATATTCTCTGGTGTTGAGAAAATAATAATTGTAGTGTAGTCCCAGCCCCACCGTAATTCTGAGTCTTTTGTGAGCAGAACATCAGTGCTGGACATGGTGAAACTGTTGTTAGTCTTGCTGGAGAGCAATCCTAGCTCAGCTGTGAGAAGCAACTACAGTGTCTGACATGCACGTGGCCACCTTTGAAGGGTGGCTGGAGGCATTCCAGAGTACTTGCTGGAGGATGTCACTAGCTGGCTGTCTTTGTTTTTCCTTCTTTCTAATGTACTCTGTCACCTCTTGTGGAAGTGATCTAACTCCAGCCAGCCAGACTGTGATTCTGCTGCTGCAGTTGGCTTTCAGTTCCTCCCTGTGCTACTCCCTTCTCCTGCACAACTGATGTAAACCAGTGGAGGTGTGAAAAGGAACAAACCTTAGCTGGGTCCTCAGTACTCTTGCAGTAAACTTCATGTGTACAGGAAGTTTCATTCCCGAACTAGCATGTGATGTAAAGGTGAATTTCTGAGCTACTGCTCTAGCCCACCTTTGACATCAGGCATCATGACAAATAGCCAGTGTCCAGCTTTGTGCTGTCAGGACATATTTCTCCTCTGTTTGGTTGGAAGGGGTAATGGCAACAGCCTGAACCTGTAAAGGTCTAAGAATAAAATGCGTCCTCTGGAGCCTTAGACTGTCACTTGATTTCCCCAAGTCACTCTACTGAATTACAAGGAGTTGTAACCTTTACAACACAGGGATGCTGTAGTAATTTCAGATCATAGCACACTGAGATTTTGAAGTAGTAAGAACTATGCACATATATTTCATAAATTAGCATATCTATGTATAAAAATATCTATCTGCTTCAACTCCATAATAATCAGTATCAGTAAAGTTCTCCAAGAAACTTAGTTCTGTGACGTAAGCTGTCCTTTCTAGGGAGAAAAATTAGTTGCCCTAGGAGGAAAAGTGTGATTCAAGTGTTACTAAACAGATTCCCATACAAGCTGCCACGTTTGTTCTGAAACCTCCTCTCCTTGTCTTTCAGTATCTGGAAAGATTAAGCACCTTTTCTTCACAGATAAATAAAAGCAAGAAGCACCACTTTGCTCCATTTACACTGGAAGACAGTTGATCATAAAACTAGTGTTCTGATATGTGGTTCTGGATTTAGTCATTCTCCGCTTGTCATCTTCCTCAGGCATGCAGTGATCCTGGCAATTCTTCTTGGACGGTGTCACTGTTGCTAAATCCATGACATTCTCATGGATCAAGACTGATCATGTGGCTATGAAGTCCAGTCGAGAGAATGTGGAAGCAGGTTTTTAACAAACTGTAGCAAATGCAAAGATTGTAGTGCCAAGCTATCAAAGTAGTGACTCAACTGCTCCGGTGGCAGTTTCCACCTGGGTCTAGTAATTACTTTACACACCAAAAGACTTCTCACCTGTGTAAAATCCCATGCAAAAAATACAGCAGGAGTTTTGTCAGACTTAAAATCCTACCTCTGTCTGAGCAGCTCAACAGACTAACTGAAGACTTAGTCATGGTACAATAGTGTCTGGATTTTGTGTAATACAGACTTCAAGTTGTTTATAGGAATGTGCTGCTGTGCTAGGGATTATTGTAAAAATCACGTTTCTTGAGTGACTGAACCATAAATGCCACCTATTTGTTTATTTACTTCTTTATTTTCTTAGATGCAAAAGAAGAAGTAGGGGAAGGGGTTAGAGTCACGTTGTCAAGCAGTGGAGGCATGTAAAAAGATTCAGATTCTGTACTTGGAAAATGCCAGCGTAATGGTAAAACAGGATAAAACAAGAACAGGACAGTGCAGGGTCTACAGCAGCAAAACTGAAGGAACACTTGTTCAAACAGCATCATACAAAACAAAACAAAATAAAAAGGAAAAATGTTTTAATGTAAATATTCTGAGGTGTATCTTTGAGCTGGAGTTAAAGATGACTATCAAGTTGTCATCAGCCAAAACTCACACCTCAGGCATTATCCCCAAGCAGTTGTCAAGCTGTCACCTTTGCACATCTGCAGGGAGGCATAACCAAGGGTTAGTTACTGAGACTTACGCAGTCTGTAAATGTGCAGGTCCAGGCAGTGTGTATTTTAGAGCTCTAAAGGGACACACTCTGAATCTGTGAAAATTATCTGCTGTAAATCCTGTGCATTAGTAAACATATTTGGTATCTGAAGAAAAACAGAAAAACAAAAACCAGTTGAAAAGTAGATCAAGATACCAAGCAAATAACCAGGAAAAATGTGTACGGAGGAGTTATAGAATAGTTCAGATGGCGTGATGGAAGTGACCAGAAATACTGTTAAGCTAATACTCATGCTGCGGCAGGGGGATTGGACTAGATGCTCTTTTGAGGTCCCTTCTAATCCCTATGATTAAATCTAGCCAGTCTTAGCAAAATAAAATTGAAGATTGCAATGATCCTGTAATAACTTTGTCAGAGGATGGGTTGAGATTAACTCATGGGGTATTTATGGTGTGATGCTGAAATGTGGCCAAGTGGACTGTGCAGGGTATATATGCTCTAGAGTTAATAATTACATGATCTTACTTTTCTCCTTCCATGGAAAAACGGTAACTCTAAAATACAAGCACCAGCAGGCTATTAAGTCTTGCAGCAAGTGGTATGGTGACCTAGAGCATACGGTAGTGTGATCACCTATTTTGACCTCGCACAGTAATTTCTATGGTCAGTATGTGACTGCTTCTTCAGCTCTGGGATATTACACAGAATCACGCTGGTTGGAAAAGACCCATGGGATCATAGAGTCCAATTTCCTGACAGCTGAAGGACAGAATTCAGTAAGGACTCAGACTCAGAAGGTGAAGAAAGCAGTGATTAGCCACTGGAGTAGGCATTTTCTTTCTATTCACCCTCTTTAAATAAAGACACTTTTTCAGGCCAGTGGTGTATTGAAGAGGCTGAAAAAGAGGCCAATAATCTTTGCTGATTGTTCTTCAGGCTGTCAGACCTTAAGCGTCACAATGTCCCTGTTTAGTCCTTCCTTTATTTCTGTCTGTATTTCATTATCAAGATACTTGCTTTGGTTGGTTGGGGCTGGGGGGGGGTTGTTGTCTCTGAGTCTCATGGCAGCTTCTTATATATGTCCTTTTCAGAAATACTACAAGTTAGCAGTGTCCTGGGGTTCAGCTTATGAGTGTCTTGACTTTACCATAGCCCCCTGTAGAAGGAATGTGTTAAATGTATGACCTGATGCTTGATGTGTCCAACTTCCAAAAAAAAAGAAAGTTAATTACTGGCATTATAAATAGTAATAAAAACTGAAATCTTTCTAGCCAGAAAGATGAATAATTTCCATGTCACAATGTGGAATTATAGAGTGTAAATAGGCAGAAGCAATATGTCTCTTATTTTCTGTCATGTAATGAAACTGGTGTCTCTTTTAGCTGCTGGCAGCTGGGGAGCACATCACGATTCTCTCAACAGATAGACTAAAGGAGCGAACAGCATTGTAATCCCAATGGCCTTTTGCCTATAGAAAGTATTTCTGAGGCCACAGGTTGAGAAAGTGGTAGGGCCAATTTGGAGAGTTACTGTCACTCTTTGCTGATAAAGAAGCTGGTTTTTTTCTGAGCTGGTTGAACTACAAGACCTTTGGAATTGATGCTAGGAAGACAAAACTGAATTAATAGAGGGTGATGGCATTTATTCTCCTGTGATAGGAAAAACATTGGCACGGGTTCTAGAAAGGACCAAAAAAATCATAATATTCTTGAAGTTTTATCATTCCTCCCTCAGTCTCAGGGCTTGCCAAGAGTTGAACACCACACTGCGTGAAGGTGAGCCAGTGTGCCAGGCAATCTGTGTAAAAGTCAGCTGCTTAAATATGATCTTTATAAAGGGTTTACACCTCTGCTGCAGCACTGAGGTTCTCTGAATTATCTCTGCTGCTGCCTGAAGCCTAAGTATCAACAGATACAATGCAAGTGACATATGGTGAGATTTCAGTGGAGTAATTTGTTAGCAGAGTGGTTATTGTGCACTGAGGTGCAGGTTTCTGGCAGGATACTTTATTTTTTTCTTTTTTTCCCCCCTGCCTTTGTACTCGAGTGTACTAACCAGATATAACATGCTGAATTTCTAACATCAGGAATGGATAAAATATCTTCACTAGACCTGGCATCGCTTCTCAAGGTTGATAAAGCTTGTAAGAATTAAAGCTGTAAGCCCGAAGGCTGAACTCTGCTCTCAGCTAACCTGCCTTTGCAAACATTAGCACCTACCTTTTGAGTGTTTGGTTTTTTTCCTGACTGCTTCGCATCTACTGCATTTTGATGTCTGTTTGTTTGATTCTTTTTGTCTTATTACATGTCTAAAATTTTTTTGCCAAAAGCTTGCAATACAGTTGTCTGACATAATTTCAAGATCCATTGAGCTATTCACCTGTTGGGATAGGGTGTGTCAGACAGGATGAATTGCATGTTGCATGCTTGACACATGGAAATTCTGTTTTGCACCCAAAGTGTGAAAGGCCAGTGGAAATGTGACAGTTTTGCATGTGACTATATGTGTGTGCAAACTGAACTCACATTGCTTAAACAGTAAGCTCTTTGGCAGCCAGAGTGTACAGCCGTGTCGACGGCAGTGCTGTGCTGGCTAATGGGCCATGTGGGGGGGACAAGCTTTAACAGCTTGACCGTAAGACAGTGCTAACACAGGTTTTAGGGTGGAAATGGCTCTTCTCCAGCCGGCTGGAAGCAGGCACAGGACACAGAAATTCCCATGAAGATTCCCACTTTTACTGCTGGTGTGTTGCTGCTAAGATGATCATTGCACTCCTTGGTTTTGAAGACGAGCAATGTGGTCCCTGGAATCCCTCATGTTATTGCAGAAAAACAATTATTTACCATAACATTTGGTTCTGTAGCATGTTGTGCAACCCCAGACGTACAACATTCTTACAATGGAGCAGGCTGCTTTCCACTACCAATGTGTGCCACGTGTATCCAAGCCTCTTCCCCAAGCTTGCCTCCTATTTATTTCTTTAGGTTATCTTGAAAGCCTGTGTAATACTCAGGCCCCCATTTGTATAAGTAGCCAACCTCTCTGTACCACACCTTATCTGCTGCATTATCAGATTTTTATACTCTTGTAAAGTGTTGGTCCTTTTATCAGTTCTTTGCTGACACAAAGATTAAGTTCTGCATGCTCTTAAGTCCTTTGCATGAAAATCAGCTGTGGCTTCTCCTCACCACTAGATTTGGAAGATGCTTTAAGTCCCTGCTTTAAAGTTTCTGATTTAAAGGGTTCTCCCAGCAAATGAAGAAAATCGTAATGGAAAGTATTCTAGCTTTTTGGAGCACCACTCTAATATCTCATGTAGATGCAAATTTCATAATGCCAGGCATTTCTATAATGATATCTTTTTGTGGCACAAATGATTCTGTATGTGCTTCAACACCTTTGTGCTGGCAGATGTGTTTAAAATGTATTAGGCCTCTTCCTGTGTCTTCAGTGTGTCACAGCTCAGAGTGTGCTCCGAGACGATACTGTTGCTAATCAGAGCAATCTGTATCCATGTAAGAAAACACAAACTGAATCAGTAGCAAAAATCTCTTCTCCAGTTTGCGTTGCCTCTCTCTGAATCCCGCTGCGTAGCTCTGCTCTGCACTGGGTGCCTAATGCCTTGTGTGAAAACCGTGTACAGGATGAGTAAGAAATACACAGTGGTAAACTGGTGAGTGGATGTGCACATTGCAGATAAGAGAAGTAGAAATCTATTCTAATTGTTATTCACTCAACTTGTGCAGGGAGAGCAAGGATGAAACACTTGCTCGTCTTTGTTCGGTTAATTGTGTATTAAACCACCGGTTCTATGATCAGTTCCACATGAGAAGATGCAAGTTAATTTTTATTGTTACTTTTTGTGCTTTTCACTCAGGCACACAAGGCTTCTTATGCAGGAAAGCTTGCAGGATTAAGGACTAATTTAAGGACAGGGAAATATATTAAAATGGATTTTTAATACTCTATTAAAAAAGCAAATCCATTTTCTAGATAGAATAGAATAGAGTGGAGATATTGAGTGTATGTATACGTGATAGTGATGTGTGATATGTCTATGTAAATCCCCCCCATCTCCACGTTCAAATGGGTGGGTTTACAGCAGGGATCCAGGACACATTAAAATGAAATAAAGCATTAATTCATGAAATACCTTTTAATATGAGAATAGAGGAAAACTTGTTAAAAGCAAATGGGTAGTGAAAAACAGTAGAGCTATATCCCTGAACTGCTAATACTTAATTCTAAACAACTTCTAGAATAACTCTGTCTTTGGGTTGTGTAAATGTTACACTTTTCCATGACTGCTAAAATGTAGTTGGACTGAATGGTTTGATGTGTTAGTGAACCTTTGCAAAACCTTCTGTTTGTATGCCAAGAACTGTTACAACTGTTGTGAAAACATTTCTTGTGTGGGCTCCTTTTATTACTGAAAGTTAAAATTCAGAGTAATTAATTTTCTTCATGTAATTACATTACATTTAAAATACCTTTTGAAAAAGCAGAGAGTAAGAAGTATTTATAGTTTTGTAACATGATCAGCTGAATTCTTTCATCTAGTGGCCAGTGTCTTACATGATGACTTAAGTGCAAATGTGATCCGTCACTATCAATTATCTTAAAGTACATACAAGTACATACATAAAGTACACCCCCTGACTGTCTTACTTATGTACAAGAGACTGCCTCACATGACCACATTTTTCCTGCAGGATCAGTTTCTGCTGAATGTTTAAAAATTACTTATCAATGTACAATTATTTAATTCTGCAGCAGAAACCACTTAGGAAAACATCTGGCCAGATTCATCCTCAAAGGATGTTGATCAATGCACTGAAAAGTCAATCAATCCAGGTACAGGAGTAGCTTCCTGAAGGAATCTTCAGGACTTGCCAGAATTCCCAGTTGGAAAGCTCCCACACCAGTTAGTGTTGTGGAGTTGGCTGGTATTGAGTTGTTCATCTCACTAAAGTAAGTTATTTGACTCTGATCTCATGTGTACAGGAGTTCCTGGCCCTCAGGGAGCGAATGCCCCAGGTATCCTGGATGTTCACATAGGCACAGCCCTGATGTACAAGTGCACCACAGCTGCATGTGTGGAAGTTGCTGTGAAATTCACTCTGTATCCCACTTGCACCACAATCTTCATGGCTCTGGCAGCAGTGGTGTGGTGTGGCTGCTCCTAAAGTACAGAACTTCTCAGTTCAAGCAGTATGTTGAGAAGGAAAGGAGCTTAAGGATAATGTATTTTTCACGGAAAGAGAAATAAAAAGAATAATTTAGCCTTTTATTTAAATACCTACATAAATTAACTTCCCTATTTCGATTGATCATAAGTATTAAGATTAGGATCTGTAAACTGATTTCCATAGTTACTGATGCGTGACAAAATAAGCAGTGCACCTTCATCCCCAGCTGTCGCGGGAGTACCTCAGAACTACACAGCAATTCTGGCACTCAGGACAAACCTTTCTGATCCTTCTATGCTTTCCAGCAGTTCAATGCACTTTGACTTACTTACTATTTGGTCGAATATTTGCATTAAAGGCTGTTATTATGAAAAAGAAGTTATAAGGATTAAAATGACCATAAAAATAAAATCTTCCATGTTGTAAACTATTTTACGATGGTCCCCGTTTTTAAAAAGCAAAGTTGTTTATAAATGAAGAAGGAATAGTGCTGGAAATTCTCATGACTGTGAGAAGGGGAATACAGATATTAATGCAAAAGCATAGTAAGTTTAACTTCAGATTCTGGTGTGTTTAGTGTTTTAGTGCAGATCAGGAATGTACGCGCTGGGTCCATTTTGCAGAGTGATCTCGATGCACACAAATTGTACTCCATGATAAAATTAACTGGTAGCGGTATTTCAAGAGCATGGCTAGCATTCTCAAACTGCTCAAAGTCATTCGGTCCACAAGACCAAACTATGATGAAATCCAAAGTAAGATGTCTCGAGTGCACCTGGTTTGAGCACTTGATCCTCAGCATAACTGCTTTGCTCTCCAGGTTTGCTCTTGATTAGACAGAGTGTTTGCTAATATGAACATGGTTTCTGTTTCAGTTATGTTATTCAGGACATTTTTCTAACTCTGCTGTTTTCTTTGGGAAAATCATGGCATTACTGACATCAGTGAACATTTTTGAAGTGATGAAAATGCCCAGCAAGGTTTTACACTCATTCCTGCCTCCATTCTTCTACCCTATATTTCTTTGAAATTGTTATGTTTAAAGAGATTTATCATTTTACAGCAGACACTTGCTGTTTGTAGAGGAGCAGGCTCACAATAAAGAGCCAAAAAGCTGGTCCCTTGAAGTGTTTTCATTCATTACTTCATTATTCCATTCCCCTGTCCAATCTTAAAGTATCAATTTTTCATTGTGGTACTGAAACTGGAGCTCATCAAATTCCCCAAAAGAATTTGAAGTAGAAGCTGCAATTACTGTTGTTCAGGTGCTTGCAGCACGTCATGCTTCATATTTACGGATGCCATTACTCTGCGCTGTAACGCAAGGAGTTTCTCTTGCAAGGAATTCTGGCTGCTCAGTGCTCGCATCCAAAGACCACGTTGAATATTTTAGGTGTGTGCTGTGATTTTCCTCGAGCTGCCTCCTTATAAGTGATGCAATTTTCATGTGTTTGTGTCATGAGTTAGAATGGATTTTACTTAAAGTAATTGGTTATACAGTCAAGGACGTAACCGCCATTGTGAAGATGGTTTATAACCAATAAAAGGGGACAGTCAGTGAAAATATGTAGCAGCTCAGCACCTTTTGGAAACAGAGCAATGATGTAAAAAAACAACTCAACAGAAATGACATGCTTCTTTCACAGAGCACTGGAACAGGCTGCCCAGGGTGGTTGTGGAGTCTCCTTCACTGGAGATGTTTAAAACCCGCCTGGATGTGTTCCTGTGTGACTTGGTCTAGAGGATCCTGCTGTTGCAGGGGGACTGGACTAGATGATCTTGGTCAATTGGTCCCTTCCAATCCCTAATGATTCTATGATTCTTTCAGCAACAGCTCTGCATTTCTGTGGTAACACTTTTTTGGTTATCCTTCCTTCTTTCACTGTATTTAAAGCAGTTTTTTAGGGAGGATTAAAATGGTCAGGTTTTACATGGAGGACGTGGAGATTTGCTTTAACCTTTTCAAAATGATTTTTTTAAAAATAAAAATAACTTCTTGAAACACTTACTGGTAATTCCTTTTTTCTTCTATTTAGGTAGGCCTCATTAGGTTCAGTGAAAAGAATCATTTTATTTAGGTCCTTAAACAGGGAAGTTATCCGCAGTAAGAGTTTTACTGGATTGATAGAGTTTGGCTGAAAGGAACCTGTCATAACATCCATTTTTTCTTGGCTTAAGGCTAAAGGAGTGGTACGTGAGTCTGAAAAATACTAAGTCTACTGTATGCATGTCCCTTAAGTGATGGCAGCTTGAGTGTGTAAGACTGATTAAATAGTTAAACACTTAACTACTGCATAGGCTGTGACTATCAAAGGGCTAACAGGAGTCTGCACAAACTTGCTGTAGCAGAAGATGTGCAGACCAAGAAACATTTTAATAGGCATTTGGAAATACATAGCACAAATGAACCGTGTGCTGTTTCCTAGTAACTGGAGCTTGAGACTGTGTTTAGCATATGGCTAAAACAATAAACTAAGTGGTATGCATACGGTAGAAGATGGGAACTACTGGAAGAATGCATGAGCTAATACATGAGAAACTTGGTAAATGTGTGTAAAATAGAACGTGGTTTGGATTCTTTGGATGTAAAGTAGAAGACAGCTAACCTCAGCACTTGCCAATTGTTAGGCATCCTGGCATGGTGCCATGAGTCAAAATAGCCCTGTGTAAGAAGTCCACTGTTAGATTTTACGTCTGTGCAAGGTGAGCAGCATTTCCCTAGAGGAGGTGTGAGTAGACAGCTTTGGAGGAATCGGGTGTGAGCAGTCCATGAGATCCTCTGGCCTGGGACTTAAAGGTGACATGACACCTGGTTAAGTTAGAGAGCTGGTTGTCCCTGAATGATTGTCTTGTGCTTGTGGGAGAGGCAAAAGTTGGAAAGGATAAAGCAGCTTCTCCCTTGACCTATTATCAGATAGCTTTAGAAAGCTGTTTGTTGGCTTTTTGTTGGAGATTTTAGTGCCTCGTTGGTAAATGTATTCTTTTCACAATGGAAAATTCGTAGGATTTGCAACATTTGTATTGCCACATCACTCTTATTCTGGAAGCTGCTAAAACAAATCAACTTACACTAGTGTAAATGTAGTGCAAAGGAATGTAGAATGAGCTTCATTGCACCAAGCGTGTGCTGAAGATAGAACTGGAGACGTAGAGTGACTCTGGATGGTTTTGCTTTGTGCCTCTCTGAGTATTAAGGGGTTGGAGAGGTTAGAGGTTTGCAGGACTACGCAATTTCTGCTCACACTTTCTTGCCTCAAAGTCTAGTGAACTAAGGGTGATGGTTCTTTTCATGGTCCTGCCATGATTTCCTTTATGATTTTGCAGGTCACTTGTAATTTATTTAGCCTTTCAGGAAATACCAATTTGGAGTGTGTAGTGTTTACAAAAGGCCAATAAGCATAACAAAGAGGGTGGTCCCTTTTCCTTGTCCAGATGACTGACAACAAATGAAGGGTCAGCTTCACATTTCATAGGTCACTTACTTTTTTCTCGTGGCAACAAAATCAGCCTGCCCACTTTCCCTCCCCAAGAACACTACCAATGGACTGTGTGACTGATGATGTGGCTCTTTTTGTGCTGGCATGCTTTTTGGTTTGGCATTAGAAAGTCAAAAGTCAGTGCAGTAGGTGTACAGTTGCTAAGGGTTACGCGATTTTGGGTGGAGCAAGAGATAATTTTGATGCATGCCATTAGATGCTGAGAAGAGGGAGTGCTGCAATCTTAGCATTACAGTGAGCAGTAACAGGTTTTAGAGTTTATTAGTCCAGAACATGCTATTTGATTATTTTGTATTTAGCAGTTGTCAAGAGTTTGGTAACTGAGCTGCCAATACCTTGCTTGTGTAGGAAAGCCAATAGCTTTCAGGCACTTTTATGATGCATTTCGATGTGCATCCTCAGTATTTTGTTATGTTGTGTACTTAAAAAGAGAGCATGCATGGAGGGAACCTTTGTATTGTGATATTAAATTTTACATACATAGATCTCTCATATCACTAGCGTTGGGTACTTAGGATTTAGCTAGCCAAATCTGACATAGTCATTAAGAATTTAATGACTTTTTTGCACAAATCTAGTAGTCTCTTATTTTTTTGCCTTCTCAGGGCACATAATTGCTTTGCCTCCATTTTGTTTCATTTCATCAAGAACTGCTTTTGCTGCCTCGGAAAAGGATTTCTGCAGAGTTGAAGAACACAGAACAATAGATCTGTATTTCAAGTGCATTAATGCTTTTTCTGGTGCCTGATGCTAGTGCTGGTTTTGTACTGTAAATGAAGAGAAATGAGTATATTTATGATGAGTGCTTATCACAAACTACAGTTTAGAAATGTCTGATTCTGTGTTTGCAATATGAAAGTAACTTATTCAGAGAAACAGAAGAACTATAAAAGATTTATATACAATTAGGAGTTTAACTCTAGTAGAAATGTCAACATTTTTCTCCCTAAATGCTCTTCTGTGAAAGTACTCTTCTGTTTCCCTTGGAGGATATACAGTATCCTACATAAATCAAAGTATTAAGTTGATTAAATATTAAACACAAATTCTAAACTTTCATTAAAGTGGTCCGTTACCTTTGTAAGACTGAAAGCTATCTCATCCTTCTTATCTAAAGTGTCATCAGTTGTACTGCAGGCAAGACATCTCACATAGCACTGCACTCTCCTATTTTGAATGAGAAGAGATTATGTTTCAGAGGTATGTTTAGAAAGGGGTATAAATGGATTGAATTTTGATTGTGCTACTTTGTTGTGCACTACAGGCCTTTTAAACATCAGTTGATCTCGGAGCACTTTCCAGATAGCCTTCAGCCATCCTGAGTGCCAGGAGGATGCCATGCTCATTTGCAAATGGAAGGTGGTCAGATGTCTCTGTTTATCTTCTGTACCCACACAGATCAGGTGGTTGTAGCTGTGGTAGTCTGGCTCACTGGGGGACTCTCACTTGACTTTGAAAGAGGGATTATTTTTTTTGAGAAAAGCAGGTGATAATTTAGTGAAGGAAGGTTTTCTTTTGCTGAATGACCATGGGGGTTTAGATTACATATGACTGCTCTTTTACTATTTACCCCATAATACAATCCTCAGGTGCAGTTCAGAAAGCCCATTTCAAGCTCAAGACTTCCCCACACATTCAATGGTACAAGGCAGAAACTTCCAGAGAGGCAACATAGAAAACCTACAGCAAGAACCTACAAATTGCCATGAATGTAATGAAGGTTTAGTACACAGACTCTTTAGTCACTGGAAAACATCAAGCTTGTGTAGGAAAGCATTCAGAGACTTTGTACTCACAAGCACTGAGCACTGTGTAACGTTACAGTAAGGATGTAGCCTCTGTCTGTAGAATCATTAGACAGAATCATTAGGGATCAGAAGGGACCTCCAACAGATCAGCTAGTCCAATCCCCCTGCCACAGCAGGATCACCTAGACCAAATCACACAGGAACACATCCAGGTCTATTTTAGATTTTGTAATGTGACAGAACACTAAAAGTGTATGAATCAAACGATCCACCATCATTAGTGCCAGGTAAACATACTTTGTCTGCACTTCTGATTCATTAGAAATACCTCTGTATAAAAGAGTATTTTGAAATAAGCAAACAGCATGTGCCTTAACATACTGCAAAATGTATTTTAACAGACAAGAAAGGATATTCATATGGAATTAGCAATTATCATGTCAGATGTTGGCAAAATAAGAATAAAATTATGAAGACTATAAACAGGAAAACTGTACAGACTGTGACAGTGAATGAGTGTCTACCAAAGATACGGCTCCACTGTTTGAGAACTGTCTTTATGGTGAACGGAGAACATAGTCTATTAGTTGTTTGCCTTCCCTTTCATGTGGGGAACGTTGCGTTCAGAGCTGTGGAGGCTTACAGGGTATCCTTGGAATCCGGTGTGTTGTTGCAGCAAAATTGCATTACAGTCATGTCAGTGAAGAGAAATGCAGAAACTGCACGTAGCTTAAAAGGCTCCTTCATCTTTTTCTAATGATATTGACAGCCTTTTCACCGAGCAATTTGGAAACTGCCTAAGGTAGCATTTTATAAATAAGATAACTTTTTTAAGGTTGCAGTGCTCTCATTCACAGAGATTTATCTGAATTAAGTGATTCAATCTTATAGTTTGTGCTTTTGCAATGTAAGAACTGGCCTTTCATTCCCACTTTCTCTTCTACTTACTGACACCCATCCAGACCTGAATAAATATAGCAAGACCCTCCAGAGCTGACGTCTTCCCCGCTTGCTTAGCTCTTTCTTGTGTTCCTTTTTCTGTTGCTTGAATACTTGACATCTGTGCATTTGAAACACTCTGCAGCACTTCTTATAGCCCAGGTCAGAACAAAGCATAGGCATCTCTTTACTTGTCACAGCGCAGGGAGAGGCAGCCCAAGGTGGAGAGTGGCTTCTGTTATTTGCATGATCAGGTTGATATTTCCATTGTTGTTTCTATTTGAATAGCCTTCTTTCTTTTTTATTTCTTAAAGAAAAACAATCATTTCCTAGATCAATATCAGCAAATCTGCAATTGTTTATTAAACTGTGGGTGTACTCCTTTCAGAACAGCTGTCACCGCTACTCTGTATTACAATTTTACTTAATTAAATACTATTTATGACAGTAACTTTAAACCCCAGTACTGCTTATTGGGAAATGGAAACAGAGGAAGTGTTGGAAGAGGAAATAGAATCCACTCTTGCAATTTACCTATTTTGCATAAAATAGAGGGACATTAGCAATTGGCTTTTTTTTCTTTGCTAACTGTAATGACTGCCAGAGATACTGATTTAATCAACCAACCATGCAAGTGCAATGATTGTGAATCAGATCGTTGTGAAGCAAACAAATGTTTCACAGTGAATTGCCAAGGGATACCAGCTACCGCGCTGTTTTTACTCAAATAGATTGTCTTTTAAGCAGCTGCCCCATAAAAAGTCTTGGCTATGTATGGACCTTTAATCAAAATGTCACTAAATCCCGTGTTTGGTATGCTTCATTTGAAACACAACCAATGCTCTTATTTATTAAATTGTCTGGTGTTGACTGCAGCCATGGTTAACCCTAGTAAGCAAAGATGGATGAGCAAGTGACAAAAACCTTGTACCAGAGCTGAGATCAGTTGTGTGTGTGATGTCTTGATCTATTGGTACATTCCTCCTGGGGACCATTGGACAATTAAGTTCACCCATTTCAAACACAGCCCTTTCTGTGCACTCTGGTTTGATAGGAGAATGGGTCACTCCTGGTAGTGATTGCTACATAAATTAGATTGCATCGTATTGATGCTTAATTAGAGAATGTGTTGAAATTGGGGAAGGGGACAAATGGAGGAGGGGAGGGTTGGCTCGCCAGTAAATGTCAGACTCTTCCCTAATAGCCTGTCTTTTTAATGTGCATTGAATGCACTGACAAGCAACATGGCCTCCTGACCTTAGAGCATTTACCCCAGCCTCAGAAAGGAAGGTGAAGCCTCTTTGAGACAGCATTGTTTTAAAGCTGCATTACATTTCATGTCATTCTTGTTCAGCTTTACTGTGAACTGACCCTTACAGCCCTTTGGTCCCGCGTGTGCAGTTGGAAACCATTCCTGTGCCTGAGCTTTCTGAATCAAAGCACTTGCAGTCTCCTCAGACAGGCTTTCAAAAGCAAAGCCCAAACATCATGAGCATATACTCCTATTTTTTAAGGTTTATATAAGTAATTTGTGAGCTATCCGTAAGAGGTCTTTTTCCTTTGAAGAGTGAAGCTGACACTTTGGTGTCACTCTGATGATGACATTTACCATTACCCTTCAATTCCCAGTTTCTGCAGATTTACGAAAAATGCTATATTCAGGATCATTCATTATTGGAAGATTACAACAGAAATACAAGACCTGCATAGCTGCTCATGACTGAAGTGGCCTGTGAAGCCTAACACTATCCATTTCAAAAGGTTAATTTTGTTAGGTTTAAGATCAAATGAATTATGGGGTTGGTTGCTGCTGGTTCTTTTCAGGATAATTGCATTTATTTTTAATCTTTTTTTCTGGTAGTTTACAGTATGCTAGCACTTCTGATAGACTGCTGGTATGGTTTAACACCCTGGAGAAACTTAGTCATGATTTTAATATATCTAAGGTCCACCTTCACCAGACACTGTCTTGGTCACAGGATCAGGAGTCTTGACCTGCCTTAGGCAGGACCTCATATTGTAATGGACAGTTTTGAAAACTGTTTAGAAATTATAAAACTGCAGTGTGTATGGGAACAGATTAATAATCTCTTAAACAGGAGGAAAAGAATGCATTGATTATTTTCTTGTATACTGTTATCCTTTTCAGATAGCCATTAATATGCACTTGCATCCCAGGAACCACAACATGCCAGCTGCGCCTTTAGCAAAAGCTCAGTGCAATTCAGTGCGACTTTGTGAAATGGGAAGAATTTAAAGACAGCATGGCAATGCTAATTTTGATGTTAATTTCTGTAGAAACTTAATATTCTGTGCCAGGCTTTTGCTTGTACAATAATCTCTGCTTTGCATCTTTTGCATCTTTGGTTGTGGTATTTTACTTTTTGTTTTAAATGGCAGCACTGAATGCAGATAGAGCCTGTCTTTCAGAAGATGGAGACTATTTAAGTCTTTCAAAAAAAAGTCTCTTCATTAGTAGAAATGCTTTTACTACACATGCCACAGCAGTGGCACATTAGGGAGGTGACAGCTTTGCACATTGGAAGTCAGGCTTTGAAAAGAAGAATATATTTGCAAATGAAACAGCTGATTAATTTGAATGTGCAGCTTTCAAGTAATATTCTGTGCAAGAGTACACTGTGCAGCAAAATTTCTTGAAGTATATAATAATTTGAAACAAGCATAAATGAGGAGAGTCACATTACATTGATGGACTATAGTCTGAGTTTTTGGTTGGATTTTTTTACACTACATGGGTTTATCAGAACATGGCATTCTGCTGTCTGATAGATCTTTTATTTATTAATCTTTAATAAACAAAGAGGGTTCAACATCACAGAAAACTGCATGTGAAAGGAGACTATAAAGCTTGGTAGGAAACAACTCAGTTGTGTAAAATATTCCTACACTTTTTTGCCAAACTGTATTGGTTTTTAAGTGCTTAAATGATAATAGAATATTTTCAACATTAGTTTCATATGAAATGACCATTACAAATGACTTTTTAAAAATAATAGTGTCATACAGAGTTGTAAAGAAGACACTGCCTAAGTAATCAAGCCGTATCTTCCAGAGTGCATGAACACCTACTTGTCTTTAAGCATCCCTCTATTTTAACTTTTACATTTAAGCAAGTAGCAAACCCAGAAAAGGTAGGCTTGCTGTAGAGGATCTGAGAGCAGACTCCCAGTTTAGCTGTGTACTCAAGTAATATGACTAGTGCTACTGGCATAGGTGGAATTCCAGCACATGTAACTTCAAGTATTTGTCACTCTTGTGTCATGGACTTCTGCTACAAGGAGAACACTCATCAGACAATTAGATAAATGCAGAGACATACAGCTTCCTGCTGATGTAATGTCACCAGTTTAGTTGCACTTACCTAATAAATTCTATGAGGGGGCCTACATTGCCTCTAGTTTTAGTTTTACCTGCAGTGTATTTGAAGAAGCCCTTTTTGTTGCCCTTGACCTCCCTTGCAAGGGTTGAGGGTCATGTGTGGTAGGAACAGGATACCTAGCAGAATCAGAACCCTGGACTTGAGGAGGGCCAACTTTGGCCTTTTCAAGCAATTGCTAGGGGAAATCCCATGGGACAGGGACTGGCAGGTAAAAGGCCCCAGGCAGCTGGTTAACATTCAAATACCACTTCCCTGAAGCACAACACAAAAGCACTTCAACAGGAAGGGAGTCAAGGAAGGGAGCGAGAAGACCAGCGTGGTTAAACAGGGAGCTGCTGGGCAAACTGAGGAGGAAGAAGAAAGTCTATAGTTCATGGAAGGAGGGGATGGCCACTTGGGGTGATTATAAGGCTCTAGTCAGAGAATGTAGGGACACAACTAGGAAAGCTAAGGCCTCCTTGGAATTAAACCTTGCAGAGCGGCTGGAGGGAGTCCAGGGTAGAGCAATGAGGACAATGAAGGAAGTGGAGCCACCTCCCTTATGAGGAGAGGCTGAGGGAGCTGGGTCTCTTTAGCTTGGAGGAGACTGAGGGGTGACCTCATTAATGTCTATAAATCTGTGAAGGGTGGGTGTCAGGAGGATGGAGCCAGGCTCTTCTCAATGTCATCTAGTAATAGGATGAGGAGCAATGAGTGTAAGCTGGAATGTAGGAGGTTCCATGTGAGTGTGAGAACAAACTTCTTCACAGAGAGGGTGACAGAGCATTGGAACAGGCTGCCCAGGTGGGTTGTAGAGTCTCCTTCTCTGGAGATGTTTAAAAGCCACCTGGCTATATTCCTATGTGATTTGGTCTGGGTGATCCTGCTGTGGCAGGGAGATTGGACTAGATGATCTTTCGAGATCCCTTCCAATCCCTAATGATTCAATGATTCTATGAGTATATTTCTGAGATCAAAAATGTTAAGTAAAGTTTGAGTGTTTGATTGTTTTTGTCAATGCTGAACAAGCGTGTCTCTGAGTGTATCTAGTTGTAAAAGCCTTTTAATGAGACCCATCTGAGAACAACTGACAGTCATTTAGACGAAAAATTTTTGAAGTCTTCTCTGTTAAAGTGTTTCAGTACTATAATCTTCAATAATTAAAAAATAATTTTTAAGGAGTAATTTTGTAGCTAATTCTATGTCAGGCTTACTTTAAAGATTGAGCTAAAATGATTAAATAATATTTTGTCTGTCAGTAATTTCCATTACACGATATTTTTCATGTTATTTACTATAAATCTGTGAACTCCAAGAGACTTTTTGGCAAAGTCAAGGGAAATATTTGTGAGGCAGGAGCTGTAAGTGTGAACATGTGTGGCTAAACACCTGTCAGCCACTTGGTGTGCACTGAACAAGCCCTGGCTCCTCAAAGTGAACACTGTATCCAAGGAATTACGTGGTCACTCCAGTTGCACAAGTTGGTGATTTGGAGAAATGTGTCACATTTGATGAAGTGCAGTCACAGAGGAAAAACTGAACTGAGTCACAGAGACAGTGTAGTTCGGTGTGAGTGAGCAGCAGTGGGTGGTAGGTCCAGCTTCTGGGACGGTGGCTGCTGTTCCCTCATCGATCCTTGAAGCCTTCTGATAGAGGTAGTAAGGCAAGATTTTGTTGGAAGATGAGAACAAAGGAGCTGTTCAAGCTGTGCTTCATGCCTACAAGAGAGATGTTGGCGTGAAGGAGTTAGTTGTTCTTAGAATTTTGGGGAAAGCTTTTTGCTTTTCTAGGCATTGGGGCAAATCCTGAGCAGTTCACTGACTGTTGAACCTACCTGTGTTGTTGTTTAACCCCAGTCAGAAACTAAGCATCACACAGCCTCTTTCTCACTGTCCACTGAGACTTAATATTAAAAGTAAACCATTTGCCAGAACACAGGCAGTTACTGGGGTGTGACAGATCTGCCCTTCACTTGTCATGAGCCACTGACTTTGTTGTTCTGTCTGTATCAATGCTGCTTCACTGGGCTTCCAGTTCCGTGTTTATCTGTGGTTTCCTTGAAAGAGCAATTGGTACTGCAGTCACTAGTGGAGGCTCCTGTGTGCTTGTTCTGTGAAGGCTGTGAGTGAGAAGAATCAAGTTAATCAAGAGAAGGGGTCTTTGGAAAAATGTTGGAAAATTGTACTAGCTTGTGTGACTGGATGGCTTAAACGTGTGAAATAAGAACTGTGATATCCCAAGTCTGCTACTACAAATCAAGTGTATCCTGAAGAGTTTTCTGTCTGCATTGACAGATATAACACAGAAATCACGTCTTGCTCGCCAAATGCATCAATTTGGCAAATGTAAAATAACTATTCCAAGCAAGGATTTTAGATTTTGAAAACAGGAAAGAGCAAGAGGTTCACGCTAGCCATGGCTATTGGGTCTGTCTTACATGTGGGAAGTCCTCACAGACTGAAAGGCAGCAGCTTGTCATGTCTAATTGTCAGACAGTCTAATTGAGTAAAGAAACAAAAGTACAATCTTCTTTTTTCTTCTTGCCAACAGAAGAAATATCTGTGCCTATGGAGCAGGAGATGTATTTTATGAATCCATTTGCCTCCATAGAGATGGCAGTTTCCTTATTTTCCTCTCTCAGTGCAGTAGCTAAATATCACAAATGAATCTGTGCTTTGTTTTTATTACATGGATTTTCTTCCAAACGTTTATACAAAATTGTGTGGTACATTTTTCAGCAAGTCACTAGCAATGGATGTACATGCCTGTATTGCTACTACATTAGAATAAAGGGGGGCTCTCCCAACAACTGCAGCACCCCTTTTCACTTAGATTTCCAAATCCTTAACTTCTTTGCAAATTTGCACTGACTGTATATGAAATTTATACTGTAGCTGTCATAACTTCACCTAGTTCACTAGCAAAGTTTCAAGCAACAGAAAAAGAAGTACTGGAGAGCTGTACAGCATCCTGAGGGGTTCACACCCGTAGAAGTTATATATAAAACAAGGCAAATCGGGTCTCTAGATTATGAATTAAATCTCTTCCACTCTGTGGCATCTAATTGGACCTCTGCAAATCCTACAGGCAGATCTGGAGAACTCACAGATACTTACACAGAGTACTTTGCCTTAATTTGTCTTAAATTATATAATCCTCTATTACTCGCTTTCTGGCTGTTCAGCAGAGAGTCAAGAGCTTGATCTAATTAACCATGGGATTTTAGTGATCTTTGCACCAGTCTCTCTATGTCCAGCCCTTTTCTTTCCCTGAGTTAGAATTAGTGTGATTTTAGCACACAGTGGCAGTTTGTTTGGTCTTTATTAAAACCTGCCTTGATTACTCCTTCCGAAGTCTGGTTCTTTATAAATCTATCCCTCTGCTCTGAAATGCTGAAATGCAGGTACTGTCAGCTTAATAGGTCATCAAAATATATACTGTTATTACAACTCAGTAGTTTTGTACTAGGAGGCATACATGCAGTAGCAGGGGCAATTTCTGTGTAGAAGGTTAGTAATTCCTTTGTAACGTATGTTCTTTCACTTGCCTACTATAAATTACAATAAACAGCTTCTCTTCGCCCTTTAGTGTTACCTAACAGTGAGAAAGAATTGTTGAGAGTCCTGCTCTTAAGATAATTTTGTAGTCTTTCCCCTCACCTTCACTGATGGCAAATCATCTTCATTTTCAGGATCGGATGCTTTTTAGATTTTTCTGAGCTAGCAAATAGAGTGGGGTTAGTTTGAACAAGTACAGCAAGGCTTGCTCTCACTGTTTCCAATATTTCATTTTTCAAACTCCACTTTTTTTATTGAATTAGCAGCAATGTGTTATCAAAAAGGGAAAAAACCACATAAGTTAAGAAATACTACCTATTTTGAAAATATTTATTCCTCTTCTACTTACAGCTTTCATTAATTGTTTGGTTTTGAATGTAAAGACTGTTCAGTAACTTGAGCAAAATGTAATCTTAGGAGAGCTGGATGCGAATCTCCAACATAGCAAGTGACTTCAGAGCTGTGCACCTGCCTCTTTATGTTATAATATGTTATCCAAGCAGCTAATGGACCTTAAATTAGGGTGAGTGGTCTGCAAAGCTATGGCATGTAATTACATGAATCCACTTTCCTTGAAGTCAGCAGAATAAAACTGCATCAGTTTCAGAAGGAAGCAGATTGGAGTCAGGCTGTCTTAGATCTCTTAGTTTCTTTTATAGTAAATAAGCAGTGCTGTGTTGTGCAAGTATAGTTTGGATTTGCAGCTTTAGGAAAAAATTAAGCTTTAATGAAGTTAAAAGAAAGCTTTCTTAGCCTAAGAACTGATATCTTAAGTTCTACTTGGAGTATGATTAGGGGTGTATATGTGAAAATCCTCAGAGTTTAGGAAATCTAATTGTCTTGTTCAAAACAAAAAGCAGGAAAGAAGAAGAAAAAGCTTTCTATACGGTCAAAACAGCTGCTTAGTTAATAGTGTAATGTGGATGGATGACTCTGTAGTGTTCTGTCTGTTTCTTCATCAATGTGATCAGAGTCCAGGTGGCAGTAGCCAGGTTGAACCTTCCAGTTCCCATGTAAATGGCCCGTGTCAGACAGACCTGTGTCTTTAATCGGACTTCGTCGTTCAGATCTCTTAGAAGTTGCTGTGGAAAGGCAAGTGTGTGCTCCTTTTGACCAGTCATCACTTGATATGAGGAAAACCTGTGTGCAGGAGAAGGGGCTCCAAATCAGTTGTACTGGAGAACGTAATCACTTTTCAGTGGAACATCACTTGCAATGTTTGTGCCAAACGACTAGCGATAGGAACAAACTAACCTACTGTGCTGGCTTTCTTTTGGTGCCCTTTGCAGAGAAAGAAAAATAAGAGTGCTGCTTCTTTAAGTCATGGGAGCTCACGTTTGCCTGACAGCTTTCCAATTGTTAAACAAACTGACAAAGAGCAGCTGCCACACAGACACTGCACTGCAGGCTTCAGTTGATAGGAGCACCAGACAAGCACTGCAGTGCCTAAAGGCTCTTGTTTCATTTTTTAAAAGACACACATTTAAAAAAGTCCCATAATTGCAATGATATAATGGTTCTTTAACTGAACAACAAACCAAAAGTGTTGTATTTTAAACGTTCTGCGGAGTTTTCCCATGGAAGTTACAGGAAGTGATGGTGTCCATTTGCAAAAAAGCCAGTGTGTGAGGAGCAAGAAATATCTGAAATACACACTTTTGCCTGTTGGCAAGATGGGAGAATGGAGATGCAGAAACACTGATTTTAGATCTTGTAAATAGTTCTAATGATGTTATTGAAGTTCCTGTGGAAAGACAAGAGTGATTATACTGAGCTCCCTCAGAGCTGTAGAGTGCTGTTTTATCATTTGCACTTTTGAGAGTCATGTAGAAATTCTCATCCAAAGTTATTAAATCTTATTATTGGACCCTGCTGTACCAGCTGTTGTGCAGGCAAGTAAGAAGAGGACAGTTTCCACTATAGAAGATTTATTAGGCTAAGAAGAATATACAAGCAAATAGATATTTAAGGTAAATATGCAGTAGGTACTTGAAAGAACTTTTTTTAACATTTAATTTACACGTGGGGAGGAAAATAGCCATTGGATTAGAATGAAAGTGGACTTCTTCCTGTTCCAGTCTAGAAACTAGTACTGTTAGGAACTGAATCTTCCTAAAAGTCAAAGGTGTAGCCTAGATGTGCTGGAGAACCTGGACTCAAGTGTGTTCTAGGGGTCAGCAGGGGTAGTGTAGAAGGTAAATAGTTCATCTCACCTGGCTGAGCGTAGGAATGAGGTGGGTCTGGAGATGCCTTTTACCACTGACTGAAACAGAAGCCTAGTTCAACTGCAAATTAAAACAAAAAAAACCCAACCAAAAACCAGTCTGGATGACTAACTTCAGAAGGAAAGATGTGGGTTAATAGTGCAGAGACAGGAATTCTAGACAATATTGAAAAAAATCAACAATATCTTGAAAAATCAACAGTATTTTCCCAAGTAAAGGAAGAAAATGATCCATATTTCTTTTACAAGTAATAACAGTAATCAATAATTGATGTATTTAAAGGTAACTTATTCCAAAATATAATATAAGTTCTCCCCATTCAGGTATCCTTTTAGGACCGAAAATAATATATCCAGTAAAAATACAAAGCAGAGGGAAATGAGAAAAATCAATTTAAAAATCAATCCACCCTGAATTTTTTCTATCAACTTCTATTAGAAATAGCACTCAGGATTTTCTGTAACTTAAATGATTCATAAAAATTCTCAGTGTGTTCACTTATTTATGCTTTTGAAAACACTCTTGTGTAACAGGTTTCACTTTTTAACCTTTCACATGTCGCATTCTTTCACACCAAAAAACAGAAAATAGTGAAAAGTGGAAGATGATAACATTTTTGGGGTTTTTTCATGCTTGTGCTTCTGAGTTCATACTGTTCTCATGCATACAAATGATGGGTTTAAAGCCATGGTAGACGTGGATTTAAGGTGATCACTACTGTAACAAGTGAGTTTAACAAGCTGATTTCTATGCAGAGGTAAATAAGTAATACAGGGGGCTTGAGGAGACTAGGAAGTTAGGTTTTTTTCAATCAGGTTTTGGAAAGCAAATTATAGAACGAAAGGTTTGGGAACATTAAAAAACTGATGGAATCAACTGTAATAGTCAGTGAAAATGTAAGTGGTCACTAGATCCCAACATCGGTCACTTTCATGTGACCACATTAGAAGTGCTGCATGTGAATGAGCGAAGAAGTAAGGCAGTAAGAGTACTCGTGGTGATGCAGTACAAAAAGAGAAAGCAAATACAGACAATGACTATGTCGACCTGTTAGCAGCTATTGAACCTCCCAGGAAAAGCCATGAGCAATAATCTGAAAGGATCTCCTTGCAGATAGGCAGCAAAGATGCAACAAACATTCACCAAAGACTTGTAAAATAGCCTGATGATTGGTTAAAATCACACAAAGGATAACAAGTGTCATGAATAATCTAGAGGAAGGGCTGCTCAGCTACAGTGGATTAAAGGAAATTTTAGAAACCTTTTAAAGCATCAAGTCCATCTGGATGTCTTTCCTTCAGCATGCTTTGCTTTTTAAGGGTTTAATGAGATAATAAGCCCTTCAGCAGAAAGTTGTGATGGGGACACTGGAGGACAAATGCATGGAATCTCCAGTCTTTTTACTCATGCTGTTACCCTCTCTGACTTCTTCAGGATTTGTGAAAAGAGTGGGAGGTATGCAAAGAGATAAACTGAGGTAAATTATCTTTTCATCACCTCCATATGGTGATATGAAGGGGGTACTCCAGTAATGACATATCACTAGATTTCCTTTTAAGACACTTGCTCAAGCCCTTCTTCCAGTACACTCTCCTATGGTTTCCCATTAAAAGGCTCTGATGCTCATTATAAGGTTTAATTTTACTAATTTATTTGTGGTTTATTACTAATCATCTATGAGATGAGTAACTCTCATTCTTAATTCTTAGCAACTGTCAAGAATTCTGAACAACTGTTGTAGTAGTCCCCAGCTCTTTTTAGTGCCAAAGTGTTTGTCCCAGTGTCGCAATCCGGTTTGCGTACGGATTCATGGGATAGTCAATCTAAAAAGGTATCATTGAATGTATGGGGTGGCACAAACATGCTTGAGGATATGCTTCAATAAATTGATAGCAGAGCTGAATTAGGGCAAAAATGTATCACGACAGGTTTATTTAATAGTAGGGCATAAGAAAGGAGAGAGAGAGAGACTGGAAAGGAGAGAGGGAAAAGGAGGACGAAATAGGTAAGAAAAGGTTAGCATTAGATTGCCACTGCCAGAGTTTTGTGTCCGTTGTCTCTCTGTTCCTGCGTGGATCCTTCAGGTGTGGTGGAGGAGATCACCAAAAATTGGGGATCTGGAGGGCCACTTGCCTCTCCTGTGTCCCTCCTTTCTCCCCCTCTTTTAGAAAGGTAAAGACCAGGCAACTCAGAGAAGGTGTTTGTGTATTGCCATGGAGGGTCAGGAAGTTCTACAAGCATTTTGAAATGCTTGTATATTTTCCCAGACATCTTCAGCTGAATGTGAATTTCTGGTATTGTCCTCTGCAAGAGGAATGTGGTTGCCAATTTCTGCTATTGGCCTCTCTGCAAGAGGAAGCCAGGTGCTGATTTCTGGCATTCCCTTTCTTGGGACATGTTAACACAAATAAAAGTCTCTGATTCTCACACCCAGTAAGCATGTTCTACGTTACATGTAGAACTTAAAACATGTTTCATGGTTTTTTTACGACTTCCACAATTTTCTGTGCATCTTTTTTCTTCATGGAAAATCTGTGAAGCATTTTATATAGTACAATTCTTCCTGTAAAGACTTCAGAACTATTTTATTGAGAAGCATTGATTTTACAGTCTTTTAAAATCTTGACTAAAATTAGAAGAAAATACCTGCAAGCTAAAAAAAATATTCATGTAAGTCTAGATAATCACAGTGGATGTGATAAGGTCTTCTCTTGAATTACTGATTTGGCATACATGGTCCATCAATATTGTTTTCCTCCCAAAATTTTGAATTACAACTAAGCATTGTGCCATCTGGACTAGAAGTCAGAGTTCATCCAGCACACTGAGGAGATTTTAGAGGGCAGACAGTCTTCTGAAAGCTTTTGGCTCCTGGGAACTAGATAAATTAAAATTGCGCAGTGATAAATGATAGGAGTAAGGTAATTTCAGCCTAAGACTTTTTCATGTCTTTAAAAAAAATAAAAATCAGGATGTTTTAAAATGCATGTTTTCCATGAATGAAACCTGAAACACCTGCAAATCAGTGAGGAAATACTGAACGAGCTGTACAGACAGAGTGAAACCTTTATCCAAAGATTTTTGAAGACACAACACAACGGAAGATAAAGGATATAATGCCATAGATGAAAGTGTTAAGCAAGCCAAGCCAGGGGGTGGAGGGTGGATGAAGAGAGTTCTGTCATTGGCAGAAGCTATAGTTAATGGGAAACCATGGTTACCTGGACCAGCTTCTGGTACAGGTGTTTTTGGGATGGCCTCAAAGACACTTAGAGCTAAGCCTTCACAAAGTACCTGTTTACTGTGTTAGAGGATTCTGCTTGTGGGAAATAGGATGCAAATAGGATTCAGGAGACACATTGTATTGATTAGGAAGTGACCCATTATTGATTGAGAAGAGGGATTTGTCTTAAATTTGACACTTTTGTAAAATTTGGTATGTTCCTTACTAGGTAGCTGCTGTTCCTATCTATGCACATTTTAATGTAGGCTGCCAGAAAGTCTTTAACTTTAGATATAACACCCTTAAGTCTTTGTGTTTGAATGACTAATTACTTTCTTCTAAAGCAGGAGGAAGGACCCTTTAATAAAAGTAGCAAGTAGTAGCTCTGTAAGAGTGATTTTTCCTTTATAGGGTATTGATTGTGGTTTTACAAAAGAATGCACCTATTGCCATGAAAAGGAGGAGTAAAATCAGTTCTCTATGTTCTTTCTTAATCTTCAGACTGTCCATGTTGCAGCAAAAATACAGTCTCTCCTACGTTCATGAGTAATCGAAGTACATTCCTTGGGTATCAAATCAAGGCTAGGAAATTGTTAGGATAAATATATGTGTGCATTCCAGGCTTCAGAGCAAAGAACTTTGATGATGACAGGGATATGATGGATGAATTGGAGATCAAACTTTCTGGCTAGGCAAGTGAGACAACCTCCTGATGTCGATCTCACTGCAATGAACTTCTACTCTGGCTTCTTTCCTGCTATAAAATGTGACATGGCACAGAAACATGAAATCTGTACTGGATCCAATGTTTTTCCAGAGAGTCAGGTTTACTGGGTGCAGGGAGCTTAGCACGCACAGCAGCAAATTACTCCCTGTTCCCTGGTGAAAAACAGCAGCCAGAAGCAGGCACGACTTGCCAAAACAGCTTGTGCCACCTATGCCTGCTGCTGCCTGTCCCTGCTGCTGCTTCCTTGGAGTGTCTGGAAAGGGGCTATAGGTCAAAAGATTTGTTCTAGTTTGCCAGCTTGCTCACAATCACTGTTTTAGTCTGATTGTACTCTCTGTTGGGAAGAGAGACCTCAAGCCCTTCAGGCAAGGCACTGCCGGGAGTGAACTGCAGGTCAGGCAGGTTGTCCTGGCAATCAGCCTACCAGTTCTGTCGCAGTGATCTTTGCTGCAGGTAGTAACTGATGCAATGGCATGCTTGGTATACAGCTGCTTTAGTGTAGTGGCTACTGCAGAAGATTGTGTGAAGAAGAGTCAGGTGGGCTCTGCAGCATCTAGAAACGACCTCGCTATCTGTCGACAAGAGCCACCTACAGTGACATACTTGACAGTGAAGAGTGTCTGTCCTGGAGAGCACCAGGCAAACTCCAGCTGGAATATTTTTATTAATTCCATGCTTATTATTATTTAGCAGTCAAAGACAAATCTTGTACATTTTGTATTTAATTTTATTCCCATACCCTGAATTTCTGCTTTTGTTTTGTGCTGTATAATAGTATACAAGTTCCATTTCACATTGACCTGATAAGATGTCTTGTCTTTCTGGTTTCCATAGGATAAAATCATGGGTAGATAAGATGCAAGAAGATCTTGTAACATTGGCACGGACTGCAAGTGGAGTGGAACAGCTTGCTGCGGTAAGAAGACGCACTTTAGACTGCAATAGCTAGAAAGTGAGGTGAATGTTGTGCATCATCTGGGTATTATGAACCTTTCATCCCAGCATAGTAAGAAGGCTTGGGAGAGAAAGGAATAACACAGGCACCCATCAATTCATTCTCACATTGTTGCAGCAGTTGCTCCTTGCTAATATTTAATCAGCTTTGCAGTATCAGACATAAGGCTTACCACTGGTGCAACACTTCCACCTGAAGTAAGTGCTTTTGTGTGATATGTTTGTCAAATACGGTATCCAGGAAGCATCGTTCACAGCAGTGGAAAATTCTGCTCTCTGTTAGCAAAGGAGACTATTTTTCTCATACGTATTTCCTGAAATGAGACAGGTTTTTGGGTAGATGAAACATAGATGAGAATGAAAACTACTTTAATTAGCTGCTCCAGTTTAACCTGAAGTACGTTTTAGGGAAGAAACGTTTGTGCTGTATTCCATTCGTGGAAGGTGAAAACACAGGAAAAATAAGTCCCAGTTCAGAAAATGTCAGGATTACGCTGCCTGTACAACTTTCTGTGTATAAATCGTGATCCACATGAGCATACACTTCCCTTTTGCTGCCCCTGTATGAGTCCCATGGCTCCTTCTGTGAACTGATGTAGGGCTATGTAATTAGGGGAAATTTTGCTGTTATATCAGGAAAAGCAATTATTCTGTCAGCTAACTGAAGCCATTGGTGCAGGGGAACGTAACATGGAGCTGTGAAATTTGGTTTTCAGAAGTCATAGTCTCCTGAAATGATCTGAAACATAGTAGCTGTGTTTCAAAGATGTTAAAAAACACCGAGAAAGATCAGGTGTGAGACTTAAATACTGTATATTGGTCCCTTCTAACCTTGACTGACTAGGTGATCCTGCTGTGGCGGGGGGATTGGACTAGATGTTCGAGGTCCCTTCCGGTCCCTTCCAATCCCTTATGATTCTATGATTCTGTATTAATGTGTTCCATTAACTTTAATGACTTTTTACCCAGATATCCACATCTCATAAGATTCCTACCCCAAAAGGACATTTCCTCTTTACTGACACTAAGAGGACAGTAGATGACTGTCTCACATGTCCATATCAACATTGTGGATGCTTCAGTTTAGATGAAATCAACATTGTCCTATAGAAGGAAGGGCTGTGTCACTGCACATCAACCTGAGGAGGAACTTCTTCACGGTGAGGGTGATGGAGCACTGGAACAGGTTGCCCAGGGTGGTTGTGGAGTCTCCTTCGCTGGAGATGTTCAAGACCCGCCTGGACGTGTTCCTGTGCAACATGGTCTAGGTGATCCTGCTGTGGCAGGGGGATTGGACTAGATGATCTTTCGAGGTCCCTTCCAATCCATAGTGATTCTATATACATGAGGAACAGAGAGATTATTGTAGTTCCAGACTTTCCTAATGTTTGAATGTTCCATGTTGCAACGCGTTTTAAGGCAGATGCTTTAGATATACTTTCAGTCTTTGAAAACCCCTTTCAGACAAACTGAAAACAAAATCTTGAAATCCTAACACAAACCATCAGATCGATGCACACGTGGGTTTATAGAATAGTACCTCAACAATAAGGAAATGTCTGTCATTTGAGCCTTTTGAGGAAATGTGAGATTTACCCGGCATGGAACACTGGTGGGAGCTTTTGTAAGTGGATTTCACATGTTTCTGTTAACATACAACAAAGCTTGCAAATCATGTCTCCACATTTTGGTGAGATGTTTGTGCTAAGCCAAGGAAGGGGCCTTTTTGCTATCTGAACTAGGTTTGCTGTGTTCTTTTCTGCACTTCCCTTGTCATTTTACCCACTGTCTCTTCATTCAGCGTCGTGTCTCTGACTCACCACTGGACTTCCCATTCCTCCTGTGCTGTGTGGTCTTTCGTGTCTTCTCTACATATTGTGTATGTCTGTCTTAGTTTCTGCCTTTACTACCTGGACAGTCCACCTTTCTCCTCCTTTTCATACACTGGCTTATCCCTATTTTAGGTTCTCTTTTCTCAGCTTTTCCCAGTTCAGCACCTGTCTCTGGACTTGGTAGCTTGCATTGGCATTTCTAAAGCATTCGGTCCAGTGTGTGATCAGCCTGTCCCAATCTCCTACTACATCTCTTCTTTTGCACAGGTATTTTTCCTTCCTTCTCATATTTCTCCCTATCACTAGTTCACAGTCCTATACCCATAGGCTTTTCCTATTTCCCCTCCTCTTGCAGTCTCCTCTCTTCTTACTGTTTCCAGTTTGTTATGTCCTGCATTGATATCCCAATTTCTTGCCCTTTGTTCTATATTTAGTTTTCACCTCTTAGACCACAAGGGCATATAAATCCTCTGAGGAAATACAGTATTTCAAAGGGCAAGGAGTTATGGAGGATTTCTAATCTGAACAAAGCAATGAGTTAATGTCTCGGCAATTTTGCCTGGCATTTCCATGTGAAGACCACAGAGTAAAATACATCATGAAAAGCCAAGAGATTGACGCTGTCACTCTTTCTCTTCCCTGAGGAAAATGCTAGCTTCTGTAGTTAACATTCAGCAAATTTGCAAGCTGCTAAAACAGTCTTACAAATGAGAAGTGCTGGGCAAACATAATAATATGTAGTGCTACCAGCTGTACTGAAAGTATACCACGGCGACATTCACGCTGAGAAAAAACCATTAGTCAGTGAATGCTCTAGGTGAGTTTCTTTTTGAAACACTTCAAGCACATAGTACGTTATCTCAGAGGGTACCCACAAGGTGATCAATACATGCTTGTAATCCTAGGATTAAAAGCATGAAAAGGGGATGTTTCTATGTAAATTATCCCTCTATATCAAAGATGTTTGTTTGACCTAAATTGCACCATGTTCTTCTCTAGCCACAAGGTTTTAATTAGCTCTCTTGCCTGCAAATGAGAATGCAAAGCCCTGCGAAGTGTGAGCTGTGCAGTCTCTCCTTCATTCCTCTTGTTTACAGGCTATTGTCACTTTCCCATTTTTGAATGACATGGGGGTTTTTTTTCTGCTCATTGTCTATTAACATTTAGTCACATCTCTTCTGAAATGAACCACAATCTTGGAAAAATAGAGGCTACAAGACATTAAAAGCAGCATGTTTGCATGCCTGTCACTTCTGTTCACAGACCTTGCCTCCAGTTGCTAAAACTTTGAAAACGCAGAACAGTCAGACTGAATTTTTAGCTTTGTTTCTGACTTATTACTTCTAACTCCAGAATTGTTTGGACCAAGGCTGTGGTCTTTAAGTTTCTGGAAATGGTAACAAAAGAAACACATTTGTTTGTTTTTTCTGTCCCTCTGAAAGCAGAATGATTAATACAAAAAAGGAGCAGAGTGCTCATGTTGTAAAATACTAGACATGATTTCCACAAACAGCTGTAGTAATAGACTCTGTAGGGCTAGAAAGCTGTACTTTGGTCAGACAGACTTTTGGTAGAAGAAATGTCTTTGTTCTCAGGAAAAAGTGATTTTTTTTTTTAATTTGCCCAAGTGATGAAGTTGCATAGCAAAGACATGTAACATATTACAACCATTTCACATCTGGGTCACCTTCTCTCTGAACTCAGAGTGATTCAGCTGCAGCTGCAATCTGTGTCTCCTTCATACAACTAAGTCTTTTATAAAGATATCTAGAGTGATCAAGATAGCTCTCAAAGTAGCACAATTGCTGTGTCCTCAGCTGGAGTGAATTTGTTCTTCAAAAGTAAGGGCTTCTTCCATTAGCTGCTGTGCCATGCGGGTTTTTCTGTGACTTGTTGAAGGTATCTCAGGGATCATCGGGGCTATATGTGCCTGTATGTGTGTTGAGATGTCTGTGGGTCATTGTGCAGAAAATTATACTACATGTTGGTCTCTTCAGGAAACCTTTGACGTTTCTTTTTCTTCTGGCCATCATGGAGCACTGCCTGAAATTTCAGTTAATTTGGTTTTACCCTGGGAGAGCTTTTCACCACAAAGAATGTTAAACTTCAAGTATAACTTCATTCTTCCTCTGAATTAGTTTTGGTACATTACTATTTTGGTGATATGAATCAGTGCAAAGACTACTATCATCTAAGTGTAAGCTCTGTAACCAGCAATATCCATCCTGTTCAAAGTGTAGTTCCTCCTTGTGCCCTTCAAGTCTTGTTTAGACTATCTGGGAATGGCCTCAAAACACTCTTCCAAAAATAGTTCTAAAATACATTTGTAAATGCTACATATGAGCTTAGGCAAGATCTGGGAAAACTCTAACTTGGATTTAATACCAGTATAACATCCTCATTACAGTAACACAAAGATTGCTTCAACAAGGCAGGAAGTCATGATTCAAGAAGCTAAAATACTCAGCACTTTGCAAACTGGCAGAGCTCCACTGACTTTGGTGGTTTACACTGATTTACATGTGCTAAGATTCATTCCTAACAACACTGAATTTACAATTTAAGTGGGTAAAAATGTCTTGTAAAAAACCAAATAATTTGACACAAGAAACAGATCTTACTTGATTTTACTGCTGCTGTATTTTCCCAGTTAAAAAGGGTAGTGCCAAGGCCTTTCTGTGACTTAAAAGATTTTTTTCCCTAGAAGAGCAAAGGGAATATTTATAAGAACATGTTATATACAACAACATGAGACATGAATGCAGGAAGGCAACATGCTCAGGAAAATGTTGGCTAAAGTAGTACAAGGTGTCCACTATTTTAAATGCCTCTCAAAAGAAGAACAGCTTAGTGTATGCCTTTTAATGCTATAAATATTATTTTCAATACAAAAACCCACCAACCCAGTCATGTAATTGTCCTTTCAGCATAAAAAGGTTTGTGTGACTTTGTCCTACTTGTGAACCCTCTGTGCTGTCAGGCTTTGTGAAGCTGCTCTGGTGTGAATGGTGTGCAGTTCCTACAGAGCAAACACACTTTTTTAAGCAGCTTCATAAAACTTCAATGTTCATAAAGCAAAATAATTAGTGAGAATGTATCTGATCTCACTAGCTTCATCTATCAGTAGGCATCTTGTCTTAGTAAACACCAAAAATACGGACAAAGTTAAAAGTCACCTTCTTACCTACAAACAGTGCCTCAGAATGCAAGTACAGTAGGTGAAGAGCCTACTGACTTACAGAATTAAGTGAATACATAGTCTTATTTTGATGGAAGTATGATCAGCTTCCATTTTTATGTAGACCTTTCACAGCAAAGACCCATGACTAAGCTAATTGACAGCTCTTTTAATCTAATAAACTACAAGAAGTATGCTCCTGATTTCCAGCTCCTAAAATCCCTCTAGCGACAGGAGAGAGGAGGGAGGGATCCCCACAGTACCCGGAAAGGAAGACCTCAGAGTAGAGACATGCCTTATAGCAATGCATGAGCTTGTCTGCTCCAAACTGACTGAAGAGAATCCTTTTTTACATAAACACTGTATTCAAAATGTGGGTCTGTGTTAAAAGCTTTGACATGACAAACATACTGGAGCTCCACTATGACTGTTATGGAAAAAAAATGCCAACTTGTGCAGAGTAACCTTTTCAAGCAGTGGCATAATTGAACAAAACAACTGAAAGATAGTCAGTTCCGAAGAAATCTTCTGTCTGGATCTGTTCCCTTTTGATACGTCGCTGCAAAGGCAATCCATGCGTGGTGTTCATAAGACATGCTGTTACTACAGTCCCAGGAGCTGTAGAGTTAATCCATATAGACTGACATGGCCTTTAAACGATATTCATACTCTGATAGAAGTACTGTTTCTTCCTCCAAAATTACGGAGAGCTGCGTGTGGATGTTTTGTGTGTGGCGATGGGTTCCGTTCACAGGATGAGTCCACCAGCAACTGCTAGAAAACTTTTTATTTATTTTTACCTCGTGAGTGTTGTTTCATAATAATTAGCTCTTTCTTGATGAACACCCAGCTGAGGTTCTGCACGAGCACATTTCATCCGCTAGTCAGTGTGAGGTCTACATGCCTAATACACAGATGGTGCCAGTCTGCTCTGGCACTCAGATTGGCAGCTTATTCACAGTCCATACTTTTAGCTTTTCAGGCCTCAGTTCAGTTTCTAGTTTGACTGAGATGTGTGACTTGTAAGAGAGACTGGTCTTCTGGCCTGGAGTGGGGATATTCAGGAAGGCTTCCTTCTGTCAGAAGAACTTGTAACCTAGGGGTTGGACTCCTTAGAGATTTTAGCAGTTAGTGTTATGTTCTAGAGGCTCTACAGAGACCGTAATGTCTCTTATTAACTACTGAATGTGTCCTATATAGATTCTCACTTTGTCATCATCAGCTGTATAAAGGTCTGTGTAAGGGAGATGTGAACAGCTTACTTGAATTTAATGTCAAATTTGTATCTGGATGAGTCTTCCCTATGGCCATAGGTGGTCTAAAACTCCTGCTTCAAAACACAGGTTCAAAGAAAAGTTAGCAGCAAACATTTTCATTCTTGTTATTTTTCTCTGTGATTGGCATAATATTTATGTGGCTCATTCTTTAAAATCATAATAATAGGATTAATTTGGAATAATTTATTGGAAAAATTTTGCTGATCCATTTATTTTTACCAAGTTTTGCTTTAATGCTGCACTTACCAGGTTGAATTTGGTTTGAGTACACTTTAGCCAAAGGCAAAGAGTTTTCTACCTCATGCTATTCTCTGATGAACAACCAGATGGACGTAGGAGATACATGGCCACATTCCAGAATATACTACATTCACCCTTGATAAGGTTGAAGTAATGGAGAGTGTTATGATTAAGAAAAATATAATGAAGAAATGTGAGAATTTATTTTTTTTATAAAGATGGTTTACATTTGATTTACATTTCTGTGGAGGCCTTGTCAATGTACTTTGGAAGTCTGAATGTAATTCAGATGTTCCTTTTTCCAGTAAGTGAAATCAGCTGTTAAGTCACTAAGAATAGGTGACGGCATTAACAAATCTTTCTCAGGCTTACGGGAAAGAATGGCCTAATATTACCACAGTTTTAATTACTGTTTGGTGATCTGGATAATCTTTTGAGCAAAACACTGCTCTTGGTTAGTTTATAACTTTCCACTGTCTTTAAGACTTGTAAAACCTGTCCTATTAATGCTTAAATTCAGATGGTTTATGTAAATAAACTTCTTTTAAAAATCTCCATACACCAAAACCAAGAAACCCTTAAACATTATAGCTGATCAGATCCCAAATCCTAAAACACTAGAAAAGACACTGCTAGTTTCCTGTGACTTAAAACTGCCTTTGGGGAGAGAGTCAGTAGGTGTTAAATTCCATTAAAAGCAGGTGAAGCATGACAAGATTTTCTACAAATAAGTGAGTTTGAAAAATAATGTAAATGCCCACCTCAAAATAAGTGAGAAATGCAGAAGAATCATTAAACACTTTATTCCTATTGTTGTTTTTCTATTACAAGAGAGGTTGACTTGCACACTCGTCGTGAGTTGGGATTTTGGGTTTTTATCCAGTGTCAATAAGTAGCCTCCACTGAAACTGCTGTGAAGCCAATAAACTCTCTAGTCTTGCAGTTTAATACTGTACTGCTATCACTGTGAAACAAAACTGAATGCCTTAAAATACATTTTTCTTATCAAAGATGGGCTTTTTAATCTGAGATGTTTACACAATAGCAGAGTTACCGAGCTGACCTAATGTTTCCTCATAGAATCATTAAGGATTGGAAGGGACCTGGAAACATCATCCAGTCCAATCCCCCTGCCACAGCAGGGACACATCCAGGTGGGTTTTAAATGTCTCCAGTGAAGGAGACTCCACAACTCCCCTGGGCAGCCTGTTCTAGTGCTCTGTCACCCCCACTGCGCAGCAGTTCCTTCTGGTATTTACATGGAACCTCCTGTGTTCCAGTAGGTTTGAATGCAAAGTGGTAATTGCAGAAATTACCTCTTAATTTTAAAGTCCTCCAGACTACTTTGTTAATTATCAGCAGTCATAAGTGTCTGATGATTCCATCCTACAAAGTATCCCTGATTATCTGCTTTCCTTTGAGTAGGCACCTGAGTGAGCCAATTGACTCTGGCACTACTTACACTCTCTGATGTTAGCTGAGGTGTAAGTGTTCCCAGCACACTGCAGAATCCAGCCTGCACGTAAGAGTGAGCTAGCCTGGTATTTTTTTCCTCATGTGCACATCACTACTATGGCATGTCACGCTTTTCAACACATCAGCTGCCCTGTCACTTGTCGTTCCAGACCTTTGCAGTAGTCAGTGATCGGACAAGTGATTCTGAAAAGCAACAGCTACAGTAAACTATGTGGGTTGTTTTTTCCTTTGTGTTGTTGCCATGAATTTCAAGAATGAAGGCATCTGTCAGCTCTTAGGGAGCAGCTGTAATCTTATTTATACATTATATATAGCAGAGAGTAAGACATAGTTAAAATGCTCAGACTGGTTTCTTTGAGCATAAAGAACGCTCCTTGAGAAGGAACATGATTCAGTGTGTTTCACAATGGATCACTTGTGATTAAAAAATAAGTATTGCAAGAAAAAAGCTCTTTGGCAAGTACTAGAAGCAGAAAGAATTAGTAAAACTTTGGGAGTAGGATACAGCAGTAACAGGATAGAACTTGCTGGCTTTGGGCAGATTACACCGCAGTTGACACCAAGTTGAGGGGGAGTGTCGATTGGCTGGAGGGTAGGAGGATGCTGCAGAGAGGTCTGGACAGGCTGGGTCGATGGGCAAAGGCCAACGGGATGAGGTTTAACAAGGCCAAGAGAAGGGTCCTACATTTTGGCCACAATAACCCCCTGCAGCTACAGACTAGGGGATGAGTGGCTGGAGAGCAGCCTGACAGAGAGGGGCCTGGGAGTACTGGTTGCCAACTAGCAGTGTGGACAGATGGCACAAAAGGCCAGTGGCATCCTGGCTTGTACCAGGAATAGTGTGGCCAGCAGGACTAGGGATGTTGATAGAACACGGGGCAATGGGTGTAAGCTGGAATGTAGGAGGTTCCATATAAATATCAGAACAAACTTCTTCACAATGAGGGTGACAGAGCACTGGAACAGGCTGCCCAGGGGCGGTTGTGTGGAGTCTCTTTCTCTGGAGATGTTTAAAACCCACCTGGATATGTTCCTGTAAGACTTGGTCTAGGTGATCCTGCTGTGGCACGGGGATGATCTATTGAGGTCCTTTCCAAACCCTAATGTTCTGTGACTCTGTAATTCTCATCCTGTGCTGGGCACTGGTAAGGCCTTACGTTGAGTACTTCAAGAAGGATGTTGAGGTGCAGGAGCAGGTTCAGGGGAGAGCAACAATGATGGTGAAGGGACTAGAAGGAAGGTCTTATGAGGAGAGGCTGAGGGAGCTGGAGTTGTTTACCCTGGAGAAGATCTCAAGGGGATATTACTGCTCTCTGTAATTACCTAAAGGGAAGTCATAGTCAGGTGGGGATTGGGCTCTTCTCCCACACAACTAATGATAGGACAAGAGGACATGGCTTGAAGCTGCACCAGGGGAGGGTTAGGCTGGATGTTAAGAAGACCTTCCTCATGCAGAGGATTATCAGACATTGGAATGTACTGCCCAAGGAGGTGGTAAAGTCCTCATTCCCAGAGGTGTTTAAGGGCAGACTGGATGTGACACTTAATGCCCTGGTCTAGGTGATTGTGGCGATGTCAGGTAATAGGCTGGACTCAATGGTCTCAGAGGTCTCTTCCATCTTCAGTAATTCTGTGATTGTATTTAGCAGTTTGTGACTGCTAAAATTAGAGTTAAAGGCAAATATCTACAGCAATCAAAAGAGGCCAGTAATAGCCATGTGCATGGATTGGAGTCCTTATTTCTGTTTTCTGACTGTTCCTGCTCACAACAGCTCTTCATATGTTTGTACGTCTGTCAAACAGCCCCCTTTCTCCACCTTTCTCACACAAATGAGATCATGACATGTAACTTCATGCCACTTGTAAAACCAAGATCTAAAATTAGTGGATATGTGGGTGTTACTAGCTGGTATTTTGTTAGCTTGAAAAGTTATTTAAATGGAAACCGTTCCTGATTCTGTAAAGAGTGTTGGATTGACAGTAAATCAATGCAATTTTATTAAAATACTTGTTTTGAAAATGTTAACATTACCTAAAACTTCCCTAATAAACATTTGTTTGAGGGGTTTTTTTTTAAGCTAGATGATTCCTTCTCCCCCAGGATGAAATACTAAACTTTTTTTGAAAGTCTGTCTGATGACTGTGGATGCAGAGAGGCAGGATGGAGAGCAGTGAGTGAATTCAGAGCCAACCTACATCCTGGGCCAAGTTGAATTACATGTGTGAATTAGAAAAATGCTTAAGTTATCCCATTAGCTTTTTTTAAAACTTAATATTCTGATATGGTTTATTAGGAAAGTATTTTACCTCAGTCAAGAATTGTAAGAAAACTCTACTTTGTCTAGGTAAAAAGCAGATAGAAATACTCTGTATTAGAATGAAAAAAACCTCTGAAAGTACCTGTTCCTTTCAGTTTCTATGAAGATTACTTGGGCACAGGCTCAGCCTTAGGTTGAGAAGTCTTAAAGCTACATAAATCCCCAGCTAGTGACAAGAAACAAGCGTAATTGCCTCAATACAAGCAAGACACTGAGGTACTGGAGCAAGTCCAAAGAAGCTCCACAAAGCTGGCAAAGGCTCTGGGGAAGCAGGCCTTATGGACAGTAGCTGAGGGAGCTGGGACTACTTACTCTGAAGAAAAGGATGCTCATGGGAGACCTTATTGCTGTCTACAGCTACTTGAAAGGAGGTTGTAGAGAGGTGAGTGTTGGTCTTTTCTCCCAAGTAACAAGTGATAGGACAAGAGGAAATGGCCTCAAGTTGTGCCGGGGGAAGTTTAAGTTTAATAGAATCATAGAATCATTAGAGATTGGAAGGGACCTGGAAAGATCATCCAGTCCAATCCCCCTGCCACAGCAGGAGCACCTAGACCAAGTCACACAGGAGCGCATCCAGGTGGGTTTTAAACATCTCCAGTGGAGGAGACTCCACAACTTCCCTGGGCAGCCTGTTCCAGTGCTCTGTCACACTCACTGTGAAGAAGTTCCTTCTCATATTTGACACTAGGAAAAAATTCTTTGTTGAAAGAAGGGGTCATCAGGCCTTGGAACAGGCTGTCCAGAGAGAAGGGCTTGAAATGTTGTCCCTGGAACATGTTTAAAAGTTGTGTAGATACGAAGTTTCAGGACACTGTTTAACAATGAGCTTATGAAAGTTAGGTTATTGGTTAGACTTGATGATCTTAAAGGTCTTTTCCAACTTAAATGCTTCTATGATTGGACTAGATTATCTTTTCAGGTCCCTTCCAATCCCTAATGATTCTATGATTTGTAGACGTGGCTAAGATTCTCCTCTCAGTCTTCCCTTCACAGGCTAAATCATCCTAACTCTCTCAAACTTTCCTCATAAGAGAGATGCTCCACGTCCCAAATCATCTTTGTTGTCTTCTGCTGGATTCTTTCCATTAGTTTCCTGTCTCTCTTGAGCCCAGAATTGGACACAGTATTCCAGATGTGGCTTCACCAGGGCAGAGTAGAGGGAGCGGATGACGTCTCTAGACCCACTGGCCACAGTCTTCTTAATGTACCCTAGGACACCATTTGCCTTCTTGGCAGCAAGGGCACACTTGTTTTGGTGAAGTTGCTTTCAGACTTCTTTGTCCTTGAAAGTTTTTGGTAATGGAACAGAGATGGGCATGTTCATGTCCCATGTTTCGGCCCTCAGCCAGATTACCACTGCCTGAAGAAAAAGCTTCAGTACTTCTTGAAGTGGGAGACTGCCAGTTTCAAAACGACAAGTGGGCAAACCAGAGAATCCCAGAATTCTGTTGGAGTAATTCCACATGCATCCCTTGTCATCTGGGTGCTCTCTGTATTCAATGCCAGCACCACGGATCCAAAGTACAGATAGTTAATTTCTCTCAGGAACTTTTTCTGACTGTAATAAAGCATGAAGGCCATTTAAATACAATCTCAGTGTTGCAGCAGACCCCAGTGCCTGCCACCACGTAGCCACAGCCAATAAAGGCACGTCTCCTACTCTCTCAATGTGTACAGAAATGTTTGACTTTCCTTCACGAGTCCTAAAGAAAGGAAGGAGAATGTCTCTTTGTGAGAGTTTTATAAACATGTCCTTGAAGACTGAGTGCAGAGAGATGTGCTGCCGAGGAGCTGGCAGGTATTCTAATCTTCACCGCAACAGACTGTTGTCCTTCGCGTGTTGTTTCACCCTAATGTGACTCTGTCCATCGTGTCCTCTCCCCTAAAACCTTGCAGTTCATTGTGCCAGAGTAAGTACTGAGCATTTAGAAAGCAATTTTAATACATTCTTGCTGGGATAAAGAAATGCATGTCTGTTGACTCCAGAGAAAAACTGAAGTGGTTTTTGTGCTGTGACCTTACAGATTTTACTTAGTCATGCAAGGCTTTATTCTGTGAGAAGTGGTGGGGTTTTACGGACAACTAGGAGAGCTTTTAGCAAAACATTAAAGTACTGAAAGCAATTTTAGACGTAAAAGCCAACAGAAACTTGCATTCATTTGGTCAAAGCAGTTTAATGAAATATATTCAAATTAGGTCTTTGTAACAAGCCACGGAGCCTGCCAAATTGCATTTTGAAAGATGAATGAGAGCCCCTTTGCCGATAAGACCCGTTATGACTGTTTGAGATGAGGTTTTGCTAATTGTGTTTGACTGCTGGGAGGGAGGCCTGGAGAAGGAAAAGTTTGTCACAGGGTGCCATACCCTGTAGCACACACCATTGCCCGTGTGGTGTTGTGCTGAAGTGCTGCAGTGCTACGGCTGGATTAAAGAAAAGGGGAGCAGGAAACAAATAAATTATACACACAGCTCTTAAATAATTAGTGAATAGTTCTTGTACTGTTCCTTGATGGCTGAGATAGGTCTCACGGTTCAGGAAAATAAAGACGTGAGTAGAGTTCTGAGTTATTTCTGATGTTTTTTGTTTTAGGGGCTTGTGAGACAAGTCTTCCACTGGTGGTAAAAGCAGGGGAGACAGATGTTTCAAGCCCTGCCATGGGGTGAAGAAGAGGAGAAAGGCAGTCACTGTCTCAACTTCCTACGGAAGTACTCACTAGACCATGCTTTGGATCTTTCAAACTGTTAGAGCTTGAAGGGATGGGAATAATATCTGTATAAGAATGTAAAAAAAACCTGAGTGCTTTCAAATTGGGATTTATAGCATCGTGTGTTTGCCATAAGACTGGATTAGATACAGGGAGCAAAGTGCAGATTTTTATCCAAGTTCTCAAGCCCCAACCAGTAGGTAATTTTGCTCTATACTGAAATATTAATTCAAATATATTATTCATATTGCCTTTCTGGTTGGAGGGGTGCAAAACCTTGGTTGTGTGGATGCAGAATGCCATCACCTTAACTTCTGCTGAGGATGTTAGATCTCAACTGGTTAGAAACCACATTTCACTAGGTGCTTTAAAATGTCAGTGAATCAATACTACAGTGTTTGTGCCTATGTAGCTGATCAGTTTCAAGTCACCCCTATCATCCATCTCTCCCAAAATGAGACTACTTGAGCACATATCATGTATTGTCTTTGTTTGTGGTCTTCTTAATATTTGTTTGTAATACCAGTGAAATAGCATTTTTGCAATGTGCTGCTGCTCTCTCAAAATTTTAAGATGAAACTTGAAACCTAATTGAAACCCACAAATGGAGAAGGATTATTTTTCAATTGTCTTATTGCTTTCACCATTGAGTAGCAAATAAAAATCAATTGCATGAAAAGTGTGGAAAAAGAAGATCCTAGAAAAACAAAAGAACAAAACAAACCAAATATTTTCACAAACAAAATAAATGCTTTAAAATTATTTTTTCAATTAATATTTTAAAATTTCGGTAAAATGTTCACTTTTTTTCTAGCCTAATTGTGACCATTGTTCTACAAATTTAGTAACTTTTGATGTAGGCGCTTCACACAGTCATCACTGAAGTGTACAGAATTTGGCACCACATTTCACTTCAAAGGATAAGGCACATACAGCTGGTAACACCCATATTCCAGTGTCTGTTCCTTACGTGATCAGGATGAATATTTGCTGCTGATGGGAAAACCCGAGAGCTTTGCCAGATTTATGGTCACCAATTTAGATGATCCTCCAAAATTTCCATTCTTGACTCAAACCATCTGGATCTCTAAAAGCAATTTCTACTTCTGCCTTGCCTATAGGACTGCAAGGCTCTTCTAGTCACTGCAGTGACTGTGCAAATTTAGTGTGGCTCAGAGAAAAAAAGTAAGAAATTCTGTAGTGATGAATCATAGGCTAAAATGTATTCCCAAGTCTATCAATTAATAAATGGCCTATAGACCAAGTCTAAAAGAAAAAATCATTTTGGATTATATATTTTCTGTGTCTCAAATTTGAAAGTCAAACACCTCAAATATATCCAAACCATAGTCTGAGTTAGTCAGAAACTTGTCTTTTTCTGTAGTGGCTCTCAACTCACGATGCCCTGATTTTTTAAAAAGCAATTTCTACCATATGAACAATTAAAGCATTCTAATTCTATTCCAATTACTCAGTTACTGGTGGAAAGACTCTAATTCTGATTAAAAAAACAACCAAAACCCAGCATAAGTGTTGTGAAATTCAAAAGTGATGAAAACCTCTGACAGCTTATGAGACATTCCTGATAAAAATTTGCAGCTGCAACTGTAGCTGTCAGAAACTTATTTGTGATAAGTGCCCATCAGCTACAAGCACCAGAGACATAGTTTGGTGAGTTTCCTTAAGGTCTCCATAGCTTTAGCCTGAGAAAGCTGGCCGTGCTGGTAGACTCAGTCTGGTCTGCAGTTTCTCAATTCTTGTGCTGGATGGCAGCCAGTGCATTAGTGCTGGACCCGTTCCTGCCTCTGCCTGGAATTACTCCCTGGGAGACAGCACAGCCCCCACCAGGCAGCACTGCAGAGAGGCAGAATACTTGAGTCAACTCAGGCCATCTGTTGGTCGCATAAATTAGTTTTCCCCATTTGCCCATCTAGCCATAAGGTATCCATGTTTTTTCTTTATTTGCAATTTTTTCCTCAAGTTTTGTATCTTTTTCTTTGCCCAGTTCTAATAGGACAAAGGTACGCAAGTGGATTTGTTGCTGCTTTTTTCTTTACTTCTTGTAGTTGTGATTTCTTGTAGTTGCAGTTGTTGAAGCCGCTGTAGTGGCTTCAGACGTTCTCCTTTATGTATGTGTTCTACTTTGGAAACAGATAACCTTTATTTGTTGTAGAGGAGAAATACAATTATAGTTTCTTTGCCCTCTTACTCCCATGTTTTTTCCCATTTCATGTTTTTCACCATTTCCCCTTTTTTTCCTTTTCACTTTTTTCTTCTTCTTACCTATTTTCTTCCCCTCCTTTCCTCACCATTACTAACACTATAATATGAACAAGTAGGTAAGGGACTAAACCAATTACATTAACGTAATAAATGATTTCATTCAAATGATATGTTTGTTATTCACTGTTCAAGGAAGAATTAAATGCAGTGGTATCTCGTTGATTTCAACTCCAATCGTTTTAAAGGAGCTCCATTTTACTTTTCCCACAGCACTCTGTGGTTTTCAGGTATATTTTAGTGTTTAGTAGTTGAATCACTACCGTCAGTTTTGAAGGTTTATTAAATGATTTTACATGGCACCTTCTACCTGTCAGATAAAACAGGTGAAGTGTTTCTTTTACAGGGCAGGTTTCCTAGCAAGTCTTTCTGAAGTTGACCGTTAAGAACTGAGAACATTCTGATGCCTGTTCTGTCAAGTTGCTTTGCTTATTTTGAATGTCTGTTGTCATTTTGATTCATTTCCTTTTTTTTTTCTCTTGCAGATTTATTTGAAAAACAGGGCTTTGTATACTGTAGAAGCCAACAACCCTCGTCAGCTAGTGGAAATTGCAGCCAGAGACATTGAAAAACTTCTGAGTAACAGGTCTAAAGCCTTAGTGGTGAGTATTAACGCATCAGGTTTTCTATTTAGCATTAAAAATTAAAAAATGTTTATCATGGAAACATGCTTTTCTTGTTTTTGCTGCTTATACGCTGATGGGCAGTGTCAGGCAGGATATGACATGTAGAAAGGTGGCTTGTGACTTCATGGTAGAAAATGAACTCATTAGTTCCTCGGCATAGGGCAGATGCTTATAAAATTGACAGACGGATTCAGAACCATGGCAAGTAATAAATCAAGATATAAATAGATTGGAAAAATGTTCCTGTAAGTGACGCACACGAATGTTTATGACTTAAAAGCCACTGTACTTTACAGTTAGTACGGATGTAGAGGAAAGAAGTAGAGCATTTTTAAAATGTGATTTAAAAATAATGGTATCCTAAAAGTCATGTTGGTATTTTTCAGCATTATTGCTAACTACGTTGTTCGTTGTAGTGTTAGTCATTATGATGAATTCATAAACATGCTTTTTACAGAGTAGAGCTATTAGAAATAGATTTGAAGAATGGAACAGCATTCTGGGATTCCCTGAGCAGTTACATATCCACATAGACTTACAGATGAGTTTGAACGTGTCATTTACAGTGAAAGAGAGAAGAAAGAGAGATTAATTCACCTGACTCTAGACTTCTACTCAGCTGGTTGTCCTAAGCTACTTTCTGTTCAGTGGAATAAAAACAGGCACTTCTCAGTAAGGACTGACCTTACACATTCTGAGTAAGACTTTAAAATGGGATGAATTGCAGCCCAGAAGTACTTCTGTCTTTCTCTGTCAGAGGATCCTTGATGTAAATGTCTATTCTCTAAGTGTGTAGAGTTGGGGACATGAGTCCCACCCAAGTGGTCCTTTTATCAGTACTGTTTCATGCAGCTGAAGAATCTGCTACTGCTTGCTGTCCTGAGGACTAGCCCTCTTGTAGGCGATGAGATTTTGCTTAGTCAGTTGTCTGTGTGTAGGTATTGCTGGAGGTGCCTGATTTCCTGTCTTTTGGTCTCCACAGGACTTCACTCTTCCACTTTCCATAGCTTCCCTATCATGAAATGTACACCAGCATTCTCTGGGCCAAAGGTTCTGTGCTTCAGTCAGAGGAGTGAAGAGTAGCTGGGGGTTTTTGGATGTTTTTTGTGCTTAAACATAATGGGCTTGGTGGTTCATGTAGCACTCTATGGATTTCATATTATTATTGCAAAAATATTGTAACTCATTTGCAGACCTTTTTGAGTAAATTAGGTTTTCTACCATTCCCATCAACCCATAGAAGTTTAATACTTTTAAGATGTCACAGGCAAATGTTTTCTTGAGAATCAAGATTAATTTTGGAGTTTGTGTCTGTCTGCAGTGTTGCAAAAATAAAATAAATATCTTCTGTTACTTTAGAAACCATTCCAGAATGGATTTTCTGTGAATGGGGGAGAAGGTGACCATTTCAGCAAGCCTATGGTCACTTTTTGAAAAGGTTAATACAATTCAGTTCCCTGACATAGAAGTAGATTAAATTAGGTGAACAATGTTCCTTCATTCCAGTTGCTCTTATATTTTTTTTAAATAAGTCTTGTGGTCTTCAGCACTTCTCAAATAATTTTAAATGATCAAGGCTCTGCATCTAGAATGCAAGTTAAAACCTTTCCAGATGTATTAGTGGCTAAAGACTTAGGACTTTAAAACAATTTTATTATTTTGGAGAATGTGACTCATGATGTCTTTAATGCTTGAGGTTGCCATTACTGCCAGTAATGCGGGGAATGTACAATACTCACTGGTTTTAGGTGCACGCCCTCACTTCAGGATGTGTGTCAGCAAGACACACACCTTTATCAAACTTCCTCTTTGTGCAGAGTGAAAGATATCCCCAAAGAAGTGAAAATTGTAAGCCTGTACCCAGCACTGATGAGGCTGAACCTTGGATACTGGGTTCAGTTTTAGGCATTTCAGTACAAGGACATTATGGTGCTGGAGTGTCTGAAGAAGGGCAGTGAAGCTGGTGAGGTGTCTGGAGCACAAGTCCTGTGAGTAATGCTGAGCTAATGGGGGATGTTTAGGCTGGTGATAAGGAGGCTAATGGGACACCTCACTCCCTACAACTGTGTGAAAGGAGATGTTAATGAGGTGGGAGATGGTTTCTTCTCCCAAGCAGCAAGCAGTAGGAAATGTCCTCAAGTGGCACCAGCAAAGATTTAGGTTGAACATTAGAAAAAAACTGTTTACGTGAAGAGTTGTAAGGCACTGAAACAGGCTGCTGGGCAAGTGCTGGAGTCACCATCCCTGCAGGCATTTAAAAGACGTTTAGATGTCATGACTAGTGTGACAAGATTTAGTGGTAAACTTGACAGCGCAGTGTTAATGGTTGCACTTGATCTTAAAGGTCTTTTCCAACCTAAGCAATTCTTTGATCCTGTGGCATAATCTTCCTCCACCTCCTCCAGTTAACACAAGAAATTTTGTTTGTCATCTTTTAAATACTCATCAGTGACAGTTTTCAGTGTCGCAACATCTTCGATTTTATTTTTAATTTATTTTTATTACCTTATTAAATTTACAAACATTTTGAAACTACGTGATTGTAACACGTAAGCAAGATCCTTTTTGCAGTGAAGAGACTGAAATGGCCTATGAGAATATTCCTCTACTCCAGTTCAAGGACAGAGCTGTGTGACAGGAGTTGTCAGGTTTCGTATGTCCACCTTGCCTTTCTTTACACTTTATGTCATGATTGTGTGTTTGTCTATACAAATGTTAACTTTGTATAGATATTTGTTAACCTACTGTACTTTTTAAAGCAAGTGGTATTTACTTTCCCTCTATATATTAGAGTTTTCTCCTCATCTAAAAAAAAAATCTACATACATTTTAAGAATAATATTTTAAAACCAAATACTTCAGAGCAGCTTTCTAAGGATTGTTGGCTCCTGAGAAAACTTTTCCCTTTCATATCAAATACAGACACAACTGAAGCCAGTACATTCAAAAATTCTATAAACTCTCAGATCAATAAAACTGTTTTAGGTTTTTAATATTATTTTCATCATCCGATTTTTATTGACGACTCAATGTTTTCATTTATTTCTGACTCAGACATTTTTCTCAACCATTATCAAGGTTAACAGTTCTTGGGAATTCTGCTATTTTTTTAAAAAATGTGTTTCTGATAAATATTCATGTACCCAGGGGCTTAGACTGCTTACAAGGGAAAGGCCTAAAAAGCATTACATATGGGAAAAAAAAAAACCCTTTCATTAATCTCAGTCCTAGTCAGATCTCTTTGCTGACTCATCCAAGACTAATAAGCCTGTATAATATATCTCCTTGTGTTGTCACCTGACCTTATGAGCTCCTAACAATTCAGGTATTTATATTGGCTTTTCTATTGTAGTTATCCCAGATTTACATCAGAGCTTTCAAAGACTTCTGATTTTAAACCTCCCTGTAGTTTATTTTTACACACAGGAGACACTTATTATGTCTTCTATCTGAATTAATACTTTCTACTAAGATAATTTGTTCACCTTCTAGATGTATTTCCTTTTTTCAAGGACTGGATGGTGGCATTTTGTATACTTGGTGTAGTAAAGCTGAATTATTACTCTAAAATTTAAGTCTCTTAAGTCTGTTTTTTCACATTTTCTCTGAAATCAGGAGTGTAGTTGAGTGCCTGAATAGAACTGTTACTAATGACTCTACGGATGGTTCTACTGTTGAGTCTAATATGGCTCAAAGTGTTAATTAAGACCTGAATCCTGAAAAGAGTATGATGCAAAAATGATCATACATCCTCCAGTGATGCCATGAGGAAGATTCCAGTGAATGACATTAATAGAGTCATTGTTCAGTGACTAGCATACCCCAGGGATGCCATAATTTTCTCTAGCCATGCTACACAAACAATCTTTGGGCAAGGTTAGAACAAGCAAATATTAGTGATGACTTTTCTAATAATAAATTGTCATCCCTTGAGCTGCAAGAGCACCTTTTAATGAGAAAGAATTTAATGAGAAAGAATTGTGTGTTTTCATGCAACTTTATATTTTAAAATCCTCTAGCTGTGACTTAAATATAAAACTGCTTAGTGATTCTGTGCACTACTTACTTGTGAAAGGCTTGAGTAACATGGAAAAAAGCTCTGTGATTTAATTTCTGGTTTATATGAGAAAAGATTATAACAAAAATATGGATAGAGATTACTTGTCCCATGGTAAGGGAAAAGGTATATTTTTATTTTTTCATGTGTATGAATTTATGCTTGGCAGAAGATTACAAACTGTGGTTGAAACAGAGAAAGTCCTGACCTGAACTCAGAGCACTTTCCTAGGTAGCTTTTACTAGAATATGTTAGTCATAGAAGAAAGAGTTAGGATGAAAAGGAAATGGAGGCTATTCTAGCAAAATGTAGTGGGGTTAAAGAGTCTCATGAGTTGCAAGGAGGGAGACAGGCAACAGCTGTCTTGAAGCAGAACCTGCTCATTAAGTACTGAACATTTCTTTTTCATTTTACTGTTGTTCACTATCGCGTGTTTGCACGGCGTAAGTCTGCTGTACACGTCCTGTTTCAATACTACAGAATTTCCATGTGCACACGGTGTGCATGTGGTTCTGTGAGGAGCAGGATGTTTGACTTGATGATCCTTATGGGTGCCTTCCAACTGGAGATATTCCATGGTTCTGTATTCTCTGGTGTTACGGGCAAGTTAACGTTCTGTATCTCGTAACACAGTGCGATCTTGCTGTGTCAGTGCAGTTGCTTTCTGGAGCCATGAAAATCCTGCTAATAGATCCGAATCTTTCGGTTCCGGTGGAACCTAAATAACTTGCAAACAGAATCACAGAAAAAAACTTTTCTACATACAAGAAAGCGAGGATACTTATATTTGGAAGGTACTAATATTTGTTGGATTAATATCATTAAATGTACTCCATGGAGTGCCTGACATTGTGATGTTTATAAAATACGGTTCGTGGACTTACAAACATCTTCTCACTGACTATATAAAACTAAATGCTTTAACACTTGTTATATGTATGTATTAATCATACACCTTGAGTACTCATATAAAATAGTGCAGTAAGCAGTTACATATCCTTATATATCTTTTTAGAAAGGTATTTTAAAGACTCAGTGCTTTTCAAAAGGCAGCTCTGGGTTTTGTTTTGTTCATGGATTGTGTCATGAAGGAAATGAAGTTTCACTTATCTTAAAGTAATATTTGATCCAGTGTTGCACACTAGATCTAAGGTGCAGCTTCACCCTTGTGCAGTGATAAGTTGTTAGATGTGCAGCCCTTGACCTTACTTTGTCTGATCAGCCCGTTACTGGTTAGGTATTGGGAAGCATCCTCAATATCCTCACAATATCCTCAAAATCTGCAGTTTGATATTCTTGCTCATTTTTGCTGGTATATTTGTATTGAAGAGACTAAGCAAGTTTGCATGTGTTAGGTAACACAAAATTAAAGTTAAGAGGAAACTGCTGAATGAAGAACACCTATAGGCAGTCTTTGTAAAATCATGGAACACCTCTGGTTGGAAGAGACCTTTGAAATCACAAAGTCCAACCACTAGTGGAGCACTCCCTTGGCACCACATCTCCATGTCCTTTAAATACCTCCAGGGATGGTGACTCCAGCAATTCCCTGGGCAAACTGTTGAAGTGCTTTACAACCCTTTCTGTGAAGAAAATTTTCCTAATATCCAACCTAAACCTCCCCTGTAGAAAATTTTGGAATAGAGATGAAAATCCCCTATTTCTTGCTTAGATAAGATCCCTGTCTGCATTCCCAAATTACGTGATACTTTGACATGAATCCTATTTGCCCCTCTATCCACAGTGAATGTATATTCCCCTGAAAATCTTATTCTCACTGAAATACCTCTTTCTGGAAAGCCTCAGTATTAGTACCTTAGTGTCAACACTAGTGTGTATGCTCACAGTACATTTATTAATGAACTTTTCTTCCATTACTGCCCTGAGTCTAAGGCAACTACATAGCCACGTGCAAAGCAAAAACTGAACATCCACTAAAATGAATTTCACTGGAGACTGAGAGACACTCGTATTTTCAGTGCCAAATTCCTGCTTAATATTTCTTTGTTTTGTTGTGGCGTCATTTGTTTTTGCTCCTACAAGAAGGTTATTCAAGGAAAGGTCCTAGTCAATGCCCTTGGCTTCTTGCATTGCATGTAGACAAAGATGAGTTACAGGCAAAATTGCACCTCATAATCTGGATTTCTTAAAACATGTTAACCAGAGACATCATATCCTAATTCTAGCCTTGGTTTCTTCTGAAAACTGAGAAAACTGGGTTTCCATGGAAACTGAGGCACAGATTGTGTGCTAGGAGACAGGTTCCCTGTACGTGCTCTTGGGAAGTGTCCAAGGTGCACAACTGTGTCTACGAACGGGAATCTCAGAATGTTTATCTGCTAGTTTAGATGCAGTTTAAACACAGCTGTGCAAGTGTGTCCAGATCTCTTAGTATTTCCCTGTCCGCCTGAAATAAGGCCTCAGTGTCTCACAATACAACTGGGAAGCTTAAATAAACAGGTGTTATAACATATTTTAAGATTCCTGGGCAGAGGGGCTGTGCACTTTAAATAGGTTTGGGAATTCTTCTGTAACCTGAAAGACCTATAAAACTAAAATAAATTTTGTAGGTGTGCTTGATACTACTGGGTTTTGGAAAGCATCCAAAACTCTAGCTTGATTTTTGTTTGGATGTCTAAAACCAACTGAGCATTGGAAAAACACTCTGGGACACGACCTTCTGCTCTGCTAATATTGAATTGCCTACACTAACAAGATGTCTTTTAGCTCTTTGAAAATAGTCCGGATGAGTCTGAATTGTCCCCTCATACAGCAGAACTTGCACTGGGCAGCATCACTTGCTTTTGTACTCTGTTGCAAACCAGAGACTAGTTCTTTGTGCACAGCTAGAAATTCCAAAGAACTCTAAACACTCACACCACTTCTGTGTGGTAATCAAAGGCTTGGGAGCTAATTGCTCCATGATGGCTTCAGTGTTCAGTTCTGGACCACGTTGTTCAAGAAGGACATAGAAGTGTTGGAGAAGGGCAACGAGACTCATAAAGGAGCACAAGTCCTGTGAGGGAACCGGGTTGCTGAGCCAAACATGGTTTGGACTTCTGAAGCTGAGGGCAGTCTGTAATTCTGACTTCTCACTGCCTTGCAAATGATGACGCAGTAAACACTGTGATTTTGTCATTAGAAAACAGCGATGCACTTGGTCTTGGGTTGATGGAGGCACCTGCTGAAAACATTTAGTTTATTTCCTCTTACTTTCTTGTGCACAGGTGGAGCATCCCATAGAATCAACACAAAACAGAGAGGTCCCTGTTTTACCACTGAGTTGTGGTAGCATCAGGTTAACCATGACAAAACATTTTCCTCTTTCCCAGATGGTTTTAGGAATGTTAGCCATATGACAACTGACTTCAAAACCAATTTTGGTACCAAAAAAAAGTATCACTGATGTCTTGATAAACTTTCTGCACCTTTAAACTTTCTATCTGCCTGTGTTTCAACCCTTTTGACTCACTTGCCATGTACAGACAATGTTAGACAGTTGTATTGGAAACTTCTTGAGCTGAACAAGTCCAGAGAGGAAGGCAGCTTGAATTTGGGTTGGTATTCCAGCAAACAGCACTTTCCCATATTTTATTACCATTTTCTTATTAGTTGATGTATGAGAAGCTGTCAGTCATAAAGAAGCTGGCAATGGACTTTGTGTGCTGGGTTGCTTACCAAAATAATTCCAAAATTACTGTTCAAAGAGATGAATGGAATTTTGTCTATGCATGTTTTTTGGTCATAAGCACAGATTTCATGTTGTTTTTCCACTCTAACACTTTAATTTTCCTCTTGATATAGTTAGGCTGTGTCTCTTTCTTCTCTTTAATATTTCAAAATATCTTGTGCTTTTATTTTAACTTTTCATTTCAAGCTGGAGATGGCTCTTTGCTTATAGGAAAAGATATTTAGTGAAGAGGTTACATAAAGTCTGTGCCAGCAAAACAAATTAAATGGCTTTAATAGTGCCAATCTCTACCTGAAAAATACAAATGCTCTGGAAAAATACAAATAAAATACTTCTTTCTCTGCACAGAGGCTGTGAGATCATGCATACCATATACTTTTATGTGACAGCATGTCTTGGTTATTTAAGTTTTCCCATTATGTACTTGGTAGAATTTTCCAGAGTTAGGAATCTTGATCTATTTATATGTTTACTTTTTATAACTCCACCTATTCTCAACATGCTGAGTAACTCACTGAGGTGAAAAATGTCTCAGTTTTAGTTCTGGTTGCTTCCTTTGAGGATTCAGAATAGTCATTGTCATCTCCTCTTTTCAACATTAGATTTAGATTTCAGTCCATGACTAGAGCTGGTCCAAATAGCAAAAGCAGGTGTTTCAGATACGGCAGGAACTTTGCAGGCGAGTTTGAGACTGATGTTGCACTTCTGTTGAAACTACCTTTACTGGAAATCTGTGCACTGTAGCAAGAAAGGTTTTACACATTCTGTATGAAGATCACAGAAATCTCCAGATGAAAAAATAGCCTGTTTGGAAGTCAGTTGTGGTTGCTGAAGCAAATGCGTTTTGCAGTGGCAGTTAGTGAGATGTGACACTTGTGAAGTCAAACATTTGTCGGCTTGTCCACATGTCAGATACTTGAATTTGTTTTTACTTGTCTTGCCCTAGGTCTTATTTTATTAACTGAAATCCAAGTCGCATAGATGCAACATTGTGCCTTAGAGGATAGATCCTCATAACTCACGTGCCATGAAAGGCATCATGAGAGTCTGGGAAAAAAAACAGAGTTGCAATGAAAGTTCTTTTGTTTCCATGCTTTACTCAATTTGCTTTCTGCAGATCTTGTATCCTTGTTGGCAGGTAAAGACGGAGTCATCCTTCACACGTATTTTTGAAGATAGCCATGAGTCATCATTTTGGTTTTTACGGTCCTGAACTGTATATAGTGGTGACATGGCATCTGGAATGCTGGCTTAGAGAGACACCTGCTGAATCGTTGTCCTGCTAGCCCAGCACATTGTAGCTGCAGCTGACAGGTGTGACTAAGAAGATGAAAGCAAAAAGAGCTTGGTAGTACTGGATGATCAGCTTCACAATTTAACTTCTTCCTTACACACTTGACTGTCACTGATATCAGATCTTGTTGTTTTCACCTTTGGCGTGGAGAAAAAAAGCTGTAGCAGTTCTTGCGCATTCCGTTTCGCTTACATACTCATTCGAGCAAATTCCCTCACAAAATAATTGTCTGTGGCTAATTTTCCAGAGGTTGTGTTATTGTTTTATTTTAAACTCCCTGTGGGAGTGTTTTCATTACAAGCAGATTTCTTTATCTACATTTATGGATACTAAAATTTCTCTTGTGAGAGATGTTCTGCAGGTGCATAGCTTCATTACAGCCAGTATTACCTAACCTGGGGTGTTGATTATAGCAGTTGTGGAAGGTGAAGTCTTGCTCCAAATAACTCTCTTGGCTTCCTTTGGTCATAAGGTACTTTTTCAGCTTCACATGTTCAGATTTCAAAAGAAAATCATGCAACTCAAACCTCTGTTGTTGCTTTTCTTGGATTTGTCCCAGTTTTTTGTCTCCAGGGCTTTGCTACCCTTCTTAGCTGAAGCTTACCCTCAGGCGGCTTCTTCTCCTGCAGATATTTTTGTTTTGTTTTTTATATTTTGTTTTCTTTTTTTTTTAATAGGCAAAGAGAACTGTTTTCTTGCCTGTTTCTTGCTCTGATGACTTCTATTTGGATTGTCTGAAACACAGACACATTTACTGGTGTATGACTGTTTTCCACCCTGGGTCGGTGAAATTTTGTAGCAGAATGGTAAAGCATGCATCTTTCAAAACCACAGTACTTCATGCTAGGCATTTAATTTGCTCAGATTTGTCTGGTTTAATGGACAATTGCCTATCTGAGTGGACTGAAGGTGAATATAGGAGGTCTTGAGCATTGCAAATCTTGGCTTCCATACCCTAATGATGTCTAGGCAAACCTTTCTGGACTCCTAATCTTCCCTTAAGTCACCAAGTTTACTTTTTCAACCACAGAAAAACTCAGTCATAGAAGATATCTGAGAACAGAATAGGGCATTAATCTTTCAGTACACAACTTTCCTCAATTCTTCTCTCACTTAACACATAATTCTTGGGCGGTGCAATGACATATATAGCTGTCAATGTTCACACAAGTACTTCTCAATAGGAAAAAATCCACAGTAAATCACTAACAGCAAAACAAATTACTTTAAATGAAAGAAATTAAGATCTAAATAAATGTTATCCAAATCCAAAATGTTTTAATCCTTTTTGGTGTATTTTTTACTTTTGGACATTAGTGTAGTGGTTTTTCCCCCAATGAGAAATAGAAATACTTTACTACAGTAAATGTATTGGTTTTCTCCAGATGTTTTTACCCACTTTTTTCTTGGTCAAATTTTTAGTGAGATTGAACTGAATGCAATAAATTGTTACTATTGAGCTAGAGTAAGATTAACTTTAGAAAATGTCAGTTTTGACTGATGAAATATGTACACCCACTGGACTAACTTTCAACTTCAGTAGAACTCTTGCTGCTGTAAGGATCTATTGAACTGCAGAATTGGCATCAGTCTGATTTTAAACCTATTTCAGAGTCTTGTTCTTTGCACAAGTGAGAAAATAAAACCTTGTGTTTGGTTAGTTGTTGGTCATGTAATTTGGTAAATTAACACTGAACAGTGAGTAATTGAACAGTCTTTGCTTTCTAACAGTCTTCATAACCTATTTTTTCCTCTTTCTGTACAGGATTTTATTTCCTGAGTGTTATGGTAGCCATCTACAGCATGGCTATAGTACTCATCATATAGCTGCAGTATCCTTGAATGCCCTGCTGGCCTGGGTATCAGCATGGGTTCAGTAGTGTAGCAGAGTTTTTTCTTGGAATAGAGTTTTCCTCAAGCACTGTGGTAGCACGCTTTGTGCCAGTATTTCAGGCATGCAGCTAATTGGGACCCTCGGGAAAGAATGCAGGTGAATCTGGAGCTCCTCCAAGTAAGCTTTAAAGAAATCAGATCAGAAGGGCTGAGTCCTTGGAAACAGCTTGCTGCTGAGCTAGCTAAGAATAAATACTGAATCTCTGTCTTTGTGAAAGTGTGAGGCAGATTCAGGTAGCACGTTCACCCTTCATAGGTTTTTCTCCCTTATCAGCCTAAGCCTGCCACCTCTACCACACCTTTCAGGCTTCCTTAGTGGAATTTCCATGTTAAAACTTTGCTTAAGGGAAATCTTGTCAGCTTTCTATGCAACAGTGATCTTTGATGTGCTTCTTAGTACCAAAGGCAAAACTCTGCAGGAAGCCAACAATTCCCTTGCACCAGAAGTTTGTTTGTGGGCAAGCTCAGAAAGCAGGATGTGCTGAAGGAGAGCAGTGCAATAAACAGCTATGTGCTGCTTCCTCGAGCTCCAAACTGCAGTGCCTAAGTTTCCATGATCCAGCTGTAAATTTGCCGATAAACAAAAGTAACCTTAACCTGCAAAAAGCTTTATTAATCAGTAGGCGCTGACTAGGTACTTCACATGTTTTTAATGTAAATTCATTTGGTGAATTAAAATATTGCCTTTGACAAGCAAGCTTCAAGAAACAAGGTGATAAAACCCTTTTTGACATGACACTGTGATGAAGATACGGTTTCTTCAAAGTCCAAGGGCTGTCGAGGAACATTTTTCACTCTTTTATGAATTTGCTTAGCAGATAGAATATGATGCTCTCCAAGTAGATTCCTAAAGGGCTCAGATTTAGTGTGTCTATATATATATCTGTATTTGATTTATAAACTCACAAGAGGGTGGAAATGGTTCCCAGTGGTCTTTCTACAAACATATTTACGTGTTTGTCTGTAGTGTTGAGAGGGAAGGATTCTCTCTCTGCACTAACTCCAAAGACTTAAAAGTCACCAAAATATGCCAAATCTTAACATACCTGACTGTCCTGATGGAGTCTGAAACATGGAGTCACCTAGATCCCAATTCCACTTTTTTCATATAGCTGCAGGATGAGCAGAGCCAAAGGAAATCCTCTGTTTGGGTCTTTACTATTAGGGTCAGTGTTGCAACGACACCATGATTTCCTCAGGCTAAGAGAGTGGGATCTTCTGTGTAGAATTGGTAGCTACAGAGATGATCTGAGGGTTTGGGATTTTTGGTAGGTTTTTCCTTTTTACTATGTTTGTGTGAAGATTACACGACTCAAATGCTCTCTGGGAAAGTAGGGATCTGAGATCAAATTTGTCTTCAAAGAGGGTTTGTATTTGTCTCCTCCCAAAAGAGTGCTCTTAGTTCATTACTAAACTGAATGGAAATACATTGTTCTTCATTCGTTATTCCTCTGTCCTACCCGAGCTAAGCCACTGTGTGAGGAGGATTTGTGGATCCAGGAGGGACAGTAAGACAGTAGATCTTGGATCTTAGTTTTTATAGCACTTGGCTAGGTGAGAATAAAAGCTTTTCCCAATGGTCTTTGAATAAATTAAAACATCATCATCATCTTCTTTACATTGCAAAACATCTCAAACAAGTGTGGCAGTTGGTCAGAAAGGTTACTGTAGATGAGCATTTGGAGCATAAGTAGCTGCTTTTGCACTTCTGCTAACACCCAGAAGTCAGACTTACAGTTACCTAGGCAAGCCTCTGCTCGGATTCTCTGAAGCTTTGATGCCAGCAAAATCAGTATAAAGGTTTTTTCCTAATTAGTGCATTTTGGCTACCTTCTCCTCAGGCTACACGCTGGGCTCTCAATTTCTATTTTCAAAAATTATTATTCTGGTTTTGCCCTTTATAAGTTTTATCTTTAGTACCTCCTCCACTGTATTTACAAAATCAGTCTAATGCTTCGCAAACATAACACTAGCCAGCTTGTTCTTTCAAGCTGGTGGACACGATCTTTGTGGAATAAATTCCTGATCAGTAGAGGATGTAGAGCTCCAGTTTCCAGTGGAGGGGAATGAATCCACAGATGAGTTTCAGCAGTTTCAATCCAGTCACTGGATTGTGTATTTCTGAGAAATTAACTTTTGTGTAGTATTAATTTTCAAAATAGTTAAAAATTTCAGTTTGGGATTGGTCTCACAAATAGAAGTAAAAGCCACTGTTACAGATGGTTTAGCTGTGGAAAGTACAAGTTGGGGTGTTTTGGTTGGTCTGTTTGCTTAGTTTTATTGTTTGTTTGTTTCCTTCCTTTTGGTTTTTTTTATTTCTTTTCAGGCCATCATCAATTTCATTTCTTACAAGCTCAAAAAAAATTGATTTTGAGCTTTTAACACCTTGCCTTTGTTAGTTAAGGGTGACATCATGAAGTGTTTTTCAAGGTTTTAATTTTTTAATAACAAGAGAAGTTCTGCCAGTCTTAAGGTTCAGTGCACCCCAAGACAAAGATTGCTTTTTGTACAGAATTGTTTGGGGATTTGATGTATTTTCAAACCACTATTTCTTATTAAAACTTCAATCACCCACCACTTAATTGTAATTAAAACTGCCCCCAGGCAATAACTTTGTTCTATGCAAATATGACAGGTATAATTATGGAAAATCTAATTGTTCATATAGTGCTACTTTTCATGTGATGTTAAAATAAGTCATGAAGTAATTATACTCTGCCTTGAACCTGGGTCTGTAATGCACTTTTGCGACTGTCTAACTTCTGGAATCATCTCTGGATCAAATTGAGTTGTCCCCTGTTGAATTAGTTGCACATTTCTGTGCAGTGGTGGACTTCCAAGGCCATGCAGCATGAAGAGGAGTCAAGGGAGCCGAGTTCCTATCCTAGAATAATGCGGCCGGTACAGTGTTCAGTGGGTCGGTCTTACGAGGGTGGGATGTCAGTATTCCCCTCAAGACTCCTCCATTAACATCTTTATTGCATTTGTCTCTGACATTGCTAAGGGAAAATACGTATTGTTTCTTATTTAGTAAACAAACGTGAAATGCATCGGTGGTCATGGTACAGGAGTTTTCCTCAAGTACTTCTGTTACAGCTCTGGGCAGGTTGTACCTGCATTATAAAGGGGATTTTTCATACTATCTAGGAGCCGACATCTGCCAAAACCAAGAAGATCATGAAGATGCTTTAGGTCTTGCCCTCATGTGGAGAAGAACCTTACATAACCCTTCAGCTTAAATTTTTAACTTACATGCTGGCTATGACTGAGTTTCTTGTCCTTTGATTTTTGTTCTGTCTCCTGTTTGGTTTGTGTTAGAGCAGCAGTGACTCACTAATGCTCAGTCCAGTGTGAACTACTAAACAGACAGTCTCTGCTGCTAAATTCAGTGGCGATTCCCCAAGTACCTTGTGTGAGTCAGAGCACTGTGGAGCAATAATTTTGTTTTTGCTGGATCTGTTTGGGTGGATGGCACAGGAATTGGAGGCTGTAACACTCTTGTTGCTGAGCAGGCAGTGAGCAACCCCCCTTAGATGTTTGTTCCTTTCTGGGGGTTTTTCCCTCTCTTTTTTTCTTCTTAAGGGATTACATGGATTCTGCAGTTGTCAGGATGTGTTTGTGTTTAACAAGGTATTTAAAAAAATGAGTGTGAATGAAGAGAAAATGCTAGAGAAGCATGTTTACCTGTTCCCAAGGTGATAAAAGAGATTGAGCTGAAATCCCAGGAGTGATTTTTTTCAGGTAGATTTCAAGCAGAATCAGCCTTTACCATCAGTGACGTAGAAGATGCTGATATATGTCAGCCAGGCAGTTGCACCAGGCACCTCCTCAGCATTTCCAAACCATGTTCTCTTCTACAGCACTGAAGACATGCTAGACTTCCCACCAGGTCAGCAGAGTCCTTTCTTCCCAGCTGCCCAACTATCTTCAAAGCCTAAACACATTGTAATGGCTCTATGCCAGGAGAAGTATTAACTGAAAAGCATCTTAAGGACAGTCTTTTTATGAGCAATGGAGAGGAATGGGAGTCCCATGGCATTTTGTAGTTCTAGGAACAGTATTTTATCTCATAAAAGATTTCATGGGCTGCAACTCCTTGTAAAACAATGGTTGCATAGCTAAATGTGTTGCTGTCTACTGAAGTGTCCTGAAAATTTGGAAACAGTGTGTAAAAACGTGTGCTAGCCATGAAAATACACTGTGGCCATTTCAAATTTAAGGATATAATCGGAAAGTTTTCATTAAAAATATATTTCTCTTCTTTTGCTCACCAGTAGAAATCCAGATGATGTAATTTTGCCTTCAATTATCATTTTCTATGCCATCTGATTTTTCTGTATGTTTTCTTTATGCCTTATATATTACAACCTCAGTGCTTAAATTTTTTATGCGCAGCTTATTTTTAGTTTACAATTTCTAAGCCAAATGCTTGCTACAGATGATCTTTGCATTTACTGTGATAAAATATGACTAGAGAGGATGAACACAAGGAAAAATTAATGGTGCAAAGTACAAACTGTGGTGTAGCTTGACTACAGTCATGTGGCAGAGAGTGGAACATAGGTATCGTTGTAAGGTGCATTAACTTTTATTTCATGGTTTTAACCTTTTAATGAAGCATGGTTTGCTTTTGACTAGTCTGATATTTTATAGGATGGCTTCCTGTGTCTGCAGTAGCTTCACATAAGACATACTTGCATAGATAATCATTGCCATAAGCAAAGCTTGTGGCTGCAGGCTGTGTTCTTGATTTTGTGCAGAATTAAGCACAGATTTAGTATTAAGCATGTAATAGTATTACTGACATTTCTTTCCCTTGAATCAAATTTTATAGACTTGGAGTTAAAGAAATGCTAAGCTATTGTAATAGTGAATATAATAACAAATATAATGGAAGCATTTAATAAAATTAGATTCTTCTGGTGCAGTGAAGCAATGAAGTTGTCTGGTTTATAGCAGACTTTGAATTTTCACTGGTTTCTCAATGAAGTACTAGGTTAAATAGGCAGAATATTTGAGTATTTTGTGCTTACAAGTACTTTGTGCATATTCACCTTGTTTAGCTACTGTTATGAAATTTAGTTTGAGCTACAGCAAAGATCCTTCACGTAGGAGACCTCCATTGGTCTTAGTGTTAAGGATTTCGTATTTTCTAACTCTGTGATCTAGAAAGTAGTTGGGAATGGGTTTTTTTCTATACAAAATTCAGCTCTCAGGATAAGAGAGGAATGAGGGTAGGATACACGTCCTTGCTGCAGTCAGGCTTTCTACAGCAATATTAAAAGCATTTATGTAGCATGGAACTAGCACAATTTTAGTAGAATCATAAAACAGTTTCAGCTGGAAGAAACCTTCAAGATCATTGAGTTCAACCTTTTCCCAGCCCTATCATCACCATTAAACCTTGTCCCCCAACACAACATCTACCCTCCTCTTAAACACCTTCAGGGATGATGACTCAACCACCTCCCTGGGCAGGCTGTTCCAATGCCTGACAACCCTGTCAGTAAAGAAATTCCACCTGACATCCAACCTGAACCTCCCCTGGCATAGCTTAGGGCCATTTCTCTTCCTTGTATCACTTGCCACTAGGGAGAACAGGCCAACCCCCACATCTCTATAACCTCCTTTCAAGTAGTTGTAGAGAGCAATAAATTCTCCCCTCAATCTCCTCTTCTGCAGACTAAACAGCCCCAGATCCCTCAGCCATTCCTCATATGACAAATGTTCCAAATCCTTCACTAGCTTGGTAGCTGCCTCTGTCACCTCTCAAGCCCTTCAATGTCCCTCCTGTAGTGAGGGGCCCAAAGTTTGACACAGTACTCAAGGTGTGGCTTCACCAAAGCTGAGTAGAGAGGAAAGATCATCTTGCTGCTCCTGCTGGCAGCGCTATTCCTAATACAAGCCAGAATGCCATTTGCCTTCTTGGCCACCTGGGCACTATGCCGGCTCATGTTCAGCCAGTCCTCTGTTAACAACTCCCAGATCCCTCTCTGCCTGGCAGCTCTCCAGCCACTCCTCCCCAAGCCTGTAGCACTGCTGGGGGATTGTTGTGGCCAAAGTGCAGGACCTGGCATTTGGCCCTATTGAAATTCATGTAATCAGCTTTGGCCCAGTGACCCAGCCTACCTAGATCCTCTCTACCTTCAAGCAGACTGATATTTCTACTCAGTTTGGTGTCACCTGCAAGCTTACTAAGGGGGCATTCTATCCCCTCATCCAAATTGTTGATTAAAATGTTAAACAAGAATAGCTCCAGTACTGAGCCCTGGCAGAGAACACTCATGACTGACCACCAGCTTAATTTAACTCTGTTGACCACAACTTTTTGGACTCAGCCATCTAACCAGTTTTTTACCCAGGGAAGCATGTACCCATCCAAGACATGAGCAGTGCTGCAAGACTGGCTGTATGCACACTGAACTAGTGGTCCAGAATTGCATGCATATATATATATATATATATATATCTCACATTCTTTAGAACAGGTTTGAGCTATGAAGGTTTGCATATGCTGCTGTAAAAGGATCATCAACTCTGCGCTTCTCTCGTCTCAGCTACATCACAACACAGTAATATCTTTGGATTTTTGTTTCCTTTTTCTTTTTTTTTTTCAGTACTTCTACATTCTCAGGAATGATGTAAAATTCTTGGTTAAGCTATTTAAACAAAATACTTTTAAAAAAGTCTTCATTGTGGTCTCGGCTACAACAACAGCTACAACTAAAGCTGCATCTAGAATCTGTAGAAAGGCCATGAAGTGGCAAAGACATAGGACTGCGATGTGATTTTGCAGGATGCTTGCCTACATGCTCTGATTTATTATTTAGCTGTGAGCTATGTTCAGTTCAGCAGGGGAGCTTTTCTTCCTGCAGTTCCATTCAGGTCTCTGTATGTCAACTTAGTCTTGTGCAGTCACTAGGACATTTTTCCTACCTGCATGCTACTACTTTATGCTTTAACAGAATGTGTTTTCACAGTGGCCTCAATGCCTACATAAACTATTTTACATTTGTTTTTATACTCTCTGATACTCAGCATGTTCATACAAACATTATATTGCAAATTGCTTCCTTCCTGATAACCAGCTTAGAAACTAGAGAATTACTTTCCTTTATATAGAATTAAGCTGATGATAGTAAATAGCTGCATAATCAGAAGCTCTCTTCCCACGTCAGAGTAAACTCCCATCTTTTCAAATTGTGTCTAATCTCAGCAATGGTTTCTGGTGTATTTTTGATCTGTTTAAGGATCCTGCAAGCAGGGAGGGAAGTTGATAAATGTTGACAGAGCCAGGTGTTCATTTGGGTTCCTGTAAGCAAGGTGTTTGATGGAGCAAAGTTTATATCAACGTGTACTGGAGGGATTTCTGCATCTGCAAACACCTCCTATGTTACGGATTAAAAGGTTTAATCACAGTCTAGGTAGCTCTGTAAGCCACTTGATGTTGAATACGAAATTAAAAAATCATGGTGTATGATTTGTTTTGGTTGAATTAGGCTATATGAAAGAAAGTTTTGAAGTCTGAGCTGGGAATGTGTGCTACACCAGTGTCTGCTGGAAATCAGGCCCTTCCATAGTGTAGTGGGGAATTAATTTTGCTCTGTTTCTGTCCCTTTAGGGCTATTTCCTCTTCTGCAGTAGAGAAAAACATATGATCCTTTGAAATGTCTTTACAATTTATCTCCTTCCTCATCTACCTCATGGTTGAGTTTTTTTTGTATGCTAGTAGTGACCTGCAACCTTTTTTCACTACCTGCAAACTTGCTCTGTTTGAAAAGCTCAGGGTCTGATATGTTCCAGCATAAATACTAATTCTTTCATGTATTTGTCAGAGTTTCCAAGTTGGCAAACATTCAAAAGCGAAACAGATAGAAATCGTAGGCTTGTGTCTGACCTGCAGAACACAGTATTAGTTTTCATTAGGATCTTTATGGGTAATGGGCACCAGTGGTGTCTGTGCAACCTCCCTAGGCTCAATAGTTTTCCCATAATGATATTTTCCCCTGAGAGCTGATAATCAAAACTATAAAATCCTCTGTAGCTTACCAGTTTTGTCGTTGGCAGAACCAAAGGAAGCATTTGCTCGTGTTCTTTCTTGTTGATGAACAGAGGTGGTGCCAGTTACAATGGATCAGACTTTCAGCTGTTTGCTCCACTCGAATGTGCTACTTCTGTGTAGGGCTGGCTCAAGGCATTTGTATGAGGAAGTCTTTGGACTTCCTGGGAGGTGTTTTTTAAATCTATTTATGAAATCAACCATTTTAGGTGAATGTAAGAAACTGAAGAAGGTAGCTCAAACCTGGTCCTCTTCCCTGTAAGCTGCCAGCTTCCCTGGAAGTTGTTGAAAAATAAAAAGTGGGGAGGGGCTGATTTCATAGAAAAGGGGGTTTTACTCTGAAATCCCCTACACATTGCTTTCAGGAAATCTTCATGTAAAAGATTTTTCTTGCAGAGGTTGAAAAGAAGGGCCAAAAACCATTTATCAAGCTAGAACAGTTAGATATGCAAGAGGGAGGTTACAGAATGGAATTTTTAAAGCACAGAAGAAACTTAGACCCCCCCCTAATTACCTCATTTTCAGTTGGAGGATGATATCCAGGCTCTTCTTACCCTTGTGTATGTATCACCAGATGTTCCTCTTCAGAATCATGTTTCTCAGAAATGTGACCTAAGCTGCCTCACAATAAGCAGTTCTGGCCCTGTGAGGGTTTATTTTCGTATTAGAAGTATTAGCAATTTGCAGCACTTGGTAGTTGCGTGTGAATGAAGCGCAGTGGAGCTGTTGCGAGTGTCGTAAACCACTGGTGCTACCTGTGGCAAGTGTTGTCATTTGAGAGGCAGGGTTAGCTCCTGCTGAGGATTTTGATTTTCAGTCCTGCTCTGACTTTGATTTGTTTCACCGTGTGGATAGTGGAAGGAAACATATTGAGCAGATGTTTTGGTCTGAAAAGAAAACAGACGACCAGGCAAGAAGAAATGTGCACACAAACACAAGCGTGGAGCATTCAGCAGGGATTCGACTCTTTGAACTGGGTGGGACGAAAACATCCACAGGACAACCACAGCAACAGTGACATCATATTTAAGAAAAAAAGACTAATTCTGTCTGTATGATAGGAACTTAGCTGAAGGCACATCAGGCTCTTTAGATCTGCCATGGGCCAACTAGCCATGGCAGAGACGAAGAAAATCAGAGAAGGCTGCACTGCCGTAAACTAATGGATTCGCGTGTCAGACCCTGGGAACTTGCTCTTGGAATCGTATTCTGGAAGCCAAAAAACAAAATGTATCAAGGCTAATTCTGCGTGTCCTTAGATGAAGGCAGCATTTAAGTGAAAAAGAAAAAACAATACAGTGTTTGAAGGACAGGCATAATAAGTAGCAAATGCGTTGGAAATCAGCTGCCATTTTGATGGTTTTGTCCTTTTCCCTGTTAGCCAGGCTGTGATTGCTACCTCCCCGTGGTACCTTGTGAGCTGGACACATTGTGCTTTGACACCTGTGGATCAGACAGGTTGCCCCACATTGACTTAAGGGGCACCATGTCATCCTTATTACTTGAGGGCTGGACAGAATTGATCTCCAAGTTCAGAACCTGAGCAAAGCAAGTCTTTCTAGCCATTTCCCCCCTATTGTTTATCTCTCTTTCACTCTTTCTTCTAGTTTGGTGTCTCTGATAACACACAAGTGGATATTCTCCAGCTTGAGGACTGTCTTTCTGTTCTATCCCATTTGTATTTTTCAAATCAGAATAACTATGGAGTGAATATGAGGGAAAATTAAGTTAATATTGTAAGTTGAGTATTTATTTTAGGGAATAGCAAGGAGAAATGCTGTGTCACCCCACGTGCAGAACCGAGTTTGGGTTTTTTCCTGTGTCTTGTATAAGGTTATAAAATGGTGCATTGTGGAAGAGGAACGATACTTTTCGCTCCTGTGAAAATGATATCAAATTATTTCTGTGGTTTCTAAAAGCCCATAAGACCACAAGCTACTAAATGATTTAAAAAAGAAAAGCAGAGTTGCTATCACTGCAGCAATTCGTATTTACTCTTCACAATTTTATATAAAAAACCTTGGATGTTGCCTGATTGAAGCAAAGAACTGAATTCCGGTTGAAAACAGGCCTTTACAACACCACCAGAGACCTTCTGTGTTTACCTTCTGTTCATAGGAGTCAGGGAACAGAATTATCATTAAAAGGATGAAGTGCATTCAGACAATTGAAACAACAGTAAGATGCTAACTAAAGAAATTACAGAAAAGTAACATGCTGTTCCCTTTTGGTCTGTAGAGGAATTTAATGTGTAGTCTTTTTTTACAGAAGTAAAAGTCACACAAGAGATGTATTTTGTTAACATTGGAGCTTAGTAAACAGAGAACCCCGTGGCATAATGATAGAACATCTGATCCTTACACAACAGTGGTTTTATATATCAATGTCAATTTAAATATAATTAAAATTTGCCTCAGCAGTCTGCAAACTGCTGTAGAGGGAAAGAAGATACACGAAAGAGAAGCCAGACACACGGTTTGAAAGCAAAGAAACTACACAAGGAGATAAACAGCAAGATGGACTGGGCTAGAAGTAACAGTTCATTGGTGTGCAAGGAGAGCAGGATGAGACTTGAAATAGGTAAGATCAATCCAAAAAGATGAAAGAAAAAGAAGAAAACACAGTAGAAATTGATTGTTTTGTCTATGCTCATGGTTCTCTTGATCCTCGTGTTCTGTCTTTTATAACTGATGAGTAAATGATTCTTTATTAACTTTTCATTACAGGTATAAGATTTTATTATTAGGTTTGGGATCTGGAGCTTTGAAAGAAAGCAGCCTCAGAGCTCTGTCTGTAAATCTTAGCAAGATGGGCTTGAGGTGGGTGAGAACAGACTACAAAGTCATTTCTGTTGTGGTATGCAGGACAGGATGTGGTGAGGTTTAACCTACAGATTAGCAACCAAGGGATTTCTGGAGACTGCAAACCAGAAAGTAGGAATGGCAACAGTGAACAGTTGAAAATCTGCTATTGACAAACCAGAACCCTAATAAACAGTGATTTCCACATTAGAAAGAGGAAAGGGGACCATAACATGCTGACTGACTTGATGGGTGTAGTCTTAATAGTGACGGATGTGAGGATCATAGAATTACATGTTTTCTGTTGGCATAAATTAAACATTCTCTGTGTTGGTGTTCCTGAGTTAGAAATTGAGGAAGAAACTTAATGTAATACTCCGTAGCTTATGGATTTTTTTATTTTCATCATTATTTGGTAAGACTAAACACCAAATGTAACTGAATATATTCTGAATACAGACAAAAATGTCTATCTGCGATGAAATGAACCATTGGTGTACTTAATTGGTAGAATAGTAAATCTCATTGGTATTTGCAGTGAGCAAACCTGTAGCACATTAATTACTTTTGGGCTCTGTTAACAGCAGACACCCAGTAAGCTCCTTCCTTCTCTAAACATATTTTGAAGAGGAAGCATATTTTGAAGAAATAAGATATAGTAGCCTGGTTTGTCATCTACAAGGCAGGACCTTGATAAACTCCTGCCTACTACAACAAAACCTAAAATATTGCTTTAAATCCTGTCTTGGCTTATCTGGATTCTGTGACTTTCTAAAAGCTAGTAGCTCATTCAGAGCTGACAAAGTCACTGCTAGGAAAAACAATTAAGTATTAAACGTCATAGTCTCATATTGATTTCTGAAGCAAGGACTGATGCTATAAGACTTAAGTTCCTGCAGATAAATGTTAACGTGATTTGATGTTTCATAACAGAGGGCATCTTGGTCTCACAAAGGAGTCCATATTGTAGAGAAATATAATTATTCTGGCTTGTTTCTTGCATTCACTTTTTTTCTGAATTCAGAGAAACAAAAGGTCTTGCTTGGTTCAGAGCTGAAGTTAAAAATCTGTCAGAAAATGTTATATATATAGAACCACAGAAATATGTTAAAAATGTTGCAGAGACACAAACCAACAGAAGTCATCACTGAAAACTCCAGTGAGTCCTTCCCCTTTGTATATGGTACATGTACAAGACTGGCTTCAGAAATTTTTATTTTCTGGAATTTTCTGCTGTGAAACAGCTATTTTTGAGTACTCTGTAAAACTTCTTCATTTCAAAGGGAAGGGCCTGTAAACCTGATGCAATGTATTTCCCACTGTAAGACAGACAATGTACAGTTTTATGCTCCTGGAATTAGTAGTGCAATTGCCTATTAATAAAGATGATCCTGATAAATTTTAATCAAATTCTACAGACCTGACCTCTCATCTGCAGTTCATACTGCTGATCCTAGGAGCAGTCTACTGAGTCCAGAACAGTAGAGGTTCCTCCAGCATTGTGAGAGTATAATGAGACTTGCCTTGGACATTTAGCTGTGTGTTAAGTGAACAGAGTAGAACTGATTAAATAAGTGAAGTACTTTTGCTGAGCCTAAGTCGCAGAAGGGCATTAAACTGTGCAAACGTCATTAAACGCTGCGTCGTGATGTGAATCGGCGCTGACGAGACGTTCCCCTAGCTGTCTGTAACGTGTCACTTTATGCCATTGAGAGTCTTTGGCCTTTCATCAGTTGAACAGTCTGAAGTGCCGCCTTTGGAAGATAATTATGGGTTCTCAACAAAAATGGCAGCATTAAACCCTGCTGGATGGTGCTTATCTCACTGCAGAGAGCACAAAAAGCACACACAGGCCATGGGTTCTCTGCAGAAGGGCCCCTTCCTGTGATAATGGTGCAGCTTGTGTGGGAATGATGGATCTGGATAGTAACCCAGTGGGGGAAGTGCAGTTTTACCTTATGTGACTGGCTGTGCTAGCCTTTCCACAGCAGAGTAGGGAAGAAAATGGGGAACAACAGGCAGCCTGTGGCAGCCTTTTGAGGGAGACCTTTGCATTCCAAGTAATTCTAATGAAAGGGGATTTGTTGACTTGGAGACGCTCTGGAGAGTATCCCAAAGTATTACATTCTCTGCCGCTCTTTCAGAAAGCCACTCTGAGAGATACAAGTCTCTTGCTGGAAGTCCTTTGTAAATTCTCATGTTTAATTAACCTAGTAAGGTTTACATTGCAGCTTAATTGGCATTGCCATTGAGAGGTGTCTGCTTGGTGGCTAGAACAGTGTGTAGTGCTTCTGTTTGAGTTTATGCCTTTGTTAAAGCCTGATTTGTTATTGCTCGCATGACCACACTCTGCAGGGATACAGTTACTGAGCCGAATCTTCAGCTGATGATGAGCAGCATAAGTTCAATTGAAATTAATGACTTTTACCTGAATTGACCCACAAATTGCAGGGAATCTTAGAGTTTACACACACAGGAGTTCTTTCAGTGCTGCATGAAGGTCTTCCGGTATGTATTATCACGTTAGGACTGGATTCTCACAAATAGCTGTAGATGTGCCATTTCTTAGTTTTTCATTTCACAGTTTCAGTGTTTCCTATGATTTGTGAATGGAGGGGACAGAGTGATGTTGAAAACCTGATGTTGGCACAAATGCAGAAAGTTAAAGAGACTGTCAAGTGGCAAGTGCATATCCTTCATTCTGCAGAATTCTCTTTAGGACTGAGCATTTGCCTACAGATTAATGTAGTATGTCGATCACTTGCCAGTTCAGTTTGCTTTCAGAAAGCACACATAAATGTAATAAGAAAGAGGAGTGCATCAGTGTGAGCGTGAGAAAGTGCAGGTACACAAAGAGGGAATCTGAGAGTTAACAATTAGCAATTTTTGCAATTTGTTACAATACAGGAGGGACAATGACAGGAAGAAAAATGACAAGTGGGATCAAAACAATCACTGCACATTTCTGGTTATGAATGCTGGCAAAAGACTTTTAACTTCTGGAGACACAGACAAGAAGTTCCCTTTGTGAGAATACATCCGATGGCAGCAAAATCACAAGCAATGTGATTAGTTCAACGACTTGTCAATTCTCACAGCCTGTGTTCAGGCAGGGAGTGCCGATGGGTTTTGTGTGTGTCAGACAGGTGTTGTCTTTACAATCGCTAAGCGAGATAATAAAAGTTCCCTGTCTTGCCAACCTGCATTGAAGCTACCCCAAGAAGAGGTACTAATGTGCTGCCAGTTTCCCTGCTTGTGTTTATTTTTGTAGCAGACATGGGGAGGCATGAGAAACGGGAATCTGCAAATAATAGCGGATGCAAAGGCCTTTGTGCTGTGTAATTGTATTTGTGCTTTTTGTGCCTTTGCATCTCTTTTTCTTTTCTAATACTTATTGAATTTGTGATTATTTTTACGGAAGTCTAACAAAAATGTTCATTTTAAACAAACAGACGGTAGCTAATATCAGGAGAAGACTGAGCAGTGAAAACAATCTCTGCCCTAATCTCCTCCTACATTGTTTAGCAAGGTTTTTCATCTGGCAAAGTGCTAGAGCAACCTGACACAACAGAAGTGCCTATGATGAAAGGAGAGAAAGGGCAGCGCTAAGAGCCAGACAGTGCTAATTGGTCTGAATTGGCAACGAAGCATTTGTTTTCAGAAGAGAGTAAATGCCATTTTAGATTCATACTTAATGTCAGCTCAACTCGAGCCTTGAATCTAATTACCTCAGAATAATTTTGGTTGAAGACATATCTGATCCTCCAGCATTAGGACCTGCTTCTGCAGATTTACTTTTGGGTCAAAGTCTAAACTACAGGGGAGATAGGGTCCTAAGCCTCATTCTGATGCAAGGTGCAGCTCACAAGACCAGATGTTTTGCAAGATGTGTGCCTTTCAAAATTCTGGTGTGAAGATTTGACTGTATGAAGTTACTGTTGTTTGGGGCTGAAATGTTAAGATTAAACTAGTTCAAATTAATTAAATCAGCAAAAAGTTTAGCAGCTCTTAATATGGAATTAATGTACAGATCTCAAATTGGAAATTTTTTTGGCTTCTCAGCAAAAGGAGGGGTAGGTACCCAGTTGCTGCTGCAAGCAATGTGGGGACACTGAAAAACCTTTCAGAAATAAAGAATTAAAATAAATTGAAAATCACCTGAGAGGTCATCTGAAGTTAATTCAGGTCTTTGTGTGTCTTGCGTAGCTTCAATAGATTTTTTTAGACCAGAACATCAGCTCAAGGACACAGGAGATTAAAAAGATGATCAAGACAAAGATGCAGACATGATGTCTGATACTGGAATTCTTATGAGGCTGGAGGAATCCAACCAAAACAAAAATCAATGTCAAATTTGTAGGTTTTATTTCAACACAGCAGGAGAATGTAAAATAAATAAAAGGCATGAGGTCTCTAGTGCCATACTGTCAAAGACCTCTACAACACATTAGTACATGGCACTGTGCCTCTGCGAATAGATGAGGCACTTCTGGGGGCATTTAGTGGCAAATTTCTCAACAGTACTTAAATCTTGTCTGTCAAATGCAATTTGAGAAGCCTAAGTTTGTCAACTTGCAATGTGATTTCAGGCGTCGTAGCAAAAAAAATTGATGGAGAGTTTCTGCAAACTTTGTCTTTTCTTGAAACATACACTCTAAAATTTGAATTTCGTAAGATCACAGTAAAGTTACTTTTTTTGTCATATTAAGTCAACTTTCTTTTACAATTAAAAATTAGCAGTCCCAATCCTAGATTTTAGATAGAAAATGCATGCTGAAGTCTTTATTGTTGAAATAAATTAGGGTTGTCTCATATGCAAGGCATTTAGTGGGAAGGATTAGAACCTGTGGCCTTTCCTACAGGCATGATTTTAATAGCCAAAATACATTCTTTCTCTTTGATTAACTCACTTAGAAATTCTGACTGATCAATTCAGAGTTTAGGAAGAAGTAATTTAGCAGTCAGCAGTAGCTCTTCATTAATTGTGCATCAGTCTCTGTTGATTTTCATTACTGATGAAATGTAAAAATTGTTTTTCAATTTCTAGTTTTGACAGATTAATTATGTGTTGGTTTGTACTGGTTTGATTTTTTTTTTTTTTGTTTGTTTTGATCTTTTTTTTGAAAGCTATCAATTCACTGATCATGACTACCATAGCATTTAGGGAGAAAAAATGAATTCTGTCTTTGGGTATCAGCTTCCATCTGTGCCTTGCCACAGAAAATGTCTCTTTGTGATAGGCAATCTCTTAAACCAGCCAGTCCTCTGGAAATCACTCGCAGATTCGAAGTGTCCAAGTTGGCTGCTTAACTTCACGCAAGCATTTGCCCACAGCAGATTAGCGAAACTTGGGAATCCTGCACTCTCCTTTGGGCGCTGTAGGGAAATGCGATCTTTTTGGCAGAGTCTTTCAACTAATGGCTGCAAAATACATTTGACACTTACCTTTCTGCTCTGCTTATCCTTACCTTTTTCAATCTCTCACATAACCAGCATACTCATTATATTCCTGTTTCCCAGCACAGAAAGTCCTGCCTTTCTCTTTTATGTTGCTTATCCTACCCCGGGTTCTTAAGATCAAGAGGAACCTCCAGAGATTTCCCTCCATCTGCTTCCATCAGCAGTTCCAAATCTTCTGTCTAGTTTATCTTCTCATCTTTTATCTTTTTTCCCAGGCTTCTGTTCCCTTATTTCTTGTCCTAGAGATTTCCATAATTTCTGCCTACGTTGTCTGAATCTCTTCTCCCTCGGTACCCTTGTCCCTTCAGTCATACTCTGCCACTCCCAAGCGGCTGTTCAAGAGTGAGAATGTGATAAGATTCTCTAATCCTGCTTTGAAATACAGACCTTGTTGTCTCCTCTTCCTGAGGCTAATTTATGGATTAAATATTTCTGCAGTATGCCAAGTGCATCTATGTTGCAGTGACTATCAAATCACAGCAGTGTTAGTAGGAACCACTGGAGGTCATCTCATTCAGGTTGCTGCTCAAAGTGGAACTCTTCTCAGTACTATGACTAGGTCAGCCACAACCTCAAGCGACGGATATTCAATAGTTTGGGTGGCCTGATTTCAGGGCTAGCCTGATTTCAGGACTAGCCTACTCTCTTAGTGATCTTCTTGCCTGTAATGTGTAGCTGGAACTTCTCGAGCTGCAGTCTGTGGTCAGTAGCACTTGTGTTATTGTCCACCAGTATGGTAAACAGGCCTCTACTAGATCACTCCTGGCCTCTTTTTTGCTGGACTGAAAATCTCACTGCCTTCTTCCAGGTCTTATGCTCCAACACTGTGACCATCTTGGTACCACTTCTTTGAATGCTTTATTGAGGATTCAGTTTCTCAACATCCCTGTTGAACTGAGAAGGCTGCAGAGAGACTCTAATTCAGATGAATTACTGAAAAGCAGAGGAGAATTAAAACTTCAGTCAATCTACTGGCCACATTGCTCCTATTGCAACTGGAAGGCAGTCTGCCTTCTCCACAATAAGAGCCAAGTGTTGGCTCACTTTTGGTTTGTCCTTTTCTGTAGGGTGCTTGTAGCAGGTGAGTTCCCATGTGTTGCTGGTGCATGGAATTATCCTGTCCCAGGTGCAGACCTTTGACTTTTTGTTGATCCAGACAATGCTGCTTTTGAATTGTTTCTCAAGGTGTCTTTAGTTTCAAGCTCTGGAATTCAGCGTGTCAACCATTCTGCAGGATTTAGGATCACCTTTAGATTCGCTGAGGATGTACTCTGTGTCATCATTCAGGTTGTCAATGAAGCTATTGAACAATGCTGGCCTCACTATTGACCCCTCACACATTCTGCTTGTTAGCAGGCTCCAATTAGATGGCAAGCCATTGATTACTCCCTTTCAGCCTGGCAGTCCCTCTCTTTCCTGCCCAGCAATACACTAAAACCCTGCCTCTTTTCTTCAATCTGGGGTTTTTTTTTCATTTTTAGGGTGGAAAAAAGTTTTAAACCCACATGGAGAAAGGAAATAAAGTCCAAAGAAGTTTTGAAGAGAAGTTGGGATAGCCAGGAAGCAGTTCCTAAATCCTGACTTTCAGCTGCTAATAAGAATCCCAGATTTATTTTTTTTTTTTTGGCTGGGAAGAGACCTTCAAGTCCAACTGTTCACCCAGCTTTGCCAGGTCACCACTATAGCATGTCCTTAAGCACCACTTCTGTGTCTCTTTCAAATGCGAAAAATTTGTCAGTCACAGAGACTGTGACTGCACAGCTGCCCTACGCAGCCCTTCTAGTGCTTTACAACCCTTTCTGGAAGTAAATTTTTTCTAATATCCTACGCATCCTACTAATATCCTACACCTCCCCTGGTGCAACTGAAAGCTGTTTCCTCTCTTGTTACTTGGAGGAACAGACCAATCCCCACTTTACTACAACTTCCTCTTAGGTAGTCGTGGAGAGCAATAAGGTCTCTCCTCAGCCTTCATTTCCCCAGGCTGAGCAACCCCATTTTCCTCAGCAGTTTCTCTTAGGATTTTTTCTCCAGGCCCTTCACCAGCTTTGTGGCCACTGAGGACTCCAGCACCTCAATATCCTTCTTAGTAGTGAGAGGCCCACAACTGAGCACAATGATCCAGGTGTCAAGTGTAGGAATAAAAGCACCTCCCTACACCTGCTGGCTGAACTATTTCTAAATATAAGCCAGGATCCTACTGGCTTTCTTGTCTACCTGGACACACTGCTGGCTCGTATTCAGATGGCTATTGACCAATATGCCCAGGTCCTTTTCTGACACGCAGTTTTCCAACCACTCATCCACAAGGCTGTTCTGTTGGAAGGGATTGTTTTGACCCAAGTGGAGGACCCGGAATTTGGTCTTGTTGAATCTCATACCATTGGCATTGGCTCATCAGTCCAACTCCTACAGATCCCTCTGTAGATCCTCCCTACACTCAAGCAGATCAACAATATCACCTAACACTGTGACAGCTACAAATAGAGTGTGCACTCAATGCCCTCATTCAGATTGTTGATGAAGACATTAAAAAGAACAGTCCCCAACTGGAGCCCTGGCGAACACCACATGTGACTGGTTGCCAAGTGGATTTAACTCCAGTCACTCTTTGAGCTTGGCCACCCAGCTAGTTTGTTATCCAGTGAAAACTACACTCATCCAAGCCATGAGCAGCCCGTTTCTTCAGGAGAAATCTGTAGGAAACAGTGTCAAATGCTTTACTAAAGTTTAGGTGGACAGCATCCATAGTTCCTACCTCACTCACAAAGGTGTCATCTTGGAATAGAAGGAGAGAGAAGACACTTTTCAACGTAGCATCTGCTTGATTTCCACAGCTGATCAAGAAGTTACTAACACAGAGCATCGCAAAAATTTTGTTCAGTAACCATGAATATTTAAGTAATTCAGTACCTCAAACAGTCATGCTTGAGGTTGAATTTCCATAGATATGTGGGGATTCACAGAGAAGAAAAAGATGGGTTGTTTGGCCTGCTTTGTTCGTGGTTATTCACTTAAAAATTCTTTGTTAAATCACTAAGCCAGAGCAACCCTGGCAAAAAATGACCCAGCTTTCTTTCCCTGTTCCTCCAAAACCCAGCTAGACTAGTATTAACTTCTTTATCTCTTGATCCAAAGGATTCTTCCCTTTTGATTTCTGCATGTGCCATTTAGATTCCAAAACATCTTCTGTGCTTCCATAAAGAAGAGGGGTTTTTTTTGTTCACAGTCCCTCTTTCATGTAATTAGCAAAACTTCTGGTCCTTGATTCTGTTCCTGAGCTTTCCATGTAATGCTTTTTAGCTCCTTTAGTAAATTTGAATCATTTAGTATGCCACGTTCCTCAGGCATTAAGGGATTAGACTGCTCATGATGGAGAGCACATCAGGACAAATTCCATGACGTTGTTTTTTGCTCTCAGAAAGGGTCAGATAGAGTTATTCTTAGTTCAGTAGTGATTTATGATCACACATAGTTGTGGTGTAGCCTTCACAAAGAAAATGGGTGGTATAATTTGAAAACAAGACATTTCTCAGACCTCATCTCGGATGATCTCACTCTTAAAATAATGCCATGGTAATGCAGTAGTTTGAGATCCTCTCACTAATGCAGTGCCAATCAATTCTGCCAAGCTTCAATGCTTGTTTACTCTTTCATTTGTAAGTTAATACCCAGCAGACTTTGTTATTTGAATTATTGATAAAGCATTTTGTTCCATGTAAGAATGCAAACCCAGTTTTCAATCACAAAGGTAAGAGAAAGCCCTGTACTTGTTCCCAAGGTGTCACTGTGAATACACAGCTTGGAACTTAATAATAAAGTACAATTGCTTTTACTTCAGCTTTACAAAAAATTATTAATGAAGGAGGGCATTAAGTATTAACAGAGAAGCTTTTATGTTGCACCTAACTCAAAGCCTTTCTCTTACAGTTTATGAGCTAGCAAGACTGCAGCAGGAGCAAACAACAGCTTTCAAAACGAATAGTAGAGTCTTCACAAACTCTAATTCGTAAACTCAGCCCAATAGTTATTTGCTCTTTGAGTACAGAATTCAGTTTGTCATCTCTTCTCCACATATATAAGAATAAATTATACATATGATTGCACCCTTTAGGGAATAATCCTCAGTTTTGAGTTTAAATGAGACCTTTAAGATGGCATGGTCTCTGTCCAGCTCACAGGCTGCCCAGGGGGTTGTGGAGTCTCCTGCACTGGAGATGTTTAAGACTCATCTGGATGTGTTCCTGTGTGACTTGGTCTAGGTGATCCTGCTGTGGCAGGGGGGTTGGACTAGATGATCTTTCAAGGTCCCTTCCCATCCCTAAATGTTTCTGTGGTTCCATGATTCTATGATAATGGAAGCTCTGGGGTCTCCCTTATCATTTCCAAATGAAGTGTGAAATGTGCCCCAGCTACAGGCTATCCTGCAGAATTATGCAGAAAGATTAAACATGAGATTCAAGCTAGATCTTCTGGAGCTGAATTAAAGTGAATAAGAAATGAAGAAACTGAATTTATTGTTACAATGGAACATCTATGGATATCTTACAGGAAATAGATCTTGTGAAATTATTTTCCTATTTGGCAGGTTTTTGTGTGATTTCTGTATTTTCTTAGGAATCTGTATCATTCTCAGTCTAAATGGAGATTATTTGAGCTCATGAAAATAAGGTATTGTAAAGTGATTGTTTACCAAAGGATTAGACTGAGAAGAGAATAAAGGTTGGCAATTCTTATAGAATATCTCTAAAAATCACATTGTTTTTCTATAATATGCCAAAACTTAATCTTGTACATGCCAGATCTTTCAAGTTCATTCTCTTCCAGCAAATAAAATGGCAAGGGCAACACTTTGTGTGTCAGAACCATGTCCCACGTAGTGTTGCTGCCGGTGGCTGAGATATGTGTGATGCAGGAGACAACAGAAGAAGGGTTGGGTTTGTTTGCTGGGGGAATGAACGTGACTAGGTTATTGTTGTGAGGAAGGTGACTGCACTACCCTGTGAAAGTGGGTGAGAGCAGAAAGCTGGAGACAGTTTTATGAGGCTTCTGGTTACTGTATGGGATCTGAAATGTCAGAAAATGTGAGTACAGGCAGGGAAAGGCAAGCAGCTGTGTGCCCAGCTTGCTTAAGCCTTCTGGTTTATAGTCTGAGCTCTTTCGACACCAATTAGATAGCGGAGGCAAAAGAAACTTTCTTCTGAGCACTGATGTCTGGGGAACTTGTGAAAAGGTCTCTCAATGTGACGTTGCAGAATTAACCACGCGGAGTGCGTGGTCGTGCATTTCAGATGAGTTCATTAACTTACCTGCTTGTTTTAGAAGAAGCATTTACACTTCTAAATGTGTTTTTGGCTTAGACACATGGAAAGTTTTACAAATTATTTCCTTCCTGATAAACTATAATATTGGGAACTATCAGGCTGCTATCTTTTCGGAAGGGCCCAGAAACTCAAACAACTATATACAGATATTTTTAATGTTTTTATATTACGTGTTTTTAATTTTTCATTAAAAAGTCATTATAACAATTTTGAATTCAGCTGCTTAGGTAATTTTGTGGTTGGTGATTCCTGCCCTTGCTGTGTGGTTCTGTGTGACACTGCATTGGGTGCGTGCTCACTGCTGGGGAAGTTGAGCAGACTGTGACCAGGAAGTCATGCTTTCTCACAGGTAGGAGGAATAGACTCTGCTAGGCATACACATACAGCATTTTTGCCTTAAAAGGCTCACAAAAGAAATAGCAATAACAAAACCCCCAAACGAAATTGTGTTTACCATGCCTATTTTATTCTCTCTGGGTAGAAGTTAAGCATAATGTAATTTACCCACTTTAAATGTTACCTGGAGTCAGCTTTCCTTACTGTCTCCGTGTAAACAAGTTCCAAACCTGTCTTAATGATTTTGGTTTCACCTTAGCTCCAAAAGTGAATGAGTTTCTTCAGGGAGAGAGAGGACACAGTTTAGATACACGTCAACAGGGTACTGCAGCATCCCTTGTAAGCTGAAAAGTTAAAAAAGTAAAGCTTTTGCCATTTAAAGCTCATATTTTCTGAACAGATGGTGAGATTTCAACCCTGGGTAACCTAGACCCATGTGGAAAATCAAATTCAAATGCTGGATCTGAAGGCAGATTCGTTTGCTGAGAGAGTTAATGTTACTGGGTTATAGTGAGAAAAGTAACTGCACTTCCCCATGAAAATGGGTGGGAGCAGAAGGCTGGAGACAGTTCTGTGAGGTTTCATATACACAGGGGAAGACAAGCATGGAGTTCACCATATTCCCTTTATGTAACTTTAATCTGTAGGACAATCTTTAGAAATCTCATATTTTAAGTACTGAGATGAGAAGAACTTGTTCAGGAAAGTAATCTACCAGCCACCCAGTATTTATGTTTTGGTTTAGCCATTGAGTTCTGTACCAAGAGATTCCAGAGTGCAAAGTTGATGTTTACTTGTGCAGCAATGAAGAACTGGTGTTTGTACTGGACTTCCAGAACTGCCACAGTGAACCAGTTCATCTAAACTGGGCATTTATTGGAAAAAAAGTTATTCTATCAGATCAAATCTACACATTTACATTAAAATAATTGGGTCTGTGTAAGTTGGTTGGTTTTCTTTGTTTTTTGTTTCATCAGCAAACCTGCTGACAGTGCACCCTAATCCCTCATCCAAGTAATCAATGAATAGATTGAATAGGACTGGTCCCAGTACCGACTCTTCAGGCACTCCACTAGATACAGGCCTCCAACTAGACTCTGTCCCATTGACCTCTGCTCTGCTATGGTTCTAATAAAATCAGTCTTGAACTGAAGGTATGTTACAGTGCAAGAACAACATGAGAAAAAAATCTCCACTAAAGTCATTCAGTTCTGCCTGAAATTTAGAATTAACAATGTGTGTCTTTTGTAAAGAGAAGGTATTTGCCAAATCTTAAGACAGCATGAGATTTGTACAAACTCTTAGTCACATATGCCAATTGCTTTTGGGTCATCACCTGTGCACAAAACTTCCAAAACACTACCTGAGGTTGTGAGTATACACTGGTTTGGTTAACCTTCAGGAATGCAGCCACCAGATGCTTTGGATTATTTAGTGTGTGTCTCTGTGAAGAACCTGTCCCAGGAGAAACCATCCAACACTCACAGATATTTATAACCGCGATACTCCTTCACGTTGTTAAAGTAAGGAGAAAATACATATTTATACTTTTAAAACTTTATTTTTCTTTTGGCTTGGAAAGAACCAAGTGTGCTTTATGCTAATTTTATGCGTATGAACAACCCTAATGACTTCTGTGTGAAAATTGAATAATGTAAGGAAAAAAAGCAGCACATGTTTATACGTGAGCTTGTGCTCAATGGGAACCCGTGTGTGGGTATGGAACAACGGACCAATATTTAGAGCTTCAGCCTCTGCCCTAGCGAGTGCTGAGTGAAGATTTCTTACGTGCTTTCAGCCTTACTCTGGAGGAGAAATACGCTTCTGTATACTTTGAAAGGATTCGGTGAAGCTGTGAAGTTGGTGCTTTCAACATTCAGTCGTGCTGACCACACCTAAACATAAGGTGGCCAATAAGGTGTGACTTCCTTGTACTCTGTGTCCCTCAATCCCTTCCCGCAGACACCAAGTCTGCAAGTGATGTAACAGCAACATGTGTGTAGGTCCGGCCCCAGGGCAGGTTGGGGTGCTGCCTACATCAAAGCATTTTGGAAATGTTCCTTGTCAGCTTAGCGAAAGCTTCAATTGCTATGGTGATGGACCATCTGCATTACAAGAGTGAGCAAGACTGAAGATAACCAACCTGTATGTTTTTCTGCTCTTTATTAACTACTGCAGTATTTGGATGTAAAACAAAAAGGAGTTAGAATGTGTGGTCTGAGGTGAGCTGTGCTTCTTAAGTCAAGTGCACTCCATTCTGTAATGCAGGCGATTCCCATATCCTAATTACTAGCTAATTAGTAACAATGCAGCAATTTATCATTATCCTCCCTAAAATACCACTGCAGCTGCTTTGACACAATGAGCATTGGCCTGTGTAACAGTGTGGGCTAAATTCTGTAGCCTGAATTCCACAGTTAGAAATGTGGAAGCCCACAAGCTGTCTATACAGCATCAGTACTGTTTCAGGAAGGAATCAAGACACAGCAAGCAGCTGCCAATCAAAACAAATCTCGGGGATTTTGGAAAGAAGCCACAGTGAGTTTGGACTGCTCATTATTTTCTTAAGGAACTTTTAGAGAGAAATGCACAATATAAATCCAACCCCACAGGTCACAGAGAGTCAGCAATTTGCAAGTGCTTTAGGAATAGTTGTTAAGACTGGAGAGGAAGGAGGGGAAGAAAGTGTCAGTAGGAGAAACGGTGCTCTAGTGCTAATGAGGAGATGCTTTGCTGTGTACCGAGAGACCTCCTTGCAATTAAAAAATAGTTTTAGGTAGGAGGAGATCATTCAGCTGTCTGTGTGCTGTCAGTTGTACCTTGACCAACTTTTAACACCTCAGGTGCATTTTGATCACAGTAAAAAAAGTGTGTGTGTGTGTGGGGGGGGTGTCTGTAGCTGGCAGAGGATTTAGCAGCAATGTTTTCTGCACTAGAAAAGTTCGACCTGAGTAGAAAGGGAGCTACAGAACTTTTATGCTGGTAGAGGGAGGGCAGGTGTAATTCATGCATTGGTGTGTAATGGTTTGTACCTGAAGTCCTGGCTCAGCTCTGTGTAGGAGAACATGTTCCCTGGAGGAGGACAGGGGGGCAGGTCCTATCTCACCTTGTCAGGCAGTTGGTGGAAGGGAACTACAGAGCAGCCAATATTGGGTTTATTAGACCTTACCAAAGAGTTCAGAGGAGAGTTGAAGAATCAAAGGCCTTTCTTCTGAGGCTGGTTTGCTCCCTTCCATTGTGGTCAGAGAAATATACAAGAGCTGGAGGCTGGTCCCACCAGCACAGGAGGGGATCAGCATAGTCAGTTCACTCAGGGTAGGAGCATCTCTCATGTTTGTACCTTTGGGAATGGAGGATGGGAGTGGAAAAGAATCAGATTCCAGAATTACTGGAATATGTATAATCCTGTCATGTTTATTAGAGAAACAATTCAAGGCTTAAGAGGGAGGTGCATCCTGCATGGGCAGAACAGCTTAGTAAGAAAACCTCAGATGCTGCAGGCACTGTTTGATCCAATGCATTTTTCCTCTCCCTTTTCCCTGCCTTTCTCTATTCTTCTCCAGGTTAGTGGGCTCATAGCATAATTAGAAATTACATTATTTATGAGGAGTCATTAAAATGGGCTACTTGCAGATTAATCAAAGACAGGAGACATATGATATGAAACTGCCTTTTCCTCTGCTGCTTTTGCTTGTAGTGACTGCAGGGAAGCCTAAATAAAGCATCCTGAGCTCAGGGAGGGGGGTGGGGGGGAGGGAAGGAGTATTTTGTGGTATTACCTCTGTGTGTGTGCAAATACCCATATGAGTGTTGGGGATAAACCGAAAATACAGGACAAATTATCCAACAGAAGGCTAGTCTGAGGAAACAAAGGGAAGGGATAGGTCATGACTCATTATGCATCTGTGGAAATCATAAAATGTAATTTCTCTGCCAACTGGAGGAGTTTATGAGCCTAACAAAATTTAAAATCAGTGGGAGCTCATTTAATAGCAGTAAGACATATAGCATTCTACTGATATTCTAAGAAGGCTATCTAAAAATAAAGTAGGTTGCCTTTATTTATATTCTGCTATGATACTAAGGACATATCTAAGTAGCTAAGAGCTATCCACCTAATAAATGAGATTCAAGACAAACCAAGTTAAGCCTTTTAACTGCCCTTAGCAGTTAGTATTTTCATCTTCATAAAACCTGTTTATCCAAAGGTATTCTGAGAAATACACATTCATGCAATGGAAATACTCTCTCCTTAAGAATGGCTTTTTGTTTGTTTTTAGATGCTGTTTGGGTGCTGATGTTGATAATTTCAAGGCTTGGTTGTTAGAGTGTGAGAAATCAAGTTTTTTTTGCCACAATCACTGGTGAGTTGAAGTGGTCTGAATTAGCAAAGCTAGTGATCCCTGCAAATTATTAGAGGTACTTGTAGCATCAGAGATTTATTGGATTTGGGTGTTCAGTGAAGAGATGGAAAGGAAGGAAGGATGAACTTTAAAATTCTAATTTCTAGAGTAATTAGTTTTCTACATATCTTAATTGTTTTTGAAGTGCATTTGAACGTATTGAAAAGGATGTCATTACTGTGGTCATCATCCTTATAAAGATAATATGGAGGAGCTGCAGTCCTTTACACAAGGGATCTTATCTCATTGGGATGTCACATATGTACTTTGGTCATCCTGGCAAATAACAGCAGGCCATCCCCCCTGGGGAAGTACATGAGCAGCACACCTGCTAGTTTCAGCATTTGGAGTCAGAATGAAAATGGAGTGTACATGATACGGTAATGCAGTTGGATTTTGTCTTTGCAATCCAGATTTACTTCATTTCTCTTTAAATACGTATGGATGCATATGCAAGAGTAGGGTAACCAGAATGGAGAGAACCCCACTGGGTTTTTTTTTAACCAGTTTTTAAGTTCTTCCTTGAGCCGTGATTGCTACAACCCGAACCCCTCTGTCATCCATTTCAGATGCACATTATTTGCTGTAGTTGTGGAAATACACAGAATATACACATTTTACATCCAAGCTGACAGTAAGGTAGTGTTATTGTGTAGAATAAGAACACAGATACATCATCACGTTAGTAGAAATTGTTCCAATTCAAGCTTAGTATGCAAAAGTAAAATAATTTCCAATTGCCTTTGCACTCATGCTTATGTTTTACAGCGAATGCTCCCGTGGTAATTCATGTTTTAGGCTGTATTGATGAACAGCTACCGCAGTGAACACCTAAAAGGGCACTTCCCGCTCCGGTGCTCTAGTGGTCTGTTTTCATCAGTGGTAACTTCACTGAGTGTTCACAAGCTGTTACTTTTTCTAGCTAATCAATTTTTTCAACAAAAGCATATGTTTTGGAGTGTTTATTTGGTTTTGGGTGTCCCACATGCAACAGCATTAAAACAATCTGGTTTTCAAAAATAGTTGAGGAACCCACTGACAAACACATACCTGCGCGAGGGCTGTCGCTTTGGACATCTAAAACAGGTTGTGTGAATAGCCACTTGAAAACAAGATGAAATCCTAATTAGAGCCTCTTCTGTATGCACATTGTTTAATGTTAACACCAATGCAGTATCATAGCTGTCTTTTGAGGTCACTAACATCCATGTCATATCTCCATGTTTAATAGCTCTGCATATCCACAGCTGGATCCAGTTACTCCAAGGGCACAGTAGAGGGACAGACTCACCTCTCTCGATCTGCTTCTTCTAATGCAGCCAAGAATGCAATTGGCCTTCTAGGCTACAAGCATTCATTGGTGGCTCATGACCAGCTTTTCTAACCAACACCCCAAGGCCTTCTCTGCAGGGCTGTTCTCTAACACATCCTCCCCCAGCCTGTGTTGGTAATGAGGCTTGGCCTGAGCCAGGTATAGGACCTTATGCTTGGCCTTGTTGAACCTGATGGGGTTTGCATGGTCCCACTTTTCCAGCTTGTCCAGGTCCCTCTGGATGACAACTCATCCCTCTGGCATGTTGACTTTTGCTATCTCTCCTTTTGGTTAGGCACTAGTTTTACATGTGAGAAGAAACAAGCTGCTTCATTACCCTCTGCTTCATGCTCAGAATAATTTTTTGTGTAGAAAGCTTAGTGCTTTAGAAAAGAAATTATTGCTAATAAGACTAATTAATACCAAGCATGATGTCTTTGTTACTTTTATGCTCTGTAAACTGAAGGACTTGAACATCTATGATACTTTCTCCACTTTTTCTGGTCTAGCAAACAGCATGTAATTCATGAATTCGTGTCCTCATTATGGCTAACGCCAGCATTTCTGTGTTGTACTCTTACATGTTTGAATTATTCCTATGATCTGTCAAATCCATTTAGGTGCATCCCACACTTGCTTTTATTTATCTGCAAAGTGTAGCCTCCTATTCATTACATTTTGGCTGCCAGCATGGATGGAAATCAACCCAAGACATGTATGAATCTAAGTGGCAACAGAATGACTGGCACTAGATACATGTTTTTAGTGTCAAGGCTGTGGTAATGTATATCATTAGTTGTTAAACATAGTCTGCTGTCGGCGAGGTGCCAGGGTGCAGTGTGATGGTGCCAAACCTTGCTGGGAACCTAGCATGTTCTGTGGTTCAACTGCATATTTTCTCAGTTGTCGCTGCAGATATGAGACACCAAATGTAGTGACACAAGATAACTTCTGAACCATGCGAACACTGTTTTCCCTTGTGACATGGAAACCAGTCTCACTCCAGGAGAGTTGCTGCTTTGTTTTCATCTTCCTTTTCGAATCATTTATTCTTACCCATCCAAAGTGAGTTAACAGCAATAAAATCATCCCTGAGTATTGCTGTGGCTCCCTGTGATTCTGTGATTCATCTCTGTGATTCTGTCCTTCTCAGGTCCATGCATGGTAACTTCTCAGCAGTTACTTCCCACAATCACAGCAGAAATAACCCTTATTGCAGTAGAGGGTAATGGGGGAATTTATGCCTTGCATTAGTATATCTTCATGTGGGGCATTTCCCACCTGACCGTGGGATAGCAAAACCTCTCTCACCTTCCACTGTGTTGCCTGTCAACCATTCTTCTCTGAAAAGCATGCAAGAGAAAGATCACAGAGTGCCCTTCTAACCTTTGATAGAGTTCATTCCCTTAATGGTAGGAGTTAAAAACAAAAACTAAACAGTCAGTCACTTTCAGGCTGTTTTCTGCCCATTTTATGGGACAACTCCATGCTGCCTCTTTCTATGGGTGAGGTTACAAACTGGCTCTGTCTAGCTTAGTAATGTTGTCAACAGTGAAGTAGAAGACTTGGAAAGGAAAACTTGCATATTGTTTCCAGACATGAATATGGAACAAGACATGTTGTGACAACTAGCATTTCCATAATGCCATTTGTTTTTGATGTTGGAGTGTTCTGTCAATCCTGATTAAAATTTTTGGGTGTATGTGTGTGTGTGTGTGTATATATATATATATGTGTGTGTGTGTGTGTATGTGTTTCTCTATATATGTTTACCCGCCCTCTCCTCCACATCTACATTTATTTATGGGCACTGCAAAATCAAGCAAAATGAACTACAAATAATCTAAAATTAACTGGAAGGACACGGCATACAGTGAAATCTGGGAAAACTTGGTCTTTTGAGCTCTTTGATGCAGGCTTCAGTGGGCTGCCCCATGGTAGCTCTGCTCTCCAGACTCAGTAAAACAATACTCCTTTGATTCATCCTCGATTTAATTTACATTGATTTAAAAAAAAAAGCATTTTATTTATAAAACCAGAGGTTGAGCTCATCACGGGTTATTAAACTACACCATTGCAACACTTGTGCTGAGTACTAGTATGACACAGTCCTTAGGGAAAGCCTTTCCATGTGCTCTCTGAGTCTGCATTAGACAGAAACTGACACAGTGCAGAGCTGAAAGCAGGGTTGGGATCATATGTCCCATTTAATGGGGGAACCAAGGGCAAAATAGGGTTTCATGACCTACTTCAGCCTGATGGAGGCTTCAGGGTAGTTCTGAGATTGAGGAGAGGAAATAGCCATGAAATTATGAAGCTCCAGGCACTTCATTTTGCTTTTGCACATCCAGATGCTCAGGGCATCCCACATGGCAGTGTATTGACTGTCACGTATTGACTGTCCCTGCACCATTAGTGGCAATGGTTTTGAAGGATGTGGCTAAAAAAAGGGATGTCACCATCCATGGCAACACAAAACTTTGTGTTTATTTGTTGACCATCGGAAGATGTGAGAACTCCTGACTCTTCCAGATGTTTCCTATTTGACTTTGAGAAGCCACTTAGTTTGATCTGTGTTTGGATTTTCATCAGTTGGACTCATATTTTCCTGCTTGCCAGGCTGGGTTACTGAGGCATTTCTGCTGAATGGGGCCATGTCAATACCTATACAGGAAAGCCCAGTATCTTTTGGAATTATGCCAGGGTCTTAATCCGGTGTTAATTTGGTGCCATGAGTTCCAACAGTTCATTATGTGTTGAGTGAAATTGCAATACTAATTAGAAATAGTTCACTGTGAGTGATTGTAAAGTGATATGTTCAGACTTAAGTTTGTACTTTAGGACTTTTGAATATTTAGGACTTTTGAGTACTTGCCAGTGGAGCTTTAATTTTGCAGTGATGTCTATTTTGTTGTGTCTTGTTTTCAGATTTTCTCTTTATTAGTTGCTAAAACCTTTGTGTTCAGGGTGAAAGGAATTAAACAACATGCTGTTGCCTTTCAGTGAGGCTTTTTTCGTTTTAATACAGCTTTTCTTGGCTAGGAAATAAACTTCTGCACTACCTGGAGGCATCTGGAGCCTTCTGTATGAGGAACTCAACAAGACTCTGCTCAGGAGTTCAGCATTTGTGAACTAATTTTTGTCTCTCTTGATGCAATCATGTAATCTATTAGTGCACATGGGCATGTGCATCCAGGGGTGTATCACAGAAGAACAGAATGGTTGAGATTGGAGGAGACCTCTGCAGATTATCTAGTCCAAACTCCCTGATCAAGTACGGCCACCTAGATCCAGTTTCCTGGGATCATACCCAGACAGATTTCTGGTATCTCCAGAAATGGAGACATAAATAAACTTACTTGTCATGGATGATTGTTGCCCAATGAAAACAAATGATGAAGGGCTTCAGAGATGGTTCAGTGTCTTTTATTGCACTGGATGATAAACCAAAGCAATATGAAATGCTTTCTGGTCCAGAGCTTTCTCCTTCCACAAGGATTTTTAATGTATGTCTTAGCTTAAACTTGCGTTCTTGTTTGCCTGCTTTTTGTTGGACCCTGTATAACTTGAATGTGGGCTTGCAACTTTTCTTAGCTGTAAGAGTGCCCTTGCCTGGGTTACACCATAGCCAGCAAGATAGAGGAGTCACTGGACGTGTGGGTTTGCTCCATTGCTGTTCCGCGTCCTAAGGATTAGCGAGCAAGCTGGATCCCAAAAGAGCAGGGAGGCAAACTAAGCGCAGGCAAGCACAGCTCATACAGGCAGAGTGTTCAGCTCTCTGGAGATGGCAGTACCGCCGGGGTATCAAGGAAATTACTTTATACAAAGTGAATTTCCTTCAAGAGCCATTTCACATGCTCATCTTGATGTGTAGAATGACATTTGGCAGAAATGTTAGGGAGACCAGATCCCCTATCCCATCCTAATAGCACAGATCTACAAAATTACAGTGGACCAGAGCCTACACCATGGGTTGGATGGGTTTCACCCAGGATTTTTTACACATTTCTAGATATATACATAGAAATAAAATCAGACAAGACAAAAACCAAATACCACCACTCCCCCCAAAAAACCCCAATGAAAACAAAAAAACCCTCACTTTTTTCTTAGAGTGGTTAGCCTTTATTGCTGAGAAGAGGCTAACTGATCTCAGCCACGAACATTAAAACACATACAAAACAACTATGAATCAGGAATTTTATTTTTTTTTCCTTAAGAAAAAAAGGAGGGAAAATATTTATGCTTTTATTATTTTCATTTGTCATGGAAAGGATGAATGACATAAATTAAACCTAAACACAGTTACCTAATATACTCAGCGATTGTTTTGCTACTCTTCTGTGAGGCGTGTACATCAGTTTGTGTTGTATGTTCTGCAGAGTGTGTGACTTCATCATCTCTGTTGATACATGATGTTAAAAAAACCCTGATGATTGTCAGCTTGGTATGTGCTCTGAAGGAACATTAACATACAGATCCACTTATCCTGCAGGAAGGGAGAGAGAAAACTGAGTTTACTGTCATCTAACTATGGAATATATATATTGTGGTGTCTATGATCTATATTATATTCTAGTTGGAGGTGATAAGTCAAGATCTTTGCATGCATATTTCAGTCACAAATTTTCTGAGGCTTTAACATTTTCTGTGGATGAAAATCAAAGGAAGTTTCAGAACTGCCAATGTATTTTATTTACTTGATGTCTAAAGGAAAAACAAGGAACGATGAAACTTTTTTACAGCAGTGAAAAGAAGACAAGCGAAATGAATCAGTTTTAGATTTCCCTATTTACACTACAGCAAAATCACCAGTTAAAAAATAAATCCATTTTTATACACTATAAAATTTATCATTCAACTGAAAGCCATCTCAGTCAAGGTCTTGGACTACCCTGATCGTGATGATGTTACTCAGAAATTAGAGTTGTCAAGCTGATGTTCACTGGAGGGGAAGCCAGTGAGTTGCACACTTGCTTATCACCTATCAAATACAAAAGCAGAAATGGACTGGATTAACACAGCTCAAAATAATTAAAATTCTCAAGTATTGTATAGAATTGTGATTTCACAGAATGTTCTTTCTTTTACAAGCATGAGATGTTACACTTTCATCATAGGGAAATTTTAAGTATGGAATTAGTGATCAGACTTCTAATATTTAAGGCCTTTCCTTCCAAGAAGAAGTAACTTTACCTTGTTAAGTGGCTGGAGGGGAAAACAGATGCTGTACAATATATTGTTAGATAGAGATAATGACATTTTCAGTTGCATTGTATTGTGGTTATTGTTTTAAATTCTGTGGCAGATAAGTGTTACCATCTCTGTTATGAGGAAAGGCTGAGGCAGCTGGGTCTTTTTAGCTTGGAAAAAAGGAGACTGAGGGGTGACCTCATTACGGTTTATAAATATGGAAAGGGCGGGTGGTCAGGAAGATGGAGCCAGGCTTTCCTCAGTGTCATCTAATGACAGGACCAGGGGCAATGAGTGTGAGCTGGAACATAGGATGTTACACATCAGTATGAGAATGAACTTCTTCACAGTGAGGGTGACAGAGGACCGGAATGGGCTGCCCAGGGAGGTTGCGGAGTCTCCTTCTCTGGAGACATTTAACACCCTCCTGGCCATGTTCCTGTGTGACTTGGTCGAGGTGATCCTGCTGTGTCAGGGGGATTGGACTAGATGATCTTTTGAGGTCCCTTCCAATCCCTAATGTTCTGTGATTCTGCCTTCTGAAAGTTACTTCTAACTTCCAAGAGACTGTGTTCTGTACAGATGTTTTGGATGTAAGGTATACTTTCCAGGTTGCGAAATGCTGGGGCAGAAAACAAGAATCAAAACTTTTTACAGAATTACGGCTTTTAAAGGATTATTTTCTATTTTATTTTATATTGTATATATTGTATGTATTGTATTTTTTTTCTTTGCTAGGAGTCTTCTGTGACATTTATTGATGGCCTGGTTAAAAAGGTGGAAATGACCTTAGATTAAATTACTGAGGAAGTTTTTTTCAATTTTTTTGTGTTAAGAGAGACTTTACTATTGCCTTCAAAGAAAAAAAAAAAGCCTACAGGAACAATTGAAAAGCCTCCTGGTTTAGAATTTAACTAGAGAGAAACAAATTCACACTGGAGAAAGACATCTAAAAATGTACTAACAGTAAGAGCTCCGCAAAAGTGGAAGTGCCACCTCCTGAAGCTGTTTTTAAAATCCCTCTGTGAAAGGTGACTTGGCCACCCTTTAGATGTTATTTAAAACTATTTTGGGGTCTCCCAGTTCTAGAATACTTGTTCTTGTGCTTGCATCAAGCACAAGTGCAGCAACTGTTAAAGGGCCTTACGTTTCAGGTTTTTGTTTAGCCTTTGAAAGCCCAGTACTAGTAGAAATATTAGCAGGGAACCTACTGAACTAATCATGAAAATCTTTTTCCTTTTCACTACATCTTTTCATTTAAACCCTGAAGTCTTAGCAGCTCAAATGGTGCAACAGCCTGCAGAGGAAATGAGAAATCAAAGGAACTGCAAACAGACTAGGAAAGTTTTGTTCCTCAACAATCACTTGCAGAGTAAATGAACAACAAAAAAAAAGGGGGATCCTACCTGGCAACGGGATCCATACACACACAGAAAAGCCAATATTTGTTCAGATTTAACCACAGCAGTTTTAACTGTACTGTCTATTTTTATATTTGAGATTGAATAGCTTACAACCAATTTAATTTGCAGGAAGAGTTATGTGAACACTCCTAGAGTTCAAACAAAAATTGACAGCCAAGAGTGACCTATCTGAAATTAATTAGTGTTCTCATTCTGTCTCACAGTATGTATGTGTCCATCAACAGGGATCTTGCCAGGTTCAATTATCACTAATTGGCAGTTAATCTGACTGGGAAATACAAAGCTAAGTATTTAAGGACCAACCCTAAACTCATTAACCAAAGGACAATTCTTAGAAATGCAAAAAATGAGACTGAAAAGTAGTATAAAGAGGAATCTGTAGCTCTGTGTTGTCTCCCAACAATCAGTTGTGGATTTGATGGCGTGAAGTAAGGATTGCTGTGCTACTAACAGACCAGTCTAATAACTGATGTGCAGGAAATCAAAGAAGTGAAGCTGTGTGTGAAACTCTTTGGGTAACGGGCTAACAAAAGGAATTTACTTTATCTGTCACTTAAAGCTTTTTTTAGTGATACAGGTTGGAAAAATATTTAAAAGAGATGCAGTTCCCATGGTGTATACAGAGAACTTGTAGACTTTGTGAAAGGGGATAAGAAATACCGGGGGTTTTCCTCAAAAACACTTCTGTTCCTTTTTGTAGTTAGCAAAAGAAGCCACAAAATAATCACAAATGGGCTGGACAGTGGCTTTGCACTGAGCTGGTTATTCAGTCATTGTAAGGGAAAAGAATGTCTCTGTGTAACAAAGGGCACAGGCAACGTTTTATATTTGATCCCTCGTTTTCCTTTTCCCTCTGGCAGAACTATTTAATTGGTGGTTAGTGAAACTCTCTAGAACTTCACCTCTTTTAATTGAAATGGAGATACTGTGACTGCTCAGAATTGCAGCTGGTTCTTCTATCTGCAAATTTATCCTGTATTGCACTTCATACTGAGCAACCATTTTCACCTGTTATCAACAACATGAAAAAAATTAGCCTTTGTTTTTGTTAAAGCTCCTTTTACTGCTTCTGACACTTTTTGCATGACTGTGTTGACAGTGGACAACATGCTTGTCTTGAAGGAAGGCAAAGAAAAGGAAAAACAAGGTGACAATTGTAATATCTTTTTATCTCTAGATATTACTGGGTTTTGGTATCTGGCCTATAGTTTGTCTTCCAGAATTACAGAAAAAGTAAAGTGAAAAGCAGTACATGGGCAGAGGTTTGAAAAAAGATTGTAAGTCACAACAAACTGAAAAAACTTGAAATAAAAGGATGACATCTACGTTTATTCTCATCCTCTCTGACAGTGAGCGGCTTTTAACTAATTGCCTATGGCACTCTGCAGGCAGGGAGGTGAGTCTGGGTCTCTGTAGGTGTCATGGGCTTGGAGCAATGTGTGTGTGTAGGTACCTGTCGATCTACTCTTGGCTTCAGTAGTAGCTGAGCCTGGAAAGCAAAGAATGAGCCCTGTCTCCCCATGGCAGCTTTCCTTGCAGTGCATTATGAAATGCTAAAGCACCTCCCATGCAGGGAGCTTATACGGCTGCTGTTTGGGCTGCGGTTCTGCCTTTGGAATATGACATGTCCTGCGTGCCTCTGTCTGTCCCCTGTGTGGCTTTGCACTTCCCTTGTCAGTACTGGCATCACAGTACTTCTGTGTTTCAGTGGTGCATGGCAAATGCGTAGAAATCTGGGACAGGCAGTCACGTTTCTTTCATTTTTATTTCTTTTAAGATTTGTAGCAACGTAGAGTGTCAGATCACCAAAGTCAGCAGAAATGCAGTGAGTTACACAGCCATAGTCAGAGTGACTATCCAGTGCTGCAGGTTTGCTGTGCCTGGAATGAGATAGGAATCACGCTTGGTTATACTTAACAGGAAGGAAAAACCTCTTGTAAGTTGTGGGAGGTTTTTTATTTGGGGTTTTGTTGGTCTTTTCTTCTTGTAGTGAGACTGGTAGCAGCAGTAGCAGTGATCTTAATTTAGTGATGCTTTGGATACTGTGGCATGAAGTTTTAGTTGCAAAATGAATGTGACTTTACACATTTTCACGCAGCTGTAAGATGATTCTGATTCCATGGTTCTATAACTTCTTCCCAGCGAGGGTGACAGAGCACTGGAAGGGGCTGCCCAGGGGGTTTGTGGAGTCTCCTTCTCTGGAGAGGTTTGGAGCCTGCCTGGACATGTTCCTGTGCAGCTTGACCTGGGGCATCCTGCTGTGGCAGAGGGATTGGACTGGATGATCTTTCAAGGTCCCTTCCAATCCCTAATATTCGGTGATTCTGTGAGTGCAAACCTACAAACAAAAGCTAACGATGAACGGTAACAGGGCAGAGTAACTACTTCCTTATGTTGGTGCAAGTTTTTAAGTTTTAAAATTGAAATTCTCCTTTGTTTAAAACTGGGGTAAATTTAGCCAGTTATGTGAAACTGTGCAGAGGTGTCTAATGAAGTATCACAGGGGAGATTGTGGGTTCGGCCTGGATTAACATCATCATTAATGATCTGGAGGAAGGCAGCAATCGGCATGTTCATTAAGCTTGCATGTGGTACAAAGGTTGGTTTCAAATACCACTGAAGATACAAAATCACAGAGAAGCAGAGAGGCAGAAAGAAGCTTGATGGAACAAAACCAGTAAACAGATTTTAATACATTTTAATAAAAAGAAAAAACAAAAGATTCCGCTCAGCAAAACGCAAGTTGATAAATGTAGTGAGTTGATAAATGTGATGATTAATCTGAATGAAGTGTAGGAAGAAGTCCGGATAATGCTGACAGAGAAGACTATTTTTCACACTACTTTTATTATAATAATAATAATCAAAAGAGGTTAAAAAATCTCTGTTAATGGGATCACACGACTAATACACTTTTTTTAAACAAGGACACATATTACACAGATGTCTAGGCATGTTAAAATTTTGAGGGATTGGAAAGAAATAAAAGGAATACCTACAAATACATCAAAAATCTTAAATAAAAAGGGGTTGAATTCAGAGTGTAGGTTTAAAAAAATCCATACAAAATCCCAGAGCTGAAGTATATTTTCATGGAGGAGTGAAGATGTGTGGGAATACTGCAGTGCACCTGTGTATGCTGCAGACCTGTTTGGGGTAACACCATGAGGTGTGATTGGAGCAAGGGCAATGGAATCACAACAGTCAAGATTCAAACTGAACATAAGGAAAATCATAGAATCATTAGGGATTGGAAGGGACCTCGAAAGATCATCTAGTCCAATCCCCCTGCCACAGCAGGATCACCGAAGTCATACAGTCAGTCTGGGTTAGAAGGGACCACAGGATCATCCAGTTCCAACTCCCCCGTCATGAAAAATATCTTGACCATAAAATCTTTTCATGTGGAAAGTAATTTCTCACAGGAAGGTTGGGGTTTAACATTTCTATATATTTTAGCCTGTCTGTTATATCTGTCTTCTAAAAGTATTGTGAGCCAGGCAGGTAGTATTATCCCTATTTACCTATTATGGTATTAAATATGCTGCTTGACTCCACTGCTCATGTGCTGCTGCTGCTGGCATCAAATGGATTTGCTCACACTTCAGACAAGAGAGGATAGTAGAACTCCTTTCAGCAATAAAGAGAGAGGAGCAGAGGATCCAAATCGTTAATGATGATGTTTTTGTTTTGGTTGTAGCTTCTTCTGCAATATGAAGACTCAAAGTAAGGCTGTTTATATTCATTGTGACCACCTTGAATTACAAATACTGTATTTTTTTCATCTGCTTTCGTAACACCAAAGATCTAGTGTCTTAGTACATTTTACCCTGAATGAGAGACTTATCTCAAAGTACCAGATACGCTTTGCCTGAAGTATGCCCCTGTAGTGACCAGTTTTGCTCTTCCTCTTGAGTAATCACTTTTTTCTGGAGAGGAGCAGGCAAAGACTTAATTTTTTTTCTTTAATCATGTTGAAGCTAGTACTAAATTATTCAGAAAGAAAACCATCAGTGTTTCTTTTTTTACACTGAGCAACTGCAGAATGATGGTTATTTCTGCAAGAAACATGTCTTCATTAGTATCTTCTGTTTGGTGATGGCCTCATCAACTGCTGTAGTGAATTTAAAGATTGTTTTTAATTTTTCTACATGCTACAATTGAATTAATTTTCTTGTTAAGTTTTTAGTGGTCAATTTATCTAGGAAGGGTTGATGAAAGACAAAATTCCTCCTTCACTTAACTGGATAAATTGGCAGATCAAACCAGCAGCTATTACTATATTTTAGGCTTTAAATCATTTTTTTAACTATCATATCATCCTTAAACCTATGAAATTGTTTTCCAAGCTCTCTCAGCTTGGAAATTGCTATGTAATTACTGTATCAATCACATCTCTGGAGACCTTTGTTTAAAGGCACTCAGCAACTAAGCCTCAGCAATATGCGGTACCAACAGAAGGAAGAAGGATTGCTTCTGAGATACTGTAATAGATTCACTGATCTCGTTAAAAAGGAAGTTAAATTCAGCACAATATGGGAAATAATCACACGGCTCTATCTAATACTGACTACAGAATCTGTATGGAAGAACACTAGCCTTTTGGAGGACACCTCTGGATGTAAGTGTTGTTTTTCTGTCAGACATCTTGTGTTTCATAAGCAAATTGACTTAATAACTTCATTCTACTGAAAAATAGTGTAACTATAATTTTTTCCATCCTTTTTGAGACAGTGAGGTCTTCATAACATACAGTGTCATTTGTCATGTGTTTGGTCCAGATTAGACTAAAAGTGTTTGGGTTGTCCGGATGATACTGTAATATAGAGAACTCATAGAAAAACTTGTTCATTGTCAGCAGGATCCTTCCACCCTAAACTCTAGAATACAAGACACAGAGGAGCTGTGTTTGCAATTTTTGTGTCTTTATAACTTAGAAGAAAAATAACTGGTGAAAGATACAAATAAAATGTTGTAATTAAAGCAACAATATTGATACAGAAGACCTGAAAAATCTGGCAGTATTGATGTGGGATAGAGCAAGGTGCCCAGCAAACATCAGCCACACAGCCACACTGCATCTTGCCAGGGTGAATTTCAGAGCTGGATTTCTGGAGAGAAGCCCAAGTGACTCCCACCTGCTCATCATAAGAATCCCTTCCTTCACACTGCATCTCCAGAGATTCAGGAACCTGTATTTGAGCTTAGAGAATACAGATTCCGTGCCTACTCTGCCCTCCCTGCCATAGCTTATATGTGTGTCTCTGTTGCCAAAGGTGCCTCGGGCCATGGATTCAGTTTTTTTCTTGCCTGATTTCCTCTTAGATGAGATTCTAGAATTTCTTGCTGCTCACTGACTAAGCTTGAACAATTTAAGAGGTTGAATGCAGGTCTTCAGAATATTATGTATTCTGAAAGATATTATACATTCAGAATATAAGAGAAATTACACTGTCACAAATATAATCCTGTGATACAAAAGCAATAAACCACTAATTAATGAATAAACTAAAGGTATCAATAACAACATAAAGCATAAATATCTTGAACAAAAACATACATCCCTACGTTTTAAGGAACCTGAAGAATAGGCTAGGAAAACATCTGGTCCAGTGGTATTAATTTTTAATGTATCTTTAAATAATAGAGAGCTTGCAGAGGTCTGGAAGAGTGCTAGTGTGTTTTTGTTGTTTATAAAAGTGAACAAAATGACTTGGTAAGCCTGATACCAGTTCACCAGTCATGCAGAAATGGTCTTCTATTCAACTGCTGATGTTTTATTAGACTCAGATCAGTAGATTGAAGGAATTGTCTTATGCTCTACCTACATCTACAATTTAAAGGTTTTACTTCGTATTAGGTTTATTATCTTTTGGAGTCAGTGTGGTCTGGTATAAATGTGTTCTCTCACATGAAGTGCATGTGAGAGAAGCTCTGTTGACAGAAGCAGGGTCTCCACAAAGGATACAGTCGTTAAGGCAGTTCACCAACAGTTTCCACTGTGATGCAATATATAACACTGGGGGTGTGTGTGTGTGTATATATATATATATACATACACACATATATACCACAAGAAGTATTTGTGACATTCAGGCAACATATAGAAATGGACTGATGTATGGGAAGCATTGACATTGCATTGTAAAATGGTGGCTTATGCGTTATAAGTGCCTGAATTATGTTTTTTAAAAAGTTCAACAAATAATTCAAAGACTGCAGGAAGTAGTGATAATGGGACAAAAAGCTTCTACACCTAGGAACTTAAGGTTCTGCTTCTCAGCTTCTTACATGCTTCTGCCTTGTTACCAAACTTAGTGTTTTGCTCTCCTCCATCTCTCACTTTCTGTGTGCTGGGCATTCCTAGACTGGAAAATGCACTTTTCTGTGTCAGGCTGTAAAGAGGGAATGCTGCAGCATGGCCTTCCTGCTAAGAAAGGGTGTGTGCCACAGTGCTGATAGCTCTATCCCTGCCTTTCCCCAGCCTGTTGCATTAGGTTTCTGGCCATGCCAGCTCTGAGATCACCTTGACCATGTATCTCTTCATCCGGGAGCGTGCTCCTTTCCTCCTCTCCTCACATGTTCCACTTCTTCTCTTTTCAACTTTTGCACCTCTTCAGGTTGTCCCTTCTGGCTTAAAACTCGTCGAAAAGATTTGTACTGAAAGGCCATACAAAGTGCTTTGCCTTTTGTTTGTACAAGACACCTGCTTATCAGCATTTCTAAATGCAAGCGTGTAGCTGTAACTGCAGATGCACAAAGCATTTGAGCACAGAGACTGCATGAGGTCAGTTCTGAAGTGAAATCCAACATGACAATGAACTCTTTAAAACACTCCAGCAGTCACTCCATATGCCTGCTGTGAAGCGATAGTGATGGTGAGTGCAAGTCCATGGGAGTAAAAATATGCCTGTGAAAAGTTGATCAAGTCTTACCAGAAGAAGAAAGCCTGCAAGTCAGCAATAAATTAGCAGAAAAAAACAAATCATGCCATAATTAATGGCCAAATGAGCCAAATAATGTCCATGATAAAATTAACCTGTTCTTCACTATGCATGCATTAAATTTGCACTGAAATAGCAGTCAGAGTTTTGATTCTAAACTCAGAGCATTTGGAATTACCTTCTCTGCCTTTTCAATTTGTATTGATTTGCCTTTTTCTTTTAAAACATACAATTAATAACAAAGCTCCGAGAAGGTGGTATTCCTGAAGGTAGATGATGTGCTTGTGATAATATTTCATCATGCCTATCCTAGCTAGCAAGACTTAATGATTTAATAAGTCTTACATAGATCTGTAACCAGGACTATCAGAAATAGCAGTGAGTGGTCATTAGAAGCCAATAACTACTCCAGAATGGGAATTTCCATTTACTCAGTTTGTAAATATAAACCCCAGATACTAGAAAGGGGTTTTTACTTCATTGAGCTTCAGTTGGGCCAAATGTCAGGTACCTCGCTTTGGGCACAACGACCACCAGCAGGTGGACATGGAGGTGCTGGAGAGGGTACAGAGAAGGGAACTGGGCTGATTAGGGGTCTGGAGAACAGGTCTGATGAGCAGAGGCTGAGGGAGCTGGGGCTGTTCAGCCTGATGAAGAGGAAACTGAGGGGAGACCTCATTGCTCTCTACACCTACGTGAAAGGGAGGTTGTAGTGAGGTGGGTGTTGTCTTCTTCTCCCTAGCGACTAGCAATAGGACAAGAGGAAATGGGGTCAAGTTGTGCCAGGGAAGATTCAGATTGGATATAAGGGAAAAACCTCTTAACAGAAAGAGTAATGAGGCATTGGAACAGGCTGCCCAGGGAGGTGCTGGAGGCATCATCCCTGGAGGTGTTCAAACAGTGGGCAGACACAGCATATCAGGAGGTGGTTTAGTGTGTGGACAGTTGGACTTGATGATCTTGAAGGTCTTTCCAACCTTTATGATGATTCTATGATTCTAACTGCTTTTCAATAAATCCCAGATTTTCTTTTTCTCTGTATTTAAACAAAACTGTTACTTTGCAGAGGAAATATCTGCTGTCTCAGAGCTCTGTGATGGGTGTTTACATAGTTATGATTTTCATGGTGATTAGTGCTTTTATTTGTGTAAAGAAACACACCTGTCTAAGCTAAATCAGAATCAAGATAGGTTATGCATTACAGGCACAATTCTTTCAAGAGAATAAGAGGTTTTAATCTGCAAATAGAGTTTAATACCTATTCCTGGCTCAATTTCTGCTTTGCTCACTAAGGCAAATGGTGTAAATTGGTTTAAATAGGTGGTGGAATTGAAGTGACAAGAGTAATTTATACTACCCAGGGTTCTGTTTGCTCCTTTAAAAGATGAGACACTGCTAAAGTCCTTGCAGACTGGTCTAATTGGGCAGGCTTGAATGATGCTCAGTGCTCGCTGGGTTCCCCTGGGTCATGTAGCTCATTTTGCAGAGTGTGCAAGCAGAATCCTGCAGAACAGATGGTCATCAGTTCCCTTCCACCATGGTCTCCTAGCTGTTTCCATTCTCACATTCAGGCTGTTTTTGTTTCTACCACTGTATTATTAAACACTGAAAGTGTGTTTGCACTCCCAGGTATGTTTATTGGTCAGAAATGTGTGAACAATTTGAGGCTGATCACAAATGGTTTGAGTTAGAAGGGACCTTATAGGTCATCTAGTTTCAACCCCCTGACATAGGTAGAGATACTTCCCATTAGATCAGTTTGCGAAAAGTCCCATCCATCCTGGCTTTGAGGACCAGCCTGGTCCTGAAACACACGCAGTTTATACAGAGTGCTGCCAACAACATTTGATCCATGAGCTGTGTGTGTAGCAAGCTGCACCTTAGTCTCAAATGTGTGATGCTAGAAGCCCAAATCACTCATGTTTATGTTGTTTTACATATAAAGGCATGTATTGTAGAGCAGTGCAAGTTTTTCTGTTGGAGAATTCTTTGTTGTGGAAAGAAGCAGGGGCAAAGATAAGAAAAAACCTCCATTTGTTCTTTTTATTCTTGGAAGAGGAGCATCAGTGTGACGTTTGTGCAGTCTTTCCTCAAGTGTCTTTCCCAGTAAATTAGATAGTTTCTCTTGCATGCCACATGCATCATTAAACATTCCATGTATCCCCCAATGCTTCTCCATCCAAATACTGGGGAAGCCAGTAATAAGATTAATCTTTGTCACTAGCAATCACTCGTATAGCTGTAAGGGAGGAACATTATATGTACAAATGCACAACAGAAGTCAGAGGTTACGCTGAGGGCTACTAAATTAAGGGCATCTATCAGTACACTCAGTTTTCTCATACCTCTTAATGTATTCCTGTGCTGCTGCTACATTCAGGCACTTAAATGCAAATCTGGGGATCCAAACAACTGGTAGTTAACCGTTTGCATTTGATACAAGCAGTAGTAGCAAAGAGAAAGCCTGGACCTGGAACTACAATTTACAAGGCTCTGAGGTTGGTTTCTTTTCACATCCTTAAAGAGTCAAAGCTTTCCTCTATGTTCAGGCATCTGAGCCACATCTAACTCTTAACTAGAACTGTGAGTTAGTGGAAATAGCTGGCTGATCTTGTCTGAGAACATTGGGATGCAATCAGTCTTTAAACAAGTATGCTGTTCTGGTATGGTTGTATTTAGGAAGGGGGACTTAGTGTTCCTCGTTTCACGGAATCATAGAATGGCTAGGGTTGGAAGGGACCTTAAAGATCATCCAGTTCCAACCCCTCTGCATAGGCAGAGACACCTTTACTAGATCAGGTTACTCAGGGCCCCATCCAACCTGGCCTTGAACACTTCCAGGGATGGTGCAGCCCCAACTTCCTTGGGCAACTTGTTCCAGCATCTCACCACCTTCACAGGAAAGAATTTTTTCCTGATGTCCAACCTAAATCTCCCCTCTTCAAGTCTGTAACCCTTTCCCTTTGTTCTCTTGTTACACATCTGTGTAAAAAGCCCTACCCCAGCTTTCTTGTAGCCCCCTTCAGATATTGGGAAGGTGCTAGGAGGTCATCCTGGAGCGTCCTCTTCTTCAGGCTGCACAAACCCAACTTGCTCAGCTTGTCCTCACAGGGGAAGTACTCCGGCATTTTAGTTAGTTGCTCTCCTGTGCATGTGTTCCAGGGCCTCTATGTCCTTCTTATGATGGGGACTCCAGAACTGGACACAGTACTCCTGGTGGGGTCGAACCTGTCCAGTTCTGTGACCTGACAGCCCATAGTGCTGGTAATATGCAAGATGGTGTAAAGAGACAAATGCTGCTCAGGGTGAGGAGGGTTTATTCTGGATTCACTTTATTTACACTGCATGCACCTTGTAAGAAACACGTCAGAGCTATGTAGGTGCACATGTATGACGTGTGACACTATTCATATATTAACAATTAACCATTTTACTTCATCAAGTGTTTGTAGGCATTATAAGAGATCTTTGTCAGGCAAACAAGAGGTAAGTACTTCATAGTGACCTGAACAAGCAAGATATGTCTGGGAGATGCTAATAAGCATTTTGAGCTGTTTCTGCATGACTGATTTATCCTATAATACAGCACACTGCTGTGTAGTTACCCTTCCTTTTCATGGTCCTGCACTCCCCCTAATAAGGCCTTGCTTTCAGCTGGGCTTGTTAACACAAGCAGGGAGTAGCACTGTTTTCAGTTCTTCCTTCAGCCTGGGCATGGCTTTTACCAGACATCTACTCTGCATTCGAGCCACAGCCTCTGAATGAAAGTTCCACAGCCCAAAAAACCAGATACGAAATCAAACCAGCACCGTGATCCTGACAAGCTGGTGTCAAGACTCCAGGTGCCAGAGAAGCAATTTTCAGTCCTCCGGATAAGCCAAGGTGCTAAAATGGTGAAAGGTGTTGCTCTCAGCTTTTGGGCTGAGCAGAGGGATCCTCCCATTCTGAAATTTGTGCTGCATTTTAGGAATCCTTGTGGGTGAAAAATGTGATAAAACACTGTGTGTAAAAAAAAGAGAATGTGGGATTTATTTTCCCTTGTTCTAGCCTCAAAGGTATTGAGGAATTTTCAGTGTGAGGAAATGTGGGCAAAACAGATGAAGTATAGTAAGTTCCTTTACTTGGTGAAGTATGTCTAAACCTTTCACCTCTTTACTATTTAAGACCTAATTTAGTATCTAGTGATAGGACAAGGGGCAGTGGGTGTAAGCTGGAACATAGGAGGTTCCACATAAATATGAGAAGGAACTTCTTCCCAGTGAGGGTGATGGAGCACTGGAGCAGGCTGCCCAGGGGAGTTGTGGAGTCTCCTTCACTGGAGATATTTAAGACCCACCTGGATGTGTTCCTGTGTGACTTGGTCTAGGTGATCCTGCTGTTGCAGGGACTCGATGATCTTTCAAGGTCCCTTCCAATCCCTAATTATTCTATTAGTCTACGATCTACAGCCAAAAACTGCTGCTGAAAGGAGTTTTCTAGATCTATTTCAGAAAAAAAAAACCAAAGTAACTTTATCTATTGTCTGCTAAAAAAGAAAACCCCAAAACTTGATAGGGCAAGGTGTCTCATATAAAACAAAATAATAATAGAACACTTTCCACAGAGGTGCAGATGTGAGTTTTCTCCCAGGCTGAGATAAAAATGGGGCTTGGTCTTCTGGTCCATGTAGGTGCTTAGCTCCCAGTACCAGGAGATGCCATGTGTTTAGAATGAGTGGGAAGGGTACCACTGCACCTTACCTTAGGCCTAGGCTTTTAAGTACGTGTTAGGCATCCGCTGGGATTGGATACAGGTCAAAATATTTGCAAGGACAATGAGGAATTACTTAGTATCCGGGTAAAGCAGGTATCAAGCTACTTACCACTGTAAAGAATAAGGTATTTGCTAGCATATCCAGAAGCTACACTTGAAGAGCAACCTGATTTCATATGTCTCCAAAAGCAAGGTGCTTAGCAGACTGAACTGTCATTTTAGTCGTTTTCTGGGTACTTTCCCTTTCTGTGACTCCATTTCCTCCCCTATTAAATTTGACTAATAGTATCTACGTCATGAAGGATTTCCAAGTCCAAAGTAATTAGGTCTGAAAAGCATATTGAGACATTCAGATGGAAAGCACTGTCTAACTGCACTGGTATAATTACACACTGCATAACTGATCCAAATACCAAAGAAAAGTGGAACACGAAAGAACAGCTAAATTTATCCTAGAAAATGGGTTCAGCAGTTCAGCATTCAGATTTAGATCAGTAGAGCAGTCTCACGGCTGTTAAAAGCCACATCATCAGCTAATTTTGGCTGCTGTACTATTGGTTGCTGTGAAATGCTTTTTTAATGTGTGTTCTTTTAGCGATTAATTAAGAGATGTTTTAGCGTACAATTTAGCATACAAATGGCTTTGTTTAAAAAAATGTTCTCTGGGTCAAACAATTTACTGCTTGATTTCAATTCTTACGTGTTATCCTTCCCTTACACTTACCCTATCATATTTTACAACCCATTCACACATCACAGCATTCGTAAAGTGTCTTTAAAATACTGTGATGACCGATTTTACACAAGCTTTGCGTTCGGTAATGAAAGTTCAGAGAATATTTAAAATCCTCCTGGTGCTGTGCAAAGCTGCTGACCAGACTACAGGTACAATGTTCAATCCCTCAGCCTTTTGCACCACCAAGGTGTGAAACAAGTGCTGACACAATCTGCCAGTAATCCAGTTTGTAAAACAGCTAGTATGTTGTGTTGTTTCCCTAATTCTGATGGCAGTGCTCATGCACATTTAGATTTTACAGCTCAGACTCATGCAGTGCAAAGAGCTTTGCCAGACTGTGTGGTGGTGAAGGGGACAATAATTCTGTCAAGTAGAAGAGTCTGACCTGGGAAAGAGATGAAGTCCTGTAAACAAGCGGTGCAGCCCAGGATGCCTTCCTGTTGTAGGCTTTCTACAGGGGTACAAATGATCCCAGTGTGCAGCATTAAACTCATGAAGTTCTCAGTGCTGTTGCTTGCAATGATTATTTAAAATACTACATATTTAAGAACAATAAGAGTATAATTCATAATATAATACATCAGTGATGTTCAGAATCCCTCGTATGCTTTTAAATCCCACTGGGGCCTGCGATTTTGAGTGATGTACTGGTTATTGAGTTTTAAGTGCTAAAATAAATGCTGCCATCACTGCTGGGTAATGAAAGGGGTGACTGGTTAAGTTTTGCTCTGTCACTGGTATGTGCTTGAGGTATGAGAGATAAACATAGAAAGGTGCTACTGATGCTCATTGATACTACAGAATTCAGATCCTTTTGTTCCTACGAGATGCAAAGAAATCAGGCATAAGTGTTGGAGTACTTACCTAAAGATCAATTTAAAATAAAATCTGCAGTGATGCTAGTAGTAATAAAACCTCCTAGAGAAGATAAAAATTCATAAAAGATAAAAGTTATAAAATTGCAAATAAAGTTACCTAAGGATTTTTAAGTTGATGCTGTTGCTACTTAATTGAATGAGTACTTAAGTATATTAACTTTTTTTAAGAGGAAAGCAGCATTCATATTCTAAATTTCATTATATTATAATTCTAAATTAGAAGAAGATAAAAATGTGTAAACTACATTTTACCTTTCAAGACAGAGTCATAGAAACATAGCATGGTTTGAGCTAGAAGGGATCTTGAAAGTTCATTTAGGCTAACCCCTCTGCAGTGAGTAGGGATCCCCACTGCAGTGCGTAGGGATGTCTTGAACTATATCAGGATACTTAGATCCCTTTCCACCCTGACCTTGAATGTCTTCAGGATTGAGGACTCCACTATCTCACTGGGCAACCTGTGCTGGTGTCTCACCACACTAATTAAAAATAGTTCTTCCTTATGTCTAGTCTGAAGCTAGCTTTTTTTAATTTGAAACCATTAACCCTTATTCTATAGCAAAAGACCTCGTTAAAATAGATTGTTCCATTTTTCTTACAGGTCCCTTCCAAGTACTGAAAGGCCACAGTAAGGTCTCCTCTGTTCTCCAGGATGAACAACCCCAACCCTTAGCCAGTCCTTACAAGAGAAGTCTTCAAGCCCTCTGATAATTTTTATGTTCTCCTCTGGACTTACTCCAACAGGTTGATATTCTTATATTAAGGGCTCCAGAGCTGGACACAGTACACAACCTGCTGACCACACTTCTCTTGATGCAGCCCAGAATGCCAGAATGGGCTTATGGCTTCTGAGGATGCATTGTTGGATCATGTCCAGCCATTCATCCATCACTACCTCAAAGACCTCTTAGCGAGGCTGCTGTCAATCCCTTCACCCTTATGACTCTAGGATGCATCTCATTAGGTCCTGTAGGTTTATTTATGTTAAGGTTTCTCAAGTGGTCATGACCCTGATAATCTTCTACAGATAAAGGCATACAGCTGCATTATTCTGTTTGGATGAAAAGTTGTAACTGGCTACCTGTTTGAGCCATTTGTAGTGACAGTGTTCAGTTGGAGCACCCTGGCAAGCATGTCAATATGCAGACTCCATAAGTACAGTACATAGCATGTATTGGGCTGGATCTGGCTGCCTGTGGTTTGTCTATATGTGTACTTGACACTGCACTATGCAGATTTGCTTCTCTTTATCAGAGATCTCTGTAGCAAACTGCATCACTCTGCTGTTGCTCTTTAGTTCTTCCTCTCCAGCAGAAGTGCCAGTGAGGACAGAGTTCACGGCTGGCTGTCCACTGGCTAAGGCAACTGAGAAACAGGGGCTGTGACCAGGGGTTTACCAAAGGGGGCTGTGATGTTGGAATATTCCCTACCAGAGCTGCTCTTGACCTTTAAACACTGCTAAAGGGAGTGATGTTTGGTTGGGGGAACAGTAAAGCCTAAAGATTCACTGTGATTGCTTCAGGGAGAGAACAGCTAGTGATGGAGACAGAGGCCCTAGCCCCCCTGGGCAAAGGGCATGGAGATGGCCACAAACACTCTTTCCTGTGCATGGCTGTGCCTTGGTTTTTAGTTATCATTATGAATTATTACTGATTATTACTAATTTTCTATAAATTGCTATCTATTAACAATACGGCAAGAACTTCTGCAACTGTTACTCCTACTGTGGTGTTCGGGGCTCGGTTTGCGGCTGAGCTTTAGCGAAGGTCTGAGCTAGGGGGTGCAGGAGCTCCCTCCGGTCCCGAGCTTATCGCGGCGCGGCCGGAAGATGGCGCTGTGGGAGCGCAGGCGGCGCCCGGCCCCGCGCGGGCCCGGTCCTGCCCTCAGTTGTGGCGTGTGTCCCGCCGCCGTTCACGGTCGTACAGGTGCCCGTTCGGAGCTCGACGCTGCGGGATTTCTCCTTGAAAGTGGGAATCTGCGTCGTCGAGGCGTCCTTCGCCGAGAGTGCGAGAGGCGGAAGGAGAACGGTTCCCCGCGGCCGTGGCTGCCGCAGGGTTCCCGTGCAGCGCTCGGCGGCCGCGCAGCTGAAACGAAAGGTTCGTTTCTCCCAGTTCACCCACCTCGCTAGAAGTGCTTTCACGTAGTTGTAGCGAGTGATAAGGCCCTCCCCTCACAGTCCTTTTCTCTGGGCTAAACAAAACCTGGCTCCCTCAACTTTTCCTCATAGGAATTGTGCTCTAGACTCCTCGCCGGCTTTGTTGCCCTTCTCTGGACCCACCCCAGCCCCTCAATGTCCTTGCTGTGAGGTGCCCAGAACTGAACTCAGCACTCGAGGTGCAGGCTCACTATTGCTGAGTACAGGGGGACAAGCACTTCTGTGCTCCTGCTGGTTCATACTCGGCCAATGCCCCCAGGTCCTTTTCCAACAGGCAGTTTCTCAGCAACACAACCCCATGCTTAACTGTGGGGTTGTTACGACCCAAGTGGAGGACCTGGCACTTGGCCTCACACAACCCATTGATCCAGCCAGGGCAGATGGTGTATAAGGGATTAGTAACACAGTGCCATTTAGGACAATTTCCAGTTACTGCTAAAACCTGACTTTTGACAGGGTTTAGACATTTGTCATTTGTTTTACTGTTAAGAAGGAAGTTTGAGTCTGATTTAGTCACTGAAGCTGTGTTGAGAGTCAGTCACCTGCAGAATTATTTTAGTTTGGACAAAATACAGGTCTGTAATAAACACATGAGACTCTGCATCAGCAAAAGTAGTTATTGAATGGTGGTGGAACTTGGAGCTTTAGGTATGTCACCTGGAGACAAAAGGTAGAGAGGAATAAAAGAAAAAAAAAGGACTACAGTTAAAGCTACAAAATTCACCAAACCCCCTATAGTAATCATGAAAAAATATGACAACGTTCTGCTACACTTGATGTAGTAGAGATCAGATTTTTGGGGGTAGAACTATTTATGGAGAAACTGAGAAAAAAAAATCCAGGAGAGCCTTCTTATTGGAAGCATGGTGAAATCTGAAGATGGATTCTTGAGAAGGGCTCATAAGTAATGATTTTATTGTGAGTATATTGCAATGAGCAAATCCGATTACAGCTGGTTGCTGATCTCATTAATGAACTGTACTTAGCACATATTATATCTTTCTTATGCTCAAAACTTCAAAACTGAACACTCAGAGCCTCTAATGCATCCTCCTGCAGCCCACATACTTGATAAACATGGCAAGGTTAGGCAAGGAGATATTTATTCATAGCTATCAGAGATAGTTAGGAAACGAGAAAATTCATAGCATGTTATCACCAGTCACTGACCCTGAAAAGATTGACATGTGGTAACACTGTGAGACAGCCAAGTTGGGATTTACTCCAGTTTGAGGTCATGCCTCTCTGCTGGTGAGAGACAACTCCTACTTTAGCTTTCCCCTCCAGAGTGAGGCTCATTTCTTCCTCTGTGCATTGATTTTATTCTTTAGGTACAGATCCTAGTTCAGCTTATGAGCTTGTTTAGGAAAGAAGATTCTAATAACAGGGACTTTGATCCCAAAGTATATTATGGAGAAAAAAGGATAAAGAAACTCTCCAGAAACTGTAATTTTATTCTTTTGTTTGCTTGCAACCTACAAATAAGGACTGAATACTATTAATGGGTCTTACGTCCTTGCATGTTGGAGAGCAGTGCAGGAGAAAGGTGAACAGTAGGATGACCATGAGCCAGTAGTTTGCTCTTGTGGCCAACAGCATCCTGGGGTGGATCAGAAAGGGGATGGTTAGCACGTGGAGGGAGGTTCTTCTGCCCCTCTGCTCAGCACTAGTGAGACCACATCTGGAATATTGTGTCCAGTTCTGGGCTGGTTCATGTGTTTGGCCTTCACTGGGAATCTTCTCACCACTTTTAATGTAAATGCTCATATACATCAAAAGCAAGGACTCAGTATGTCCAGAAATAAGCCTTTTCCTGTGGTATTGGTGAAGGTTTTATATTTTAAACCTAAGAATGAAAGGCTTTATTTTTTTTAATGAGCATGAAACATTTCATGAATGTTGTTTTAGAAAGCATGTTTAGGATAGAAAGCTGTCCAAATAATACAAAATTTGTGCTTGAAATACTTTTTCCATTGATACGACGTAAATCCAGAGGTAAAAACTGGACTCAGTATTTTGCAGATGAATCAATGATCAGTCTGATAAATAAGTTATGTGCAAAGTTACAAATGGCAAGAAGGATAAAATCTGTTTTCTGTTAACTAATATAATGATTTATAAACAGTAAATTAACTCTTCAATAGAAATTTATGAAAACCCTGTTAACATATATTAAACATGTTGTGGTTTGAGGTACGTTTCTATTTAGGAAGGGGTAAAATATCATAACGTACTGTATATGAACCTGATAGACCACAGCCACCCCCTTGTTGGTGGGAAGTAATGTATGTAATCAAGATGAATGTTGTCAGAAAGCCTGAAACCACAAGGCAATAGGAGTCCTAGAAGAGAAGCTAACAGACAGAACGCTATCCAGACTCTTCCAGGGGTATTATATTGAATATGGAGCATGCTGAGAAGTAATGGAAAATGTAGACTGGCTGAGATATGAATTATTGTCTTGCATGTAAACTCCTACTTTCTTCCTGCTCTGCAGTGCTATGACTCTAAGGTGCCTGAAGACTTTTAGTGCAGTTCTGAAATAACCAATTTCTTGGTTCACCACAGAGATCTAGCTAGTGAAGAGACAATTTAAACCATCACTGTTGAAAAGGCAAATGGATTTTCCTGTACAAGCAGAACCCCATTGCCACAGTGCAGCCTCAGGTCATTGACTCTTCCCTCTTTCACAATGAGTTCACAACTTCTGGAGAAATGGTTCTCTGCACACCTGCTGCCCTGTGGCTTTAAGGTGTCTGAGAACTGGTGTGAGCCATTCTTGTGCCAGAAAGCAACAGGTATCTGTGTTTTATTTTAAAGGTATTTGTACTTGAGAAGAGGCAGAGGGGTTGCTGTTTACAGTTATCCACTTACTTGTAAAAAGATTAGAGATCCTATTCTTATTTCTTCCATAAAGGCAGGATTCTGTTGGCCACATCACCATGTAACACAGCATTATGTTCCAAATATAGCTTTGTTGAGATTTGTTTTCAGAACCTTTAATAGAATACCTCACAAGAGCAAGGAGATGTCTCAAAACAAGGACCGAAATGTTGAATTTTTAACATGAACTTAATAGTGCTTAATGGGAGGGGTCTGATGGCCTCTTATTGTCCTGAACTTGCCCCATTGGTCTTGAGTTTAAATTCATCAAAAGTCCTAATTCGATAAAGCAGGAGGCATTTTTCGTTTTGCTGTTGCATGTCTTTTTTATTAGTCATTAGCACTGTGGCAACCATTTATGGAATTTGAGGAATATTTATTTTAACATGACATTATACTTGTATGTTGCTAGTTAGCATGTCCCTAGAATTGAGGCATGGAGAAATGATAAGGGTTTTGCTTTGCTGACAATGTGTTTATGTTGCTCACACACTCTGGAGTGCACAGAAGATGTAATATAATTCTTGCTGAGAAGGAGACTACCAGAACTTTTGTTGTCTATCCTCTATTTTCCTAGCAAAAGGCTTTAGATATGGAAATTTGTTTTGTGGAGTTTTGTGTATGGAGAAGGCTTTCAGGCAATGAAGATGACTAATTTTTAGCACAAGTAACATACTTATCCTCATCTATTTACTGTGTCCTGGCCCATCAAAGGGTGGCTACTCAGAATGTGCCTCTTTTCTCCTCTAGTACAAGAAAGGCATTCTGGAGCAGCCCTGTAGCCTGTATCTAGACAACATCTGTCCAAGGTTTCAAAGCAGATAGGTAGGTGAGAATATAATACCAAGACAGACACAGTGGTGCTCTCCTCGCCTCTAGCAATTCACAGTCCAGGAATTTCCTTGGTTACAGATGGTTTTAATTGCATTCATTACGCTTGGTAGATTCTCTTCCCAGGAATATGCTTCATTCATGTTCCCATAGAACATTAATCTGTTCTAAGCAGATGTAAACTTTTAGCTCTCACAGTAATCTGCAGCAAGTTCTGTGGCCTGCCTGGTTTGTGAGGAAGCATCTCCTTTTTGTTTTACCATCCCCGTTTAAACTTGTATTGAAAGAGTCAGAGATCAAACAAGCTGGTCATCCTCTGTGCCCGTCATATTAGAGGCTGCTAGTATGTCCTTAATTAATGGTCTTTTCCACATTGATAATAATACAGGCTAAGTTTAATTTTTTTAAGGACATCCCTAAAATTATCTTTGGCAATGTGGCAGCTTACAGTCGTTGGATTGACCTTTCCCTTGTGTCTGCTTGTAAGCATGGTGATCTTCTAAAGCTCTCTGAAATGTCGTGTGTTGCCCAGTTTTAGTTTGAGACTAAGATTGTGAGTGTGTTGTTATAAATCTATTGTTTTTTGTCTGTAGGAGATACTGTAAAGCACTTTAAAATTAAATCATAGCACCAGCTATGCTACCTATATTAAAACACAGGTGTTTCAATAATAAATATCTATTATAATTACATCTGGGAGATTGTTTGGGAGATGCTTATGTACTTTAATGACCGTATTGGTGTAAGAGGAACTAGGAAGATATGAAAATGAGACTTATTAAACAATCCAAGTCTCCAGACAGCATCCTACTCAGCAGGACCACTGATTCATGGGCTGGCTTATAATTGACAGTCCAGGATTCTTTGTCTCTTGTAAAGTGATACTCCTCTGCTTGACTCTGTGTTTAGATAGCATTACTAATGATGATTAACTCTGAATGTACACAAATGAGAAAAAAACACTAGTATAAAATTTAGATGGAAGTCAGCTGAAACTAAAAGCAGTGATACAGGGTTTCTAAAGCTGATCTCTAGAATAATCCCTGGTTTGGGTATAGTGAGGATGTACCCCTCTGATCATATCACTTCTACGTGAAAAGTGAAGCTTCAGCAGGGTTTGGTATTGTGTCCTGTGCTGCAGGACACAGCTTGATGTATAGACCAAGAGCTTACAAATGTTGTTGATTTCTGTGTTTTATTACAGCTTTTATCAATAGGTGTAATATCATCTCCTCCTTATTTAAAACCTCATTGTAGCAAAACCTTCCCAAAGGATGCACTGAGCGCGAATAGTAGAGGCTGTGCTAAGAACGCACAAGGTGTTTTGCTGACAGTGTCCCTGATTAAGATCGAATACTCATGCTGATCACCACAATACATGCCACAAGCTAAGGGGCATATCTCTTGTGGGTGTTTTCAGATGTTATAGACCACAGATAAAAAACCCAGTTACAGAGTGGTGATGTTCCCAAGCCTGACTCTGCAAGAGGCAAGAAGCATAGCTGTGAGTTTGGTACTCTGAGCCTGTCATGGTGCTGCTGATGATATAAACTAAGGTCAACCATGATACTCTAGAAGAGCTGGATGTGTTGCATGCAGTATGTTTGTCTGAGCATTAGAAGCAAAATGATGTTTGTGATGAAAACTAGGAGCTGTTACTATCAGCAAGAAATCACCACATGAGCATTACAGAGCACCCGAGGAACATTTAATGACTTGGCAGTTCTAAGCTTTGTCTCATTGTCAAGGAGGATGGGAAAATTAATTTAATCTTACAATCTTTCATTTAGAGTTAAGCTAAATAGGCATTTTCTTCTTGCTATGAGTGTATGTTGGTTACTGGATTTGTGTTTGCAGTGTTTCCCACCTGATGAAGCTGAGAGGTAAATTTAAATTCTATCTGCTTAGCTCAGATTTCTCTGTCCAGTTTGCTAAATAATTATGAAAGACTGAGAAGTGAAAAGGCTAACTGAAAGTCCATATTATTAGTTTTAATCAAAACCAAATACAGTAAATACAGGGTAAATTTCTTGTATGAAAATAATAGAATCATGATTCTATTATATATAATGCTAGATAAATTTCTTATATTCATATTCCTTTGTCATAAAAGGAAAAACACAGAAAACCTTGTATTTCATAAAGAAAATGAATGAGCAGTGAATTCTGTTAGGACAAGTTGTGAGAAGCATCAAATGCCAGAGAAAGTTTAATAACAAGTTAGTAAGAAATTGAAATTTTCCGGTGGGATATTAAAGGAATACAGTAGCTTGGAGAGAAATTGTGGACAATAAATGTTAGATTTTTCATAAAATTAAGCCTCTTCACTTTTGTTTTTAAATGTCATGGGTAAGTAGTGTGTCTGGGTTTATCACAGCTGAATAAAAATCCTGAAGTGAAAGGAAATTTTACTTATAATGGATACTTCAGCGCCTAAGCCACAGTAACCATTATGCTTTGTTCTGTTTGCATAATATTTTATGAATGTCTGATTAAGCCTTTATTAAGCCTATTTCATGATGCTTTATACTTTTTCAGTATTGGTTCTGCCTCTGAATTGAAGCTATTGTCACGGCTTATCCTCTTTTGTCATGGGAATGATTTCGTTTGATACGTAATTTTGGCAAACAAATACATGTATTTTGTAGAGCATAATTCAATGATGCTAAAGCATCTCAGATAAATAAGACAGAAGTTGATAGTTCATAATGTTAAATATAGCTGTTAATTGGAATTAAAATAGCATAACTTGTTAAAAATTATCCTAGTTCATCCACTGGCAGATTGTCAGGTATGACTAAGTCTATCTCCTTAGGATAAATGAAATTAAATTCTGATCAGCATGAAGCTTAAACAGATATATTACTATGACATAGCCCTTAACACAAGTGTCAGTATTAGATCATTCCTTGGTGTCTTTATAGATGCCTCATGAAAAACAGTCCCACATAGAATAACTGTTCTTTATTAGAAGAAGGATTATCAATTCATAAAATACATTGCTAGCCACATACTTGAAATCTCTAATTTATTAACTATTTTTTTGGTATAAGGTGATATTTGATCTTATTTCAGTTTTCTTTAGATGACAAGCGAGCATTACAGTCGCTCTTTGTGGAATAAACAAAATGCTCTGAAAACTCCGAACTTGATTATTTAACAGGGTTGATTCATGGCAGCTGCTTCACAGTTGCAGTGGTAATCTGAACAGAGACTAGTTACCAGTTTACGCTTTTGGGAACACTGTTTGTTCAGAGAGAAGCTTTACCTATGTTCATAAAAATAGATTAGACAGTAAAAGGCATTAAAAATGCCCAGGAATGAATGCTTAGCACTTAATCAGTTTGTCCAGCATAAGGTCAGCTACCTAGATGTGTATAAAATCAAAGGATACATGGAAGTCCTCTGTGAAACAATGCATGTTGTCGAGCAACAGAATATTGCTACTGTATTTACCTCCAGTGTTACTGGGAAACTATCATCCCAAAAAAAGTTTATCATAAAGCCTGATGTTATCGCATCAATTCTAGTTACTTTTTCCAAAACTGGCATGCTGCCAGTGAATCTGGCTATATAGAAAAAAAAAACAGGCTTGGGAAACCTACATGGTGGATAAAAATTTGGAAAGCCACTTCATCTCCATGATTCTTGAGTTCTGGATCAGTGTAATTAATTATCTTGGTCTATTTCCTCCCCTAGTATCTCAATTCAGTGTTTTATGCATCATAAACCATGAGACACGTTCCTGGAGCACTTAGACACCACCTAGCTTAATTTCATGTCCTTAATTATTCTTCTGTATGCATTGCCAAGGTCTGGATTTGGATAGCTGACTAATTAAAATATTAGTGTGTCAAGCCATCTGCACACATACCATGTCTGGTTCTGCTCCTGTGTCCCTTCCTGGTCTCGCTTCTTTGAAAAAATATGAAAATGTGGAATTCAACAAAATACTGAACACAGAAGATTTGTGGCAGTTGAAAACGTGATAGTAGATCCTCATAGACAAAACAGAAGGTATTGCTGTCAGTGCTTGATGCGCTCGCTGTGGGACTCTGTTGTAAGCTAAGATGAGGAAGAAAGGTACCTGTCTCTGGATTTAACTTGGATTACTGGTGTGTAATGGTATTACCCCTGGCTGCAATAATGATACTAAATAAAATTGCTGTTGTGATAAAAATGGAAGTTACGGTTTTTTTCTAAAGCTATTTCTTTTTCATGTAGCCATTGGATGAACAGCTGCTGTAAAAATCCAGATGATTTTGGCTCTACCGAGTAAATGCTTAAGTACTGCTATTGATTTTGTAGAAACGAGATATGGATGTGGAAACTCTTTGCAGAATTCACTCTAGCTTTCTTTACACATGCATTCTTCCTCTGTTGTTAGACTGTTTACGATAACATCACTTTTTGAAAAAAGAGGAATGTTCAAAAACTACGAAAACCTGAAAATGGTTTGCCCTGTGTTCTCTGTTGCTCTGCATTGCTTCTATTTTAAAATGTGAAGCATCATTATTTATTAGGATGTACTTGAAAGTTGCTGAGCAAGGATTTCTTGGCTCGGATGTTACGCAGGCTCCAGTGTTTATGTAAATTGGACAAATGCTAGTATTTATATATCCCAGAGACACTAACTTCATTGTTTTTCTACAGCATGCTGTTAACTTGGAAATTCAGTAACTGACATATGGAAAGAAAGCGATAGCTTTGCCTATTGAGTGTTTTCCAACTTTGATCATCCTCAAAAGCTTTAGATATTTAAAGTTGTATTAGTCATATAAATCTTTTTCTTAGAAACAAGCAGTAACTTGGGTGGATAGGAACTCCTGAAGACATCTGCACTAGGCTTCCTCTAACCCAGAAGTTATCCATATGAAATAGAGGTACAGATGAATCAGGTGGTTATTCTTTCATCTGATTTCCTTGTTTGAGCATTGTTTTGCTGAGAAGACCCCTAGTCCATCATCATGTGATAATAGATGTAGGAAGAAGGTGTTAATTTCTTAACACTTAGATATGTTTAATCCCTGCTAAGCTCCATGTCTTGTTCAGATCTACAGTTTGAGAAGAGATGTAAATACAGTGGGTTGTTGAGGTGGGATTTAAAAATCATTATTTTTGTGTGTTTCTGCCTGTTTAGCTGCTATCCCTGTGTCCCTGATAATGGGATAGCATCACAATATGACAATATTATATACTTTACTGCAATCTTACCTACCTTATTCCAATTTTACATTATTACAGCAGGACATGTTACAGCAGTTACCTATGAAATTAGAAAATTTGCCATGCAGTATTTTGATCCAAGTACAATTACAAGGCTCAGCCGAAGGTTTCTTTCAACTCTGTGCATACGTTTTTGTTTAAAAAACTGAGTTACTATTCCCTGGTGCTTGGAGACCTGCTGCACAAAGACCTACAATTACTAGCAATTAAGAAAGTCAACAAAGCTTTGAACTCGAATGTGTTTTTCCCTTTTTGTTATTAACAGTTGCTCTTCTGATTGTGATATAATGAGCCATATTATGAATGATTGTATTTCAAAATACTAAATGATTAAATAATGAGAACATGTATTAATAACTTTTAGAGTTACTGGGGAAATCTCAGTGCTTAAATAATGCATCAGAACATGTAGTCCAAGGGCAGTGTTGTGAAGTTACACATTTAAAAGTTAGCACAGTAAGAAAGGGGTTATTTTCTTTCATAGTTTGTTATTCTGTCCCAATCCATGTGTAGATATACGTATTTAAAAATAACATTTTTATGTTATCAGTGTACCTGTCCTATGTTTACTCCATTAGCAACTGGTTTGTTTTCTTTTTTGGTATCTATATCTGCATGTTTAAAAATAAGCAAGAAATCCAAGTGAAAGAAAATAAGGTTATACTAGAGATGTGATAGTCTTGGTACATGCCAGGTAGAAGTCAGAGTTTATACGTGGCACTGCTTCACTGAGACAGAAAGAAGCTTCCAGAAGAACATAGTCATTTTATGCTTATTGCTTTCTCTCCTTTGTTAGTTCATCTTCAGTAGATAAACTTCAGTAGATGAAAGAAGAGTGCAGCTTATCAGTTTGGTGTGACACTTGTGTTTTTCTATGCCTATCTCAGTATATCGTGTGGAAGAAAATATAGTAAATGTGATATCTACTTAGTGAAGATACAATTAGCATTTTTTAATATAAAACTGTAGTAACTTTATATGGAGAAAAAGAATATATTTCCCTCCAATAATTGAATTCAGAATTAATGAAGAATAAGGGGAATGTTAGCATTTTGCTGCATCAGATAATATATCAAATATGTCAGACTCGCTGGTCGGCACAAAAGAAGTCTGTGTGCAGAACCAATCTGAATGTTTGGTGGTCAGTATGGGAAGCAAAGTGCATATTGAACACTGAGGCTGCAATTGAGTGTGAAGCTGAAATTAGTTGTACTCACCCTGTCTATTTGGTCTAGTAAGACACTTTTGAAGTATGGCCATTTAATTATAGACTGCACATGGTCCCAGGAGGAACCAAGTTACATTAAAAAGGGCAGCCTCAGTTCTGCTGTTTCCCAATTTTTGAGTGCTTAGGCTTGCAACAGATTTTTAATGTATTTATGGAGAAAGGCAGAGGCACATACACACTCACATCTGGGAGTGACTTGCTGCAAGGAACGGTATGTGTCTTCTTTACTAGCTGACAATTTACTGTTTTAGGTTATTTTTACATGAAGAATCTGCTTTTCATATTTAGTTGTCTAACTTTAGTTGCTCGTTGTATAATTTCTTGAAATACGCTTTAACAAGCTTTAGATTTCTGTCTTTGGCCTTAGTTTAAAGTTGTGATTCATGGAAGTTAAGCAGTTCCAATTTATTTCTTGAGTATAGTTGCTGAATTATTCATTTCAAATATGTAAAAAACTATTTCTGTTCATAAAATGTTGAAGAACAAACACCCCTGAGAATGTGTTTACTAGATGTGTGCATAAAGGCATGCATTTTAGCAAATGGGTACCAGCAGGTTTGTCAATGACGACTTAAATCACATAATGTTCCTCATGCCTCATAATTGGCTAAGGGACTTTTTTTGTGCAAGACCTGGTGATAATTTATTTCTGATTTGAGTAATTACTAATTGTTTCTGCCTCTTAACTTGGAATTTGCAAATATCTACTAGTCAAAGGAATCTTTTTGAAATTGTTGTGGATTGTCCCTGACTGGACTCCAGGTGCCCACAAAAACCACTCTGTCACTTCCCAACTTAGCTGGACAGGAGATAAAATAAAATAACATAAAATAAGTCATAAGTTGAAATAAGGTCAGAGAGAGGTGACTCACTAGTTACCATCATGAGCCAAACAGGCTGAACTTGGGGAAAAATAGTTTATTACCAATCAAATCAGAGTAGTTGAATGTGAAATAAAATCAAATTTTGAAAACACTTGCCCTCCACCCTTTTCCTTCACAGGCTCAACTTCATTCCTGGATTTTCTGCCTCCAAGGTGCTCAGATGGACAGGGAGTGGGGGTGTGGTCAGTTTATCACCTGTTGCCTTTGCTCCTTCTTCCTCCTGGGTAGGAGGCCTTAAACACTTCCCCTGCTTCAGCACCTGAAGCACCTCCTCCTTCTTGCTGACCTTGGTGGCTGCAGAGTTGTTTTTCTCCTATTGTCTCACTCGGCTCTCCAGGTGAAGTTTCTGTTGTGCAGGTTTTCCCTCCTCCGCTTTAATATGTTATCTCAGAGCCACCACTGCTGATGGCTGAACCTTGGCTCGTGTTGGGTTTGTCTTGGCGCTGAATGCTCCAAGGAGAAGCTTCTAGCAACTTCTGAGAGAAGCTGTGCCTGTACCCCACTCTTGCTACCAAGACCTTGCAGCACAAACCCAATACAGTGCAAAAAAATTTAAGTGGAAAATAAATTTGTCAGCATGGTACTAGTTAGTACTTTGTGTTAGTTCATAAACTTGTGTTGGGTTCAGTACAGTTTTGAATATTTAGTGTTAGTCCAGCAAAGTGGGATCATTTAAGCATTTGACTAATGCTAATAGTATCAATAGAACTAGTCATATTAGAAAATTAATTATGACATAAAGGGGCTTTTCTGTCCAGCAGAAGACAGAGAAGTGCACTTTGTGTGAGGGACCCCAGTCAAGGCCAATATGGTAGTGGTGTCTGTCTCCCAAGTTACCCTGACAGGGTAGGTGCATTTTGTGAACACCTTCAGTTGGATGCAACACTGATGCAACCAGAAAGCTATTAATTTCTGCCATGTCCATGAGGAATCCTGGATTTTCAGTTGAACAATCTCTCGTGTGGAAGTGGGTCTCATTTGTCATGGTAAATCTTGGTCATGCTGAGGATACAGAGCAGTAAGTAGACCAGATGGACTTGTAGATAAGTAAATAGTAAAAACATGATGAATAACAAGTCACTCTGAGATGGAGACAGTTTCAGATCTATGTGAAATGTATTCACTCAGTGAATTTAGGTGTACTGGATAGCCTTTTACTGCTGAATGTCTAAACTTCCTGTGTGAATTTGTTGTTAGACTTCTGGCTCATGCAATTTTCCAAAATGCTTACTGATATAAATGAAGATGCAGTGTGATTATTCCAGAGCTGGGTTTTATTTTCTGGTGCATGCTAGTTGGTATGTGAGTATTTGCTCTGCATTATTGTCATTTTGTTCACTGCAACCAAATCTAGAATAATTAAATTTATTTACTTCCTGTATTTCAGATGTTATTCATTGGGAAATATATCCTTGACCTTTGCCCCAGATATAAAACTACAAGATACTGAAAATTGCCAGTACTTTATTTCCAAACTTTCCTTCCCTTCTTCCTTCAATTCAATCACCTATTTTTTCCTCCCTTTTGCTCTGCAGTGTTCAATTCTATCTACTTATTCATTCAGCTTTCCTGAGCTTTTGTTACCTCAGTACTTCAGTGTTTACTGCTGACATTTTGTTCTTCCTCTCTTTTGGTCTAATGAGCTTCCTCACCATTACTCACTTTGCTTTTCTTAGTAATAGAAGTGCTTTCAGTTGAGGTTTAAGAAAATATAAAGCCCTCTCCTGAACTGCGCACCATTCAGATGACATTTTCTTATCACTGTAGGAATATGAGGGGAAGGACTGTACTTAATCCCTTCCAAATGTGACCATCTGCAGAGCTTAGTTAGTACAACAGCAAGGGAATACAATGCTGTGAAAGACTTGAAGAGAATTAGTCGGTGCAGCAAGAAGGGAAATACGGGTGGTTAAACACTGGCACAGGTAGCCCGGGGAGGTGGTGGATGCCTCATTCCTAGAGACATTCAAGCTCAGGCTGGATAAGCATGTGGGCAAGCTAATCTAGTTAAAGATGGCCCTGCTCATTGCAGGAGGGTGGGGCTAGATGACATTTCAAGGTCCCTTTGAACCCCAATATTTCAAGATTCTATGACTGCAGCCTAAGAGTAGGACTGTTCACAGCCTAATGAACTGAAGCAATTGAAGTAATGTATTCTCATTACTGACCATTACAATTTTTTCAAATCTGTTTTTAGCTTAGAGAAAATGAGTAAAGTTCTGTTTACAAAGTCTCTCCAAGCAGAATATTTCTTTATAGGCTTCTGTTTGACATTCTTAAACCTTGACAATTCCTTTAAGAGTATTTTGTACCAAGTCTTTTTGTGAGCAACCAGGGAATTTTTGTATAGCAGTTTAAAATGGGACATTTGGGGCTCAATGAGATCAGCATTTCAGTAAATCTGACACTTCTGACATTGAGGTTGGTAGTAACTGGCAATTATACGATCCCTTCCTGCTTATGGAATAGTAAGAGAGATATTTCAGTGTTTCTATAAAGATATCAGATAATTCATTTGCAAGTTTAAACTCACTTTTTGTGAGATGTGTTTTGATTCTAGATTTTACTGTATTATGTCTATGTTCAGATAGGGAATTGCACGACTTCCTTGTAAGATGAAAATGTACTTTCAGAATAGAGCATGGTGCCTGTTCAGAAGTTTTTACAGTTTAAGAAACAAACACAGGCATACTACATGTGCATAATACCTTCAATTCCAGAATTTAGGAAATAGTGAAGACTAAGTGTAGATTGTGGATTACTCTGTTATGAGGAAACCTTTTGTTTGAATCTACTAGATTGTTTTCAGTGTCAATGGCGTGAGGTAAAGCACATCATCATCAATATTTTAATTTAAACTAGAAACCACATTTAAATATTTCATTAATATGGAGAAAAAGATTGTAAAATATTACTTGAAACTTTTAACATATGTTTTTGGAGATGGAGAGATATGCTCAAAAATAAAGCTGCTTTCATGGTACAAACATACACATAATTCAACTTCATGGGCATCTGCCATCATCTGCTATTTCACTAAAGCTCTCTGTGACACAATTCCACATAGAAAAAACTTAACATGGGAAAAAAGCTGAACAGGTTTTGTGAGGAAATGGCAGTGATTCTAAACAAAGTCTGATAGAACCAATGAAACCCCTACTCATCATAATGAAATCTGCACATATCTCAAATGTTTTAAATGTGGTATCTGGTTGTCAGGTTATAAGCAAAAATTACATCTCCTTGTGCAAAGGCTGCCTTGTTTAGACATACCAATACATTACAAACTATCTACATTAGCAACAGTAATAATAATAAATTAAGTTAATTCATAAATTAAAGACTAACCTTATATCAAGAAATACTGCCTGGAAAATAATAATTACCTATGTTGTCTTTCACATGTTTTTGATATTTGATTGGAAGAGGTGAAGTTATGACTAAAATGCCAGGCCTTTAAAGTCACCTATGCATTAGGTTGTTGTCAGTTACACACAAAAAAAAGTGAAAGCATGAATATTTCATATCTCTTTGGCATTCAACCTGTTTTGCATAGATGGCAGCTGGAGGTTCAAAACAGAGCCTTATTGCTACACCACTGTCACCATAGTTTGGCAGGTAAATAATACATGAACTAAGAAGACTTGACAAGGCAGACAGTAATGATCTATTGGTTGAAAAGTCTGTCTGCTCAGAAGGCACCTAGGAATGATTTACATCAGACTTATTATTTAATTCATATCACTGTTTACAGAGTATTCACCGGTACATGCTGTAATGAATCTGAAGAGTTACCAGCTGAAGGACATGTAAAGTAGTTTAAGAAAGTTTCAAAAGAACCCTAGTTTTGGTATATATGTAGGAACATCTGCAGCCTTTCCACCTTAGAAATTGTGACAAGTATTAATCCACAGACTTTGCAATGCCATATCCCGGAATTATCTCTAGGAAAATAAAACTTACTTCATATCCTACTGCAAATTAACCAATTAATTCTAGTTGCAGTAATAAAGATCACTCAAATTTTCTGAAGCATTCACCCATTACAGAAGGTTGTCTGTGTGCTGAGATGCAGTGATAAAAGTATTTTACACTGATTTTTGCTTAAATTTAATTCTTTTATTTTTTGTAAAATCCAGTAGACATTCTAGGAGCATTGTCTAACTAAGCAAGGAACATCCTGGCAGGAGTCATGCAGAGGCAGGGCTGGTAGTCTGTGTTGTCAGCATTTTTTGCATAATGTGAGCTGATTAAAATGCTGAGAAATATGGACGAATAACACTGTGTTAGTATAACACCAAGCACAATCAACTTTGCAGTAAGAGTGTACAATCCTCAGATACAGAAATGAGGGTAATGCTGGTATACGTGACTGGTGGGGGCAGAAACCCTAAGAACATGCTCACGTTCATCCTGTTTGTCAGTAAGGATCTTTTACAATCTGTTTGTGTCTCAGATTTAAACAGAATAAAAAAACAATGCAGAAACATCCTGTCTGTGGGCATTGCTCACAGACTGCTTAACCCATAAAGGTTAATTTGTTGTGCTGGTGCTTTGTTTCCTGTTTTGTTTATGAGATCACTCTCTGTAGCGACATCTGCATACATTAACTAGCCCAACACATTTTGTGTTATCTGGCAGCCTCTTTAATTACTGGTCAGGCACCACTTTTTAATATTGCAGCCAAGCAAAAATGTATTTGTTCCAGTAGGATTTTTAACATGAGCCTGCAATATCTGTGCTTCCCTAGAGAACCCTTCCATCCTGGCCTCGCCAATAAAATGCAGCCGCTTCGTTGCAGCCTGAGGTATTGACAGATGCTTCAAACTGGAATCGTAATATGTGGTACCTGCTGTGAATAGAAAATCACTAAGGAACACACTTTAGGCACAAATAAGCTGTGCTGATTTTCTTCTTGTCTCGTAATGGGGTATTGGGATGTGTTTTTTCCCTGTCTGTCTCAGTGGTGGTTTTTAAACTTTGTTTTCCTTGAGATGTATGAGATACAGCAATGACTTAACAGGATGACAGTATTAAGCATGTGCAGTGCAAGTAATTCATTAGGCTGACAGCAATTTCCAGCTAAAGAAGAAATTAATGTCCTTAACCCAAAGAAACAAAGTAGCCATAGTGACAATAGGAATGTGATAGGGCCAAACAAGATAAGAGCAACACAAGAGAATGAGTGAAACCATTTGCTATTATAGTAAATGCTGTGTGCTGTAGTCTGAAAGAAATAGGACAGTAGAATGCATCTCAGAGTCTGTGGACATGTGGAATTGTTGTTCATGAAGCTTCACTGTTGAATATCCAGGGGACTGGAGGCTCAGCATGTGCTACGGGGTCTGTAATACAGAACAAACATACTGTCCTTCTCTGGAGACCTAAGTATTGTATCTCAGGCTGATTTCAAGACCTGTTTTCAAGGAAGCAATGGGATTATGCTTAAGAGTATGCATAAACCCTGCTGACTACAGCTGAAGAGTCAGACATGTAGACTTCTTCTGAATAGGGGCTAAAAGAAAAAGAGAAGATGCAAAACTTTTTTCTTATGGAGAACTTGTCAAGGGAGCTGCAGACTGCTGAGCAAAATTCAGAGGTTATTGGGTACGTCAGGGTCCCACACCATCATTGTGTGCAAGCCCTGGGGAGCTAGTACAGGTCAGACTGTGCTGTATTGGAATTCAGAGCGTTGCTAAGGCTGAGGAAAATTACTTTTCCTCTCCTTCTTCTTCCAGTCTGTGTTACTCTGTTTTTTAATTCATTGTCAATTTACGTTCCCATGTTTCTTTACATTGCCTATTATTGAGGAAAGCATTCTTTAGTGTAAAAGCTGAGGTCCTCAGGCTGGCTTGGGCAGAGCTTGATCCACCCCCCCTTGTAAGAGTTAGTATCATTGTTTCAAATGTGGCTATACTGGCAGACTCTGAAAATCATCTACAGCCGCTTTTTGCTGGGATGAGTAAACAGTGCCATTGTCAAAACACTGGTTTATTATCCAACCTAATGGCTGCTTCTAGTGGAAGCTGTAGTTTACTCCCCAAAGGAGTGGAATCAATATGCTGCAACATACATATTCAGTTAAAAACTGACGATGAAAGTATATAGTAAGTAGAACTGAACATTTCTGTAGTATGGCTTGATTTTCATATGTATATGGAAGCTGCTGTTTTTGAGGCACCAGCACGATGATTAATTCCCTGAAACATTTGCAGTGTGTATGTACATTGTAAGGAAGTTTCAGAATAGGATAAATGCAGTGCCCACGTAGTACTCACTCACTCATTCATACAGCATTTTATTTTCTGTTTTGGATATAGTAAATATGTACTTGCTGTGTATTCGTGAAACAACCTTTTCTAACATCTAAATCAGCTCTTCATAGATACCATTGGATGAATATACAATGATGGACTAAAAATACAGCATGATGAAGAGCCCAACTATAGTAAAGCAGAGATTAGTACGTAAGAGGCACATTATGGCATTGTTTTTGTTGTTTTTACATTCGAGTACTGTTTTGTGTGCACAACACTCTGCTGTACCAGATGGACTTGAAAATAAAAGCCTTTCATAAAAAAAAAAACCTTGAAAAAGGGTAACAGTGAAAAAATGTTGTATGAAATACTGTACTACTGATAAATATGGCAGCATGTATAGTTATGAGAGTTACTCATCCTGGCTTCCAAATGACGATGAACTCAGCACCACTCCAGTGAAATTTGTTGCAGGCACTCACAAGTGACAGGTGACTCAGTTTACTTTGGGTTTTTTCTCTTCTCCCTGGGAGATTATTCTGCATTAGTTATTTTTTTGTACCTTACAGATATTTAAAGAAACTCTGATCCATGTGGCTGGATCCTTTTTTTGACTACCTTAGCATTTAGAATGGAAGTATTTTTTTCAATAGTCAAATCTCATTTCATGCAATTTCTTCTGCATTGATTCCTAACAGGAATAGTTTTAACAAAGTATTTTGTAGGAGTCAGATTGACTTGGTACCTTTCAATAACAGGATTAGTAGTGTAAGTAGTCATCTTAGTATAAAAGTCCTACAGAGTATTTGGGAAGATTTAGGAAGAGGAAATTTATATTCTAGGTGCATTTCAGCTTCAGGTAATTTGCATCATTTGAGAGTGCTATGTGTGAAAAGGTTTGAGTGCAGCAGCATACACAGGTGTCAAGAGTTTTTTCTTGGTCTGTTTTGAGTCAAGACCTTTCTATTTTTAAAGACTGTTGTTCAGTGGATAGCAGCTGGTTGAGCCACCAAGGCTCATTTAGGGGATTTAGAGATGGGAAGGTTGAATAGAAGCAGCACACTTCTACATCTGACAGGCTGGTGATTAGGTTACAAGAGTTCCAGCTGATTGGTATTTCCATTTTGCATGTTATTCCTGTGGATCAAATGAGGGATAGAGGAACACAATTCATTAGGGCTCTGACTATCAGCTTCAGCAGCCGTGCTGCCTGTTAGAGGCACTTGAAAATTAAACAAAGCAGTGAAAGCCAACACCAAGCTTTTAGGGTAAGCAGTCTGGTAGAAGGAAGAATGCATTCATAATGTGTGCAGATCATAAACATAAGGAGAATGGTGTTTCCACCGTACACAACATTTAGTTGTTCATCAAGGAAAGGAATATTCCTTATCCTAATCTAGAGCTGTAGTGGAGATCTTTGAGTGCTAGGCTAACGTGTGTCTGAACTGTAATGTAGCAGTTTCCAATCTAGTGTGAGGCCAGTTGTTCAAAGGCCAGTTGTTCACTGCCTCTGATAGTGACTGGTAGCAACTTTTTCAGATGAAAGCTCATAGGCAGTTGTGGGATGTTCATATGCTAAGGGCATGTCTTTTAACCATCCATCTGTAGTTGACTTGTATCATGGGTGGCGAACATGACAAAAGACTTTACAAAAGATGTCCCTGAAATCCACTGTGAAATGGACTGCTCTTCCTAAAAGCAGACATTTCTCCAATATAATACCTTTCTCTAGAAGTTATTTCATATTATGGCTGATTTTTCAAAAGAAGGACTTTAATCTGCAGAGATAATAGATCTGCAGGTATGACTCTCCACATGAATTCAAGCGTCATGGAATTGAGAGGCCACCATAAGAGTTCAAATAGCAAGCAGCATCCAAAAGTGAGGATTTGGCTCCTGAGTGATGCATTGACACTCCACATGCTCACTAGCTGAAGAACCACAGAGTGGGTATGCCCTGTGTGACAGTGAGAACTGTCACATTAAACTCAGCAATTTTTTCTATCACTTTTCTGTTAAAGTGTCGATTTCTTTAATAGTTAAGCACCAATTAGAGGCAATAATTGAATGTACTGGATAGCTCTCAGTCCCAAGGCAAAGTAAAAAAAAAATAAATCAGTTAATTGTACTATGGAGGTAAAATATTAAGTAAAACTAACTTATGAGCAGTTTACAGACATTAAATAATTTTAATCACTCCACAGTCTTCTTGAAAGGCTACTGCTGCCAGTCAGTAGTTGCACACACAAAGCTGAAGCAGACTGAAAGGGTGAAGTAGCCTAATGCAGTCAGAAGAAGAGAAAAAAGGCTGTATCACCCAGATAAGGCAGACTAGATGAACAAACCATGACATAAAGAAAAGCCTTGACTCTTCCCCCTTTGTAGAATGTTGCACACTATGATAGGGACAGTTTGCATTTTCCTGAAGATCAATGTGATGAATATTTTCAGCAGCACTTTTTATGAGTGTGGAAAACTGGCTGTACTTTTGTTGCGTTACTGTGTTCATAAAAGATGCACCCATTGAGTTTATGTTTTCACATGATGAAATATGGATTGGAATCTGTAATTTCTTTATTTTGTAAAAGGTTTTTTCTTTTCTGTTTCAATGGGCAGAGGCCAACAGGATGAGGTTTGACAAGGTGAAGTGGGTTAAAACAAAGAAACTACTTTTTCCTGGATTTTTGGCACCGTTTTGTGGTGTATTCAAGTCCACAATTAAAAAAACAAGGAAGTGGAATGAAAAAGCAGCTAGGTCTTGATGAGATTTTAAAAAGAATTTGCCAGACAATGGATAGCTTAGGGAAAATGAAAAAGGTTTATTAAATATATAGCTAGATACAGAAAGAAGAAAAAGTTAAACAAGTTAGTGCACACAAACCAGAAACTCCATCACAAATGCCATCACATATTGTGAGAAAAATACATTGGGAGATCACTACCGTATTGATCCTTGGGTTTTTGCCATTAGAGACCTGGGGAAGGCATGTCAATCAAGCACAGAGGGGAACAACCACCTTCTCTTCTATTCATTCTGAGACTCTGCAGGTTCCCTACGAGTTGTACACTCTCATCTGCAGGCGCCGAGCCCTCGGCCGTTCCAGACCAGTGAACTCTTCAATTCTTCAGCGTAGCTTGTCCAGCAAGATGCTAATCAAACAGGCCTCATTCCTCAGAGCCTGAACTGCATCTCTCAATGCAGGAAACATGCCTTCAGAAAGAATCCAGTCTCCTTTCTTGCCCAAGTCTAAGGATTCTCGAGTCTTTCTGCTTCCTTCAGAACAGACAGTTTTGGTAAGCACAAAGGAGTTTTTCTCTTCCCAATACTTGAGCATCCCCAGCTTTTCTCAGTGGCAGAAATGACAGTCTGATGGCGGCAATTGGCCGCATGGCCAACCATGTGATGAGCTCAAGATGGCAACGACCGCATGGCTGGTGTCAGCAAGGGCCTCTCCCACACTGCAAACATGTCCGAGAGAGTTCCATTCCGCTCCTGTCTCTCGCATTCTCTCTCTCCTCTCCTCCTGCCTCAGCTACAGGGGAAAGGGGAGTATTTTTCAGCTCACCACAAGTCATTGCAGCTCTGGGTCGCCCCATGCCATAGGAGGAATCAGCACTAAATTCTTGATTTTTAGGCCTGCCGTAGCATCTCAGGGCAGGAGGAAAACAACTAGAGGAAGGCAAGGATGGTGAAGGCATTAGGAGAAAAGTCTTAGGAAGAGAGGCTGAGGGAGCTAGGGTTGTTTACCCTGGAGGAGTGTCAGGGGGGACCTTATTGCTCTCTGTAGCTGAAGGGAAGTTGTAGTCGGTGGGGGTCAGGCTCTTCTCCCAGGCAACTAGTGATAGGATGAGAGGGCAGGGCCTGAAACTGTGCCAGGGGAGGTTTAGGTTGAATGTTAGGAAGCCCTCCCTCATGGAAAGGGTGATCAGACATTGGACTGCAAAGGGAGGTGGTGGAGCCATCACCCCTGGAGGTGTTTAAGGAAAGACTGGATGTGGCACTTAGTGCTATGGTCTAGGTGATTGTGATGATGTTACATCCTAGGCTGGACTTGATGATCTTGGAGGTCTTTTCCAGATTGAATAATTCTGTGATTCTGTGATCTAGACTGTGATTATGCATAATAATCATGTAATAATAAGTTCATTTAAGTGGAGTGTTCACTTCTTTTGCTGCTCTGTTGACAGTTCTCTTATGACGTCAGTTAGAAGGCTTTGCAACTTTCATGAGGCTGAAGAATTCTCCTGTTGAATCCCTCTCTCTTGGCATCGTGGTATTATCCTGTCTCCCATAAAACATTTTGCTAGCTACTTAATTTTCAAAGTCCTAGGTAGATGTAAGTTATGTACTGTGGAAGAGAAGGTCCTTTGAGGAAACAATAGAGGAAAGTGGGGTTTTTCGGGATTACCAAGATGTTTGTCAGGAGAGCTACTCGGCTCCACTCCTGCAATTTTTTATTGCATTGCAAAAAACCTAACTGTAAGGCAATAACTGAATTAATTTTCTTTCACAACAACAACAAAAAAGGACAGCAAAAAGATTACGTAAGCATCATAGCCAATAGAGTCCAACTACTCTCACACAACTGCTCCCCAGCTGTATGCCTGGAAGGTCATGAACAAATCTGTACAGCTTGTAAGTTACTACTGTATTTATACATACAGTTATATCACCATCTACTGTATTACACAGAGAAGCAATTACATTAAGAAGTGTTACATACCCAGAATAGAATTTGCCAGGAAGGTTCCTTCATTCCCTGTCAGAACTTCTTGCTTTGAAAGAAATAAGCTTGTTAAAAGGTGTGTAGTTTTCTTAATGCTACAGTTCCCTGTGGCGTGTAGTTGGATCCAGAGTACTAATTAAAACACTGATGTATCCAAACTACATGGGTCTATTCGTTAGGATATTGAAATTAAATTATTATACCTCTTCACATTTAGTTCCTATGGAAAGACCTTGCGTTCTATCATGAACTGCCTTATTAAGATTTTTTGTTTTGAACCTGTAGTGAATAGGACATTAAAGAATGAAAATCAATTAATTTCTTATATGAAGTGATTCTTTAGAGAATTTCCATAACAATGAACATGCAATATTTATATTGTAGTGATAGTCATCATAATTTTACACACCTTGCTGGGTTTTCTTATTGTACTCTGTACATACACTCGATCTCAAACTTACGTGAATGCACCTAGTGGATGTCAATGAGTGTTGTATCAGAAACATAAACAATATTATAAAAAAAATTTAAATCCTTCATATAAATTACAAATGTAAATTCTACAGAAATTTCAAGAAACTTGTCCATAAAATTTTAATTGGGATAAACATCGGGTTCATGCCTGATGCAACAATGAAGCATAGTCACAGACATGCTCTGAGAACATTTATCTTTGCAAACTTCCTACTTTTCTCCTGATAATTCTGGTTTTCACATTTCAGTCTTATTTTAAATTTGTTGTCATTATTGAAACTTACTAGTAAATCTCATTAAACCTGTATTTACTCTTTAGATTTCTGATAGCTTATGTATTTAATCTGTCTTCTTAAAGGGGTCCAAGAATCAAATAATCTTAATTCCATGAAATAGGGTATTACAAGCATGAGGGTAAGAGAGAGGTGATTTTTATAACTACAGTTGTGGAAGGTACTCTAGAATGGGCAGACATGGGCGTGGTAAACTTGCTTTCCTTGATGCTTTTTGCTCAGCAGGAATTGTTAACAAAACAGGAGCGTGTATTAAAATAAAGATTCTTTAGTTTTCAGTTTGCTGTTGACATTTTTCACAAAGAAAGATGAAGAGGGATTAGACAAAACGTGTACCATGAGAAACTGTGATTAGCTACTAGGAAAAATGATTTTAAGGAGAAGGAGGGTTAACACTGCAGCAGGTTTCCCAGATGTATTTTGGAACCTCCATCCTGGAAAGAAATCAAACACATACTGCATTGAGCCACCTTAATTGACTTTGAAGTTGACTGTGCTTTGAGTGAGTACTGAAGCTGATGGACATCAGAGGTCCTTTCCAAACAAATCATTTTATAATTGCTGGAATCAGTCTGCAGTTGACTGTGTGTAGTGTGCCTCTCTGCTTAACAAAGAGAGTGTTGCAGTCAAACCGTAGTATCTTCAGAAGACATTCTTCTGACTCTTGAAAGGAACCATTATCCATCATGAAGGAACAGATGTCTAAACAGAAAGGCAGGAGAAAGCAAATAAGTAAATGTCATTGTTATCACAACAGCTTTTGGCCTTTCAGAATTGAGCACAAGGTAAGGCTGGCTGTAACTTCGGTGGATGGCAATTAAGGAAAAGAATGAAGAAGGGTGAAGTCTTATTGATTCCATTAACAGAGAAGATATGATGTGTTGACAATAAATCAATAGTTACATTAGACCTTAAAAACAACAAAGGAAATGTTCAGAAGATGACTTGTTTTACTGAAAGAAAATGACAAATGATCTCAGCATTGTGACAAATATCAAATGTTGTTAGGGAAAGCAGGTCTTGGAGGCAAAGATCAATATTGCCACTTATATAGGATCAAAATGCAGCTGTCTGAAGACCCTCAAAATACGGAACATAAACAAAAGAAGATCAAAGTAGTAGTTTTTAAAAAAAAACCAGATCAACCCCACACCACCAGAATTCAGGGTGTCATTCATTCTAGCTCCATGGCAGCAATCTTTATAATCTGAAATGAATCCCTTTGTAGAACAAAACTAGATATCTTTGTATGGATTATAAATGAGTTGTAAGTAATCCCCATGTGTTCTTGCAGAGTGATGTAGGCTCATTTCTCTAGGTTTATATCTAGGATTTTTTTTGACACTGGGAGAGATCGAGCTTTATAATAGACATGTAAAATCACTCTACTGAGCCATTCACTAACTTTTAGATAGGCACCTTCATTTAGTTTAAGTACTGTCTGAACACGAGTGACTGATGATTGTATCTCTAATCACATTACAGGAGGATAGATACCTAAAACACAGCATCTTAACCTGAACCTACATCATAGCTTCACAGAACAGTTGAGGTTGGAAGGAACCATTGAAGGACATCTGGTCTAACCCCTCTGCTCCAGCAGGGGCACCTAGAGCCAGCCACCATTTCAGAAGATTAGATATTGCCCTTCTAGTTGAGTAATATTCTGGAAATACTGTTATTTCGAAGAAAGACTTGAAGTAGTGAATCACAAGATATAAGGTATCAGATTAGGAGTGGCGAGGCTTCCCGGTGATTTTCTATGGCATTTACAGCTTGTTAGGAATGTGGACTTGTAGTAACTCCTTACAACCAATGTAAAACTGAACAGAGTTTGCTGAAGTGGTGAGATAGGTTTGGGCTCTTCCCTTTGCAAAAGGCATGGCTGAGGTGGTTGTAGCAGTCTTGGTGCAAGGCTGACTGAAATATATAATTTAAAAAATGACATGTAAAAGGTGAATTTGAAATTATTCTGTAGGTTTTTAGAGCATTAAGAACAATGAAGCACCAAGTGAAATGACTGTGTTAGCTGAGTCTTAAACAAAAGATACTTTGGTATTTTTTCTCATAACATGATTTGATTGTAGGTTGTCATGGATGCCAAAATACTAAAAGATAAAACTGTTCTATCAAAGACTATTAAATATTATGATGCAGATACAATTTCCAGAACAGGTTAACTCCTTTCAGGGAAAGGCTTTTAGGCTGCAACAACTCTTACTTTCATCATTATAGACCAGCATAATGTTTCTTCATTTCTTCCACTAACTAATGTTTCTTCATTATTTAGTAGTGAATAAAACTCATCTGTTTGTTGAAACAAAACAACAAGACTGTGTAAGAATCTTATTTCAAGAATATTTGTAGGAGAAATCTAAAGATGACTGTGTGTAAGTCTACTTAGGATTTATCAATGAACAGAGAATCTGGTTTTCCTAATTAGGAGTGCAATCACATGAATTGTCTTCCAGTGTAAAGCGACCTGTTTTGTGACATCCTGACACACTAACAATTTTGTATCCCTGGGTGAACTCAGGCAAGATTTTGATTAAGTTCTGGGTTTTATTGACAAATTCTAACTTTGTTTAGGGTCAATGGTGTTTTTTATTTATAGCTTTGCTGCAGTAGCTAACTGTTAGTGAATGTAATAGCATCATGTAATGTATGTAGAAGTAGATGCAATGTAAATTTACTTTGATATGAAATGCTGTTTCTTTAATGACTTGAAAGAGGGATTAGGGTGCACTGTCAGCAGGTTTGCTGATGACACGAAGCTGGGTGGTGTAACCAACACCCCTGCAGACTGTGCTGCCATTCAGCAAGACCTGGACAGGCTAGAGAGGTGGACAGAGAGAAATTTAATTAGGTATAACAAGGGTAAGTGTAGAGTCTTGCATCTGGGCAAGAACAACCCCAGGTACCAGTATAGGTGAGGGACTGACCTGCTGGAGAGCAGTGTAGGAGAAAGGGACCTGGGGGTCCTAGTGGACAGCAGGATGACCATGAGCCAGCAATGTGCTCTTGTGGCCAAGAGGGCCAACAGCATCCTGGGGTAGATCAGAAGCGGAGTGGTTAGCAGATCAAGAGAGGTTCTTCTCCCCCTCTACTCTGCACTAGTGAGACTACATCTTGAGTATTGTGTCCAGTTCTGGGCCCCTCAGTTCAAGAAGGACACAGAGCTGCTGGAGAGTGTCCAGCTTACAGCAATGAAGATGATAAAGGAAGCAGAACACCTCCCCTATGAGGAAAGGCTGAGGGAGCTGGGTCTCTTTAGCTTGGAGAAGAGGTGGCTGAGGGGTGACCTCATTAGTGTCTATAAATATGTGAGGGGTGGGTGTCAGGAGGATGGAGTCAGGCTCTTCTCAATGTCATTGGGTGATAGGACAAGGGGCAATGGGTGCAAGCTGGAACACAGGAGGTTCCATATGAGTGTGAGAAGGAACTTCTTCCCAGTGAGGGTGACAGAGCACTGGAACAGGCTGCCCAGGGGTGTTGTGGAGCCTCCTTCTCTGGAGATGTTTAAAACCCGCCTTGATGTGTTCCTGTGTGGCTTGGTCTAGGTGATCCTGCTGTGTCAGGGGGATTGGACTAGATGATCTTTTGAGGTCCCTTCCAATCCCACATAATTCTATGATTCTTGCTAAAATGTGTAGCTTTTGTAAGTGTGTTGGGACTGGAAAAAGGCAGAAATAAACTACAACGTAACTACCAAAAGAACCCCCCCAGACTTGGCCTTATTAATCTATAACTGGAAAATTTACAGGATATTTCCCTTTGACTCAGCAGTGTAACAGCTACCATAGAGTGCACTGGCCCACAGTGAGGATATGTTCATTAGCTCCAGCATCTATATTCTTTGAGCAAGGAATCAAAAAACCAATCTGTTTGCTATTTCATATTCATACACTTTCACCTTTTTAATGGTTTGACTGACAGCCTGGGTATGCATTGCCTGACATCTTCACATCAAGTCTGTGACCTCAATTCACCGATCATTCACTTCCATCATGTCAGCTGAGCCTTTTGTGGGTGTCCATTATTCACACTCTATATTGTGTGATGATGAATTACCCTCTTGGGAGTTTTAGGACATCTTAATCCCAGTCTGACAGAAATGTCTACAATAAATAATCGACTGGCCCCTATGCTAAATGCAAATACATCAAAGAATGTGGATTTTTGACAGTTTTTGCTGAGTAAAAGGAAGCAAGACAGCATTATTGAGCAGCTTCCATCCCTCATTTTCCTTTTAATTGAATGCTTTTCTTCCAAGAAATTGTATGCAACACGGGATGGAGATTCATTATGATTTTTATCCCTAGTTACTTTTATAATAAACAAAGCAGTTCATTTAAAAAACAGTTATGGTGAATTTATTATAATTAATCTCACATTAAATCTGGACTCTTTCTGCATCCATGTATGTTAAGAAAAGAGAATTTGGTATGAGAAAATCCAGTAGCATTTGAATGTGGGTTTCCAGTGCTCATCAAGCTCCACAGCCTTGAGACTAAGGAAGATGGACTCTTTGCTTTCTTGTGCTGACAGCTTAAGGACTGGCCTGAACTGCAGTGCATAGTGAGCTGACAACTTGCTACCAAGCAATTATTTTTCTGTGGAAGGGACTGGAATAAGCAGAGTCACGACCTCATTCACTGTGTCTGTGCTATGCCAGGCAGTATTAGTGGTGTGATAAAATGTACTCCTGGTGGTATTTCCACCTTTCACACTTCACTAGAGCTTGCCAGGTGTTTTAGCACATCGTATAGCCCTGAGATTGACTCTTCAGACTTGACAAGACTCTGTGGCTCTCTGAGTTATGGAAATGATAGATTACCCACAGGATTTGGCTGCAGTACTATTTTCAATTATTGTTTCTGGAAAACCAAACAGTGTGCTTTGTGCTTCCTGGAGTTTCAGGAGTTATCCCTCAACATCTGGCCAGCTCAAAGTGAGCACAGGCTTAACCTAGAAACGCACAGAAACTGGAGGGGCAAAAAAAGGTAAAATATCAGTACATCTCTTGAGATAGACCAGAAAAACTGTTTTTTTTAAATGCTTTTTTCCCCCTCTAGTGTTCCAGCGTGCCGGCTAGCTGGAGAAGAGAAAAGGAATAAAATTAATGGTGTATTCTGTAGCACAGCCCCTTCATATCATCCTTGTTAGTCACTTGGAAGGAAATAACACTGTTTCTGCCAGATTATATCCTTAAGGTATTCTTAGTCACACCTGAGTGGACTAAAAATGTAGGCATGCATGGTTTTCGTATGGAAACTGGTGAAGAATGTCTCTTCTCATTTCAGATAAACTGGGGTGAACAAAAGTTCATATTTATTTCTGTGGTACCTGCCAGAGGGAAGAAACCGCTCCTTTTAACTGCGTGACACTGAACGGTGTGATACAGGAAAAACAAGGTTCAGATGTATCTGGCTGTATGCAACTTCTTCTGTGTTCTGAATCTAGCAGAAATTTATCTTTCAAAGCTGGCCCTTTAACTGAGTTTTTATTTTCTGTAATCTGGAGAGTAAGTTTGACTCACAAAGAACTTACTCTTAAATTTTGTTAAATTTTTCCTTGTAATTGCTTTTTTTGCCCATATAGAACAATAATTCTCTTATGGACATGAGGAACTATGTTCAAAACACTTTTTTCCTTTAATGACAGAAAAATGTCTGGTTGAAAATTACAACAAACAAACAATCAATCCCCCTCCCCCCTNTTTAATTGTAAATGTGTACAGGCTCCATAAAACAGTCTAAATTAGAGGAGGCTACTGTGTAAAAATAATTGTCCTGGTGTTTGCTGATATTTTTAAAGCTCATTGCAGATATTCTTTTAAAATACATCAGACTTTCAATTAAAAGATCCCAGCCACATATACTTACTAAGCTGACAATCATGTATTTATATTAAATAATAATAAGTTCAAATAAAAGAAAGATCTAATTCTGTAAAGCTGGGTGTGAAGGTTTAATGTCACGTTTCATGATTTCTTGCATAAGTTGCATTATCACATTTTAGCTGAGGATGCTGTCAAACCTTGCAGGAGAAGCAAATTCTCATCTTCTGAACTGCCAGACATTGCTTTAATTAAGCTACAAAGCAACTCCTCTCTAAATAAGTAGTAGTGGGTGTCTGTTCTCACATTTGAGATCTAAGGCTCAAAGTGACAGTATAAAGTCAGGGTGTTACCAGGTTCTGTATAATCTAGCTTTTTTGATTTGCCAATTGCAGGGACCAATTTATGTGTGTGTGTGAGTTAGAGTCACAGGACAGCTTGGATAACAGATAATGACAGGTTCATGGAGAGCTTTGTGTCCAGCATGCTCTAACTAATGAGGAAACTATATAAGACTAGTGATACTGGGAATAATGTTACATAGACATTTGTTTATTTATTGGAAATACTAATCACAGTTTCATCAGAAATTGTGAGTAACTTTTCATAATTTTCATTAATAGATTGATTGAAAAGTTGGAGTAGGAATAGAATTTAGAGGGTTTGCAACTGTGCTGCCTATTTGCAGAACTGTGTGTGGCACTGAGCAAGAATGTGAAGATAGGTGTCTTTCTGTACATTTGAAAACATGTCTTTTGAGGGATAAAAACACTGCTTAAAAATTAAAAGAAGTAATAAAATGAATGACAATGTGTTTTCAGTCAGAGCAACAGAAGATTATAAATATTTCTGAGGTAATTAGACTTTTTGAAACTGAATAATAGAAATCAATTACAAATGTTAATTAGATGTTTCTTACATTTAGTATATTCTCAGGAAGATCTTTACGTGAAAACTCTTGTAGACCAAGAAGAGCTTCAGGTGTTAACATATGAAAACCAGTTTTATGCTGTATTTGGCACAAAAGTGAGCTATACAGTAGTGTGAGTAACAATGTACAGGATATGGGTTTTTAAATTTTGAATTATTGCCTTCTGCATAGATCTCCTAATGGAAAGTGCTGCTGCATCAATGCACCCTCTTTCTGCTGCCTTCTCCATCCTTCTGAATAGCATCTCCCAGCAAAGTCTGACCTTGTTGTAAGGTGGAATTTAAATTCTCATGTTATAATTAAACAGAGTGGTTAATAATCATGATGACATATATTTTAATTTTGAATTGCAGAAAATTACATTGCATGGTTTGGAATACAATGTTTAGGTTTTATTCATTTAATTATAATTTTAATAGCATTGAAAAGAAATGCAAATCCCTAGTGATAACAAGAAATCAAATCAACTGAAACCTAGGGACTTCTGTCTAGGCAGTTATTAATCTAGGAAAAAAGCCTCAACTATATCAGCTCACTGTCTCTTCAAAATAAAAGAAGACAGCTTCAGAACAAAATAAAAACATTTCACATAAAGAAATATGTGCATAATGTGTTTGAGCTTCGAGTTCTACCTTTTAATTAGCCTGTATATTTTTTCACATTGAATTATTTAGAGGTTGTTTGATATTGCATATCAATTTAGATGGAGAGGGAATTAAATAGGGCATATCTAATGAGATTTAAATAACTGAAGGAAATCAATTCAGCTCAGTCTGTGCTATTAGCTAAGTTACACATCAAGATGTACTCTAATATTGTGTTTGAACACATTCTTTAGGGAATGTTATTCTGTTCTGGTATGCAAAGCCTTCAGCTGCATGAAAAGTTTGCTTTGTATGGCTGCATTCCAGTTCTGCTGTTATTTCTGTGGTGCCTGCACAGAAGCAGGGCCCTGACTGATAATGAGACAGAGCACATGTGCTCTAGTGACAAGTAATAGGTCTCTTTATGGTGCAGAGCAGTTTCATTGACATAAACTAGTAAGGAGTATTTTTAATGTGCATAAAAGTACTTGCTTGTTTGTAAGGTACCCATACCACTAGATTTCATAAAGCTGTTTACGTTCTGGGTCTGGGTGCTTGGGAGAGCTGTTATGCTCTCAAACACAGGTATATGAGCATACATATATTTTCCGAGGTAGAAACACCATTGTATACACACAAACACCTGTAGTTCATTGAGTCTTTGTGGCAAACATTAAATCCTTATAACCCGAGGGGTGATAGAGTTCTTAATGCAGAATATGAAATTACAGTTGGTAAGGGAGTAAAGCTGAATAACAGTGCTGTAGGTAAGGTTGTACTGGTATCTCCACATACCTTGTCTTTAAACTTACTCCTAAAAGACTAATTCAGTATTTCATACTGAAAATCAGTGAATTTGAGACTCTAATCTTTATTTCCTAACTATACATTTGGCTGCTTTGTTTTATGCCACAGAGAAGCCAGTCCATAATGCAGAGCAATTGATTTTTATCATATTTACATAGAGAGAGGAACACTTTTTACTAGTGGATATCTTTCTGGGATCTCTTCTGTCATAGACTTCCTTAGTCGGGCTTTTAAATGAAACATTCAGATTTCAGAGGACAGTGGATGTGGGCTTATCTATTTAAAGGTAGTAGGAAATGTTGATTTCCCTGGTTAAAAGCATAATGATTCTGCTTTGTCTCAGTTTTTGGGAAAGAGTGTGTTTGTACCAGAATTAAATTGCCTACATGCATTAATGTTCTAATAAATCCCGCTAATTTCTGGAAGCTACCCAGATCTCTACAGGCAAATACATCACAGCTGCCTTGTGCTGCAGCTTCTCAGATTTAGCCTCTGTCCAGCCTAAGTTTTGCACCAGTAATGTAGTTTGCTTAGTTTTCATGTCTGATCAGTGCTATTTCTGTAAATTAAAAATCAAAACAACCAAAGTAACTACCACCACCAAAATAACAACCACAGAAAAAACCCAAACCCAGCAAATCTAAATCTGTTTAATAAGCTACTTCTGACTGAGCAGATTTTGTTGCAATGTTGTGGATTCCATTGAAAACAAATCTGACAACTTGATTGTTGAAGAATAAGAAAGAACAGTATTTCTGTGACATTGTCAAATGTGCTGCATCTAGAAACAGCATCTTTGAAAAATAAACATCTCAAGTATTATTAGCAAACATAACCTTCTGTTGCAAATTGGACCATGTTTTCTGAGACTTTTGAATAGATTTGTGCTGATAGGGAGGGTAGTGCTGCGCTGTATGTTGAAGATTCAAGTACATACTGAAGATTCCGCTTTTAAAACACTGTGAATGCTATTCCTCAGAAAAGCAAAAGCAGTTCCATGTATGTAAAAGCAAGTGCATCAGTCTCTATCCAGTGCAAATTATTGTCTGGTTGCATGTGAAACAGATGAGATGATTAGATGGAAGAGAGATCCTTCCCCTGAAATAATCTCATGTACTGAGCAGCTGTTGCATTAACATGAGTAAACATCCAGTTTAATAAGATTTTCTTTTTTAAAAATTGCTGTGAAGCAGAAGCTTTGTTGAGAAATAGTCACTATTCTGAATTGACTTGAACTCTTAGGAAGCGTTGCCCAAAGTAGGAGGGAAGATTTATTTTCCTTTGTCTTTTACTTTACAAAAAATGTCACAACTACCTTTGCCTGCATTTGACAAAATTATTCAGGTGTAGTCACAGCAATATCTGGGAAGCACTGATGCAAATCCTATAGGAGGAAAGAAAGGCCTGGAGGAGAAATTTGCATGCAACACTAAGGGCTTTCTCAGCTTTCTCGTACTGTCTCGTATTTCCCATTATTCAAAGTGTAAAGGGATTTCTAAATCCAGGTGTCAGAAGGTTGTGTGGGTTTGTTTTCTTTTTTTTAACCACATTAGGAGGCAAAACGTTAGATGTAACTACAAGTCATTACACCATTTTGACAATCGGTTATAATGACTGACGTGAACTCACTCCAGAATACTCCAGCAATCACTCTGTGTGTGTGTGTGTTTATCTAACTGTATGTAGTCAGAGTGGGCTGTAGGTCAGGCTGAGAATTATCTATGCAAAAAATATCAATGACGAGAATGACTAATGAATCGGGGAAAATATATCACTCTGCGAATATAACCATCTTTTTAGGGAACGAAGGACTTTGAAATCAGAAGGATGACTTTAAGCAGTCTACAAATTTCATTACTTTAGACAAGATTTTTGTTGTTTTGGGACTTTTTCGTGTTTTGTTCTTTTAAAAATTTCTATTTTTACTTTTGTAATTTTCAGTGCCCTTTTATTTTTCCCTTGAGTTTTCTTGTCCCTAAAAACACAGATACTAAAAGTGCCTTCCATTAATATCCTAATTTGTCACCTGAACAATTAGTCAGCAAAAAACCCTCCAACCAAACCCCATTATGCCACTGTAAAAAAGACATTATATGGTCTGGCACCAAATCCTGATATGTCAAAACTATTTAAATTATAAATGTTTTTTTCCATTAGTGTATAATATTTTCCTTTGACAAGGAAGCACTCAAAGCAGGAGATGTGTATTTTGGATTCACACTTCAGAAAATGGGCATATGTTTTATGATACAGATCTTGCTTTAGCACGTAATTACAACGCAAGGGCATTTACTACAAGCTCAGTTGTGTAAATGTGGTACCAGACACCACTACACTGCAGAGGTGACTGAGTATTCAGTGCCTGTGAAACTCAGGCACAAAGTGTTAAGCAAATCCCCATTCCACAGGATCTTTACAAAGACGCCACACAGAACCTCTGTGACATTTTTTGCCTTTGTTTCCAGTTAAACTGATAATTGAAGATGTAATCTTTCCAGCATCTAACCGCTTATATGAGCAACCTCGTTGGGTTTTGTTGTGCAACAGTGAATTTCATGGATTGAGATTGATAGTAACTGTGTATTTAAGAGGTTTGGTTTTGAATTGTAGTTACAGAAAATTATGAGCTGGCAGGAGCTGCCACTTCATTCTTTGGGTTCTTTTGCCCCTTTCTGAGCACTTTGGTAGGTTGTCTGTCAGCTGTCCTGTGGAAGGCTTCTGTTGGAGTACTGGTGGCTTTGCTGGTACAGCCCCAAGCTGACCTACCAGGAAGGGACAGGCATGTAGCGAGAAAGTAGCTGAAGTGATTGCTGCATTGTCGTATAGTTACTTAATTGTTATGTTGATTCGTGCTGTCATCACATATCAGTCTGTGCCTGCTAATATTTACAGTTCCAAAGGGAAAGTTTATTTTTCTTTCTAAGAAAAAGACGGATCCCTCAAAATTATGGCACGATGTTGATAAGCTTGATATATTGTTACATATGAAGAAGTTTTGGGGTTTGTTAGTGGGTTTACATTGTTGGCTTTTTCCCCACACAATATTGTCTGGATTATATATTTGATTATACTTTCTCTGGAGGACAAAGCTGAACAAGAAATTAGACGGACAAGAATAATGTAATGAAGCGCAAGATCCAAGGTTTGGAGGAAGGTGGTGTTAGACTTGTAATAGAAGTTTGACATTGCAATGGCCTAATATAATACAAAATAACCTTAAAAACACTAGGTCACTTCAAATTTCAGCTCAGGTCTCTTAACTTAAGATTCAGACAGATTTTTGGAAATCACTTGTGCCATCTAAAATGCCAGTTTAATGGGACTGTGGAGTAACTTCTTCCCTGTGGGATGGATTTTGACTGCATCTCAGGTCATCTGCAGTCAGCTGGACCATAGTGAGTTATGCCATCCTGCCTGGCAAGGTACTGCTGTGTTTCACTGTGCCTTTATTGACATATCTCTTTCTCATAATCATGCTTTAACTGTATTTTTCATTTTGCTACACACATACTGATTCTGATGATGATTTTTAGTAAATAGGTCTAAGCCAGAATAACAGATGACACACTTTTTGCTAAATTTGCTGGTGTAGTTCAGTATATTTTTTTATAGAAAAAAGGTACAGAACACTGGGAAAAGAAAAGAAAGTAACACCAGATGTGGAAGTGCCATGAGGAAGATGCTTAGGCAATTCTGAGATGGAATAATGCCTCTTGATTGTGTTCTTTGAGCTAGGAGGTGGCGATTAGATTTTCAGAGACAGGAAAGTGTGAGACATCCTAATTAAACACCTTTTTGCAGAAGTCATCATGGGTAAACCCAAACTGCTTGTAGTAGTTCTCAAATGTGTCACCTGTGAGGGTAACACTAGAAAAAAATCTCTTCATGTTTTGTGGGTTTTTTTAATGTTTTTTTTTTTTAATAACTGGAAGAAAATTGTAATTGGAATGTTGATTCAAATATGTATGTAACTCACTAGGAAAGTAAAGTGTATTTTAAGAATATCTGTAAGTCACACATAGAATCATTAAAAGGAGAGAAATAATTGAAAGGAAAATACAGTGGATTCACCTAGACGATAAACCTTATGGACTTAGGTGTTACTAGCACCTGACACTAATGTTTTGTGTGACTTCGGTCAAACACGTGACTTTGCTCATGTTTCTGCTTTATTTTACTTCAGTTGTTAAATACCATTAACAATATTTACTTCCAAATGGTTCTGAAGAGGTATTAAATACTTTTATAGCCCTGATAATATACAGCGTTATCGTAGATTCATGTAATCGTAGAATGGTTTGTGTTGGAAGGCGTATCAATGGTCATCTAGTTTCAACCCAAGTGCCTTAGGCAGGGACACCTCCCAATCTGACCTTGAATACTATAAAAAAATGGGCATCCTCAGCATCCTTGGACAACCTGTTCCAGTGTCTCACTACACTCATTGTGAGGAACATCTTTACAGTTTCTAATCTAAATCTACTCTCTTTTTTCTTGTGAAGGATAAGAAAATAGTAAATTCCATGTAGTCTTTTGTAGAAAAAGACTTACTGGCAAAGGACGTGAACTGTCTTAAAAAACATCACATGGCTACACTTGAAAATTAAACTTTGAGCCTGCTCTCCAGTACTGACAGCAGGTTAAGAGTGCAGGACCTCCTGTGAAGGGTTTTTAGCAAAGCACAGAAGCAGCATGTTATTGTGGTCTGTTTCATCAGCAAGAAATGAAGGAGGTTTGGGTATCTTGCCACTCCAATGTGAAAGCAGGTGTGGGGGCAGTGGAGGCTTTGGTGTGTCTCCAGCATGGCTGCCATGATTGATGTATTATCTTGGGCAATAGAAAACACTGTTACTGCTTGCCACAAGAAGGTAGTCTTTCTTTGTACTCAGTTTTCTCTAGGACTGTCAGTTAAATAAGTTTTATTTCTTTCGACTTGAATTACTTCTATTAGAGAAGTGTTGCCTGAAAATAGCGTACAGTAGTAATGTGCCATTTGTTTCTGCTGTTGCCAGCACTAACACGTTTCCTTGGCTCTCAGCCACGAACTGTTGATGAGATCAAGTTGATTGTTCAGCAGCTATAGCCTACCACCTGCTCCTTTTTTTTCTTTGACATGCAAAGCAGTTAACACATGGTCTTGCCTTGTTAAAGCCACGTTTGTTCTTCAGCTATGTTTTTAAATATATATATATAGATATATATAGGTATTTAAGATGTTGGTTCATTTTGTAACAGACTTTTAATCAGTTGTGTTCAGATTGATTCTCGCCTATTCATAAGAGAACTCCGTTGCAGATGATTTATTGATGATTGATTGTTTGACTTTAAGTTCACAATGTGATTCTGCCATTCAAAGTCTGGATTTTATTATGAATAAAGGGACCTTGGAAGATCATCTGACCCAACCCCTCATAGTCCTGAGTAGTGAGGTATTTTCTTGGTTTCTTCCTCTACCTGCTTTTCCCTTTGAAATAAGGCAGTTCCTTCTGTTCCTGTTTGGATCCTAGTAAGTTTTTAATGAAACTGCTAACATGTATAAATTTTAAGCAGTTGCATGTTTTATTTTGTGTTTGTTTTGTTTTTTTCCTTACTGAACGCTAAATGAGGAGATAATAAAGGAGCTGTGAGGCAAGCTGAACCGCATCTATGTTAATTTATTTTTAAGTTAGAGGAAAATTACGTTGTTGACATTTTAGAGCACTTGTTTTGGAGTGAGTTAATTTTCTAAAATAAATTCATGTGGTCCTGATTTCTCCCTGGGTTGTTAAAACCTACACATACGCTACAGCTGAAGAAGCAGGGTAACAAGGCATGCATGCTCAGTGTATGTGCCATCTTCTAATCATGCCTGTGAAATTATTAGCTCAGCTGTGAAGCTTTGAAGAGTCCTAAGGCAGAGAGTGAACTGGAGCTGGTGGTGTTAGACAATTGGTGATTTGTTAGAGCAGTTGGCAATTTCCGTCTCGTGGTTTTAGCATGTATCCCTCACTTTATTATTATTTAAAAACACAACACTAATGTGATGTGTATTTAAGGCATGTGAATTATTGGAGCGAAAATTTAATAAGTTCTAAGAATTTGAAACCTCTGCAAACGAGCAGGGTAAAGTATATATTAAAAGAAGTGGTATTTTGCTCTTCTGCACACCACTCAGGGGAAATGTCAGTGATAGATGTCAAAATCCATTTAATAGACCATTCCTTACTCTTCTGATTGTTTCTCTTCATACCTTTGCCTACAGTTCTCTCTATCTTGCTCTCTTGTCTGCTGAAACACTTTTGGCAGTATCAGGCTGTAATGACATTGCTCAGCTTCTCAAGTCCCCTGACTTCATGCATCGTAGATATATAATTGTACTTGGGAAGTGAACCGTTTCCCCCTCTCTCTTTCTCTCTTTCCTCAAAAAGGTAGAAAGTGTAGAATTTAACAAGTGCTGCTCCTCTACCTTCTGATGATTTTTCTTCTACATTCCTTGTTGCTGTTTAATAATAGTTGACAGCATTACTTTGTACACTCCTGCTGCAGCACGTGAAGTTTGTAGGGTACTTCATACAAAGCATATTTCATAGCTCCTGGACTGGACTCAGTGCACCAGCACACAAGACAACTCGCTGTTCTTCCTGTTCTTCATTGTGCATGTATTTCATTTGTATTATTCTCTGGTTTTCACAAAGGTGCCTTCCAGCAACATTTTTGCAGCTGCAGTTCATTTATCCCTTTGACTGCTCATGAAAGGTTTCTTTTCATCTGGTACCCATGATCTGACTAGTTAGGATTGTGAACATTAGAGACTAAGCTGAAGTGGAAACCAGTGTGTTTTCAGACAGCTACCAACTGCTACTTGAAAGCATCTCTTCTGCAGTGGCCATATGCTGTGCACTCATCTGCACATCTAGCTGTACAGCTCTTCCAGAAGTTTAAAGTGTAGCTTCTGTACTTAGTTATTCTCCAGTTAGCAGGATAAAATTAAAAACTCGTTGACACTACCTGTACATTCAACTTCTTCTGAAGCATTCTAGATTCCTAATAAACTTAACTAAGAATGCTACTGTAGTATAATATATATAAAATACTCCTTTGATGCTCTTTTAGGAGAAGTACTGGCACTGTGTCACTTCTGCCTTCTCTGTTTATAATTTGCTACCTTTAGCTACATTTTTATATAAACACAGTAAGAGAAAATATGAAATAGGAGAGAAGAGCTCTATCAAGTTTATTTTTCAGAGAGGGCTGCTCTTATGGAGTGGATAAGTGTTACTGTACCAAAAGGTGCTTAGGTTTTATCCTTTTTGACTTTTCCTCTGAGATAGGTTTGGCAGAGACAGGTGGGTGCACATGGTGTTCTAGGTGTCAAAAAGACACGCCTGTGATTCATTAATTTGGAGGCCTATCAAAATCAATGTTTATTCATGCCAGAAAGCATTAACTTCACCTGCACTATTGGAACCTCAAATACTATAGTTCAGATTTGGCTTCCCATTGATTTCTGGTTTTGGAACCAGAGAACAACTGGAAGGGTAAAATTATGTGTGGAGAATCAGCCTGATTCTTCACTCATTTAATTAAACAATAGGAATAAGGTTTGTCTTCGGTCCTAAAGGATGATTTTTACTACAGTTGTTAACAGATACAGAAACTTTGTATAGCCCCCATCTGCTACGTGTGTGGAAGATGATGTTTCTGTTAAATTTCTTTTTTAGCCAACGTGACAGTATTGTGTGGGATATGAGGTGATCTTGTTAGAAAATCTGATTGAGAAGGTCTGAAGTAAATGCGCTGTTTATGTGAATAAAGCAGAAAAGGTTTGAAATTCCTAAGACAAGCACACAAACATGTTAAGAAACTTTCTGTTACTTTGTAATTAAAGTTGATTGTTTTAATCTGCAACTGGATTAGAAAACAATAAAAATGTAGATAGTTGCTGATGATAGTAGAAAACAAAGTTTGAGAGGCATTATTTTTGTGTTCGGAGTATAACAATGTCAGGTTTTTAAAAAATTGTGTTAATGGTTGATTGTGTTTGGTTATGTATAAATTTAAGCCAGTAATTTACATGAAGAGTGCTTTGGCAGGTCTTACAATAGCAGCAGACCTCGAGCATAATCTTGTTCTGTATGAGTGTGATTCGTAAGTGGAACTGGATCCAGAAGATTAGCTAGGGAATATATCATAGAAGGGCTGTGTTTAATATAGAAGACCAATTATAAACGTACTCTTTGTGACCTTATATGCTTCAGATATCCTTATTAACAGACCACAGATAAGTGTGGCACAGCAGATGCTAGAGTAGTAGAGAAGCTTAGTCTGCAATGTAAGTACATGAATTAAAACAGTGCTGCAGACTAGCTCAGCACAAAAACTAGTTGATAGTCATCATAAAAAAGCATGAAATCTTAACAAATCTGTGTAAGTATTAAAGTCCTGGTTACACTTACGTTGAGGATTCTGGTATTTGTATAATAGAATACAGCAATGCATAGGATAAGTTATTTGAAGTTGGGAAATATGTATTATCGTGGAAACTTACGTCTTACAATGTTACTGATCAAAATACTTTTAAAAGCAAAAAAATGTACTTGGAAGAGGAAGTCAAATATTGTGGTTACAATTAAAATCAGAAAAACTGCGGGTGTGTTTTAGTCAAAGACATTGTTAAAGCAGTAATAAAATAACAGTCACAGGCTTCCATTGGCAGCCTGAACAACTGATCCTGGTCTTATAAAATCGTTTCCTTGTACCTCTGTCTTGCAATATGTGTGCATAATCATCTATAGAACAATATTTTTGTTTCAAACACAAGTAGGAAAACCATGTTTTAATCTGCTTTTACACATACTTCTTGTGACTTTTATGGTGTTTATACAAGGAAGTTCATTTTATGTTTCTGTGTTGTTCTATTTAAGATTGATGTTTATGTACTCTCTCTGGGTATTTATCTTCTTTAAATAACCTAGAAAATCCATGGATTTGGTATTTTAGAAAACTTTGTGAGGGTATTGATGTCTAAGAACTCTAAGCTTACAGATCTTACAATAGCTTAATATATCAAGGGGTAGTCAATATTATTTTCAAGATAAGACACTAAAAGGAGAGCCACAAGCACAAAAAAAAGATTTCATTGTGCTGAATATAATTGTAATTGGGCCATTAGCTGACAGAATTTTGTGCTGGCTAGGAGGAGATAAAGATATGACACATGCGCACAAAAATGAAGGCTGGAAGATCAATAGGCCTTCTAGGGAGCTGATCTTTACAGATCAGATAAAGATCCTTCAGGCCTCGTTCTTGCAGTCTGTGCTACATCAAAGACTGTCTTCCAGAGATAGCAACGTGCACCTGGGACCAGGGGACAAGACCTTTGGAAATGGACAGTTTTGAGACTAACAGGCAGCTGGGTTTTGGCTTTGTCAGTTGCTCCCTACTGCTTTTTCTTTTCTTTCTTTTAAAGTTCATAGGCTGATGAAACAAACAACATTTGCATCTTATCTAATCATTCCAAGTAGCTGTTTTGCTGTAAAACATTTAAGGAAATCTAGTGGAAGGTAATCCTTGAGTTCTCTCAAAGGTTGATTATAAGTGCTTGTTCATAGGCAGTGCCTGTCTGTCAAGGGACAATTGTTTCTTTATTGACGAGCTAAGTATTCGGAACATTCCTGAAAATAATGCACCCTGCACAATACTTAGGAAACAGAAAAGGAGAGAACTGTTCTCATTCATTAAAGATAGTTTGGTTTGCTTCTTTAAAAGAAATACTATTAATTTTTTCATCTAGGAACATCTCTGAAACAAATGCTCCAGTAGTCACAGCGTTTTCTGGCAAGTGACATTAGCTACCATGTGATTTGCGTGGCTGACTCTAGCATCAGTCCTTTAGAAGCAGCATCTCACAGCTGTCGGACTTTCTTCAAAAGCACAGGAATAGATGCTGCAGTGTCTTATTAATTTTTGCAGCCCACTTTCCCTAATCATGATTTCTCAGTTTCTGTACTGCTTCAGAAATAGTTTGTGTTTCATTCCTGTAATCTCAGAATCCTTGTTCTCCAGCAGACTGTGTGATATCGTGATTTTTTTTCTTGCCTTGAAGTAAGCCAGAATGTTTGTGTTACATTTTAGTTTTGGTCCTCTTCCCATTTTTAGTGATGTTTGACTTTTCATCCTCTCTGTCGAAAAAGGTGATGTTACATAAAGCTTCATTTAAGGCATCTCACAGCTTTCATCTTCACGGAACACATCCGTAGGCATAGACTAAGAAATTATTAAAACCTCATATGTAAAAATACTGTTTCATATGTTTGCTTCAGCTTCATTTCTGCTTATTATCTTACACAAAAAAAAAGGTGAACTTCTACAGATTCGTATTTGCAAGAGAAACCTGTAGGGAACTGCAGCGGGTCATGGTATTAAAGAAGATATTACCTTATTAAACCCTCGTTGTGATGGAAGGGAAAATAGGAAGCACTGGGTGTCAGCCTGCTGTTGTGTTACTCCTCTGCTGGCATTCTCCAGAGACGCCTCAATCAAAGCAGGGAAGGAAAGACCTATCATTTGCATGTCTCGAAAGGAAGCAGCATGATTTCTTTGAGAGGATGAAAAATTAGTGTCTCATTGTGTCACATTAAAAGCAATAGGTAACTTCAGGTTGCTCCACAATCTAGCTATGTTTGACCTGGGAGCTTTTACTCTGTCTCTTAACAAAGCTCTCTTTGTGGAAAGGAGACTGTCTCGGTTATTAGACTGTATGCTGCTGTATTTATATTTAAATGTATAAATAACAAAAGTAAAAAGTATATTTTTTTATATTATTTGTCTTTAAGTGTCCTAAAAATGCAAGGTATTGCACAGGAGAGAAAGATACTGGTTTTCATGTGCTCAGGCTTTGTCTCAGCCAACTCATACATTCTGAATTACCTTCATGAAAATTAAGTCCTGAGATGATTTGCCTGCACGTAAACAAAGATAAAGAGTCCTCTGCTGGAGATGAGCTGGGTAATCAGAGTACAGTAGCAGACTGGTCTTTGGGAAATGATCCTTTGTGGGTTTTGCATAGAAACCTACATAGCTGTAGTCTTCCAGGATTTTTTTAAAATGAGAAGGTGAAAATACAGTACTAATATATGAAGTGTGGGATCCAACACCTGACCTTGTTGAAGCTCATACAATTGGCCTCGACCCACTGATGTGTAGATACTTCTGTAGAACCCCTCTACCCTCAAGCAGATTGACAACATCCTCCCAACTTGGTGTCATCTGCAAACTTACTGAGGGTGCACTCGATTCCTTCATCCAATTATCAGTAAAGATACTAAACGGGAGTGGCCCTGGGGAACCCCACTTGTGACTGGTATCAAGTTAACTACATTTTAATTCTGTTTCTGACATAGGATATTAGGGAAAAGTTTCCAAATGTACATTGCAGCTAAACATTTGGATATATTCAAGCTAAACTTTGAGATATAATTTGGAAGATAGATCTAATATTTAGTGTAAAAACTAGTTAAATTGTTAGGTGGTACAGCAAAATGCAGAGATTCTTCAGATCAGCAGTGAAGAAGACATCAAAAGGTTGGCCCAGCCTCTTGCTAGAGACAGTGTTCACAGGCCTGGCTTGTGGTCATGTGTGCTTCCAGTAAGGTGTTGGGATGTTGTGTTTTGGAGTTCTCTTCGCTCATTACTGTGTCTCTGTAACTGGTTTATTGCACTTTCGTATGAGCTTGGTTACCGTTGAAAGAGCTCTGTGCACACACCCCAAACAACAACTGGGAGCTGTTTATGGGTATAAAGAGCTGGAGAAATTGCATGTAGTGTTATTTTAGAATTCTTCAAGGACACTAAAAAGACAGTATTTCTTCTGGGTGAAAATTCTCTTTTTCACTGTGTGTGACAAAAAAACTCACCCCAAAACAACAGAAGCCAAACAACTATAATTTTACAGCACAGATTAGCTGAGGGATCTATCACCTTTTCAAGGAGTCAAGGAATGTCAAGCATGGCTGTGATTCTTTGCCTTCAATATGCCTAGTGATGTATGTAATTCTCTTCATAATCCATCTATCAGTTTGTGCATTTGTGTTTCAGTGGCTTTTGTGGAGAACAATTGCAGTTCTCTGGGTGAATTTAAGGCAATGAAGCAGACTGTGGAGGAGATCTGAGGGCAGTGTTAACTGCAGCTGTTTACATGTGTACTGTCACATCTTGCTTTGCTGCAGTCTGGTGAAACATGACAATTGGCTGGAACTCATCAGAGGATTTGCACATTTGGATGCAGAGCAGACTGTACTGAGTGAAGAAAGTAGATGCACAAAATTGCTCTAGTCTATTGCTGGGGAACAACAATACTGTTGGTATCTGAGGTGTTTGTCCACTGTGGTCACAGGAGACTTATACTGTGCTTTTTTTTTCTTTACATACATCAAATTATGTTACAGTCATTCTTCTGTAAATGTGGTAATAAGTTACTCTGGAGTTTACCTCCAGTTGGCAGTGCCTGGAAGATACTAGAGTAGCTTTCTATTAGCTAAGAAACATTTGAACTGACAATGAAATGAATCAGTGGGGAAACATTTTCTGTCAGCAGGGCAAGCTGGTTTATAAGGGGGGTTTGGTTTATACAGAGTGATTCTAAATGTAAAAGAAATTAAAAGACCCTAAATTTTACTCTGTAATATTTTTTGTTCTCATAGTTGTTAGAGGGATGAAAAGGGACTGCTCTCACAGGATCAGGTAGCATCACAGTTGCTGTCCTGGATGGGGCTGAGGTGAGGTTCTGGCAGTACCATCTCTGCAGCTCTAGCATACTTGTGCTTTGTGGTCATACTCGTTTTGGTTGTTAGCAAAAACTGATGGGTGGCACAACTGGAAATGTCACTTAGCCTACCAGTTCATTTGTATTGGTCTGACTTATTAAAGGGATTATGAGGTTTGCTATACACATGCCATTATCCAGTAAAGTCTTTTCATCCCAAGTTATCTAGTGGATATAGCCAGCTCTTTTCTGTTAGAAAGGGACCATGGGTCCCCAGAAGTAGTTGCTAAATTGTTTATTGGGTTATAAAAGAATTTGATTCTCAGAATGAGTCACTCAACATTTAGGACGTGCAAAGTTCACATGAAGTACATTCACATCATGTAGCTACTTCTTCAGAATGGCTTTGCTTGCTTTCAGGGTGGAAGCTGGCCTTGAGGGCTGCCAGCACTGAGGATGCTCAGTGCAGCACAGCCTGGCCACTTTTGTAAGCAAAATTATAGAAAATGTCTCATAAGCCTGTACAAACAGTGGTTTTTTTAAGACTTATATCTTGTATGAGGAGGAGCGTGTCACTAACTCGATGAATGTGTCTGTATCAGAGACTGATTTGAAAGAGCATAATCTGATCATTCCTGTGCATTGTGCTTTGCTTTCTTTGAGGTTAAATGGACAAACTGGATTCCTTTCAGTTTAATTTAAACTGGAGAAATGCCACGTTAGAGCCTGTCTATTGCTGTCTGTAGGACCAGACTACAGATAGTCCAAATTGCTGAGTTACTGTGGGTCCCAAGTAATCCCCAGGCATGCCAGTAATTCATATAATTGAAACTAAATAATGTAATAAATAGTCCAACATACAATGTCTTACAATTTTAATGAATATTTGGATGCTACATCAAGTTAATACAAAGACAAGGATGTGAAAGCATTTTCTGAAGGATATTGATAGATTTGAACTAAACTAGAACTTCTTAAATGACTTTGGAATGAGGGTTAAGTTTTCTAATGTGATTAGAGTGATTAAAGTGATTAGAGTACTTAAATAAGCAAATAACACAAAAACTAGCAATTGTTTTTAGTGAGGTGGTGCATATCTACTCCAATATACATGATTTTCAAGCAAGTGCACAAATTATAAACATAAAACTATCTAGGAAAAAGCATGCATATGAATAAATAAAAAAAGAACAATCTCTCCATGTGAAGAATCAGAAAGGCTAAAATGAATGTGCTCTTTCTCTTTGGTCTTCAGCGCCTTGCCAAAGAAGCAGAGAAGTACCAGGCATCACATCAGTGGAGGGATGAATTCGGGGTAAGTTTCAGTTTTTCTCCTAACCTTGGATTGTTCTTCTTTGAAATGTTAACTGTGTTCTTACAAACATGTCGTTTATATATCCACCACAGAATAATCCATTGACTGTGAAGGGACATTTTACTTTATTCAGTAAACAGAGTCTCATTCGGAGTATCTAGAGAATAAACTGTACTTTTCAGAAGCTCGTAGAGACGTTTTCAGGCCCAAGGATGTAGTGTTGAAGTGCATGTAAGACATCTCAATTCAAGAAGGACACTGAGCTGCTGGAGGGAGTCCAACATAGAGCAACGAGGATGATGAAGGAAGTGGAGCACTTCCCTTATGAGGAGAGTCTGAGGAAGCTGGGTGTCTTTAGCTTGGAGAAGAGGAGACTGAGGGGTGGCCTCATGTCTATGAATATGTGTAGGGTGGGTGTCAGGAGGATGGAGCCAGGCTCTTCTCAATGTCATCTAGTGATAGGACGAGGGGCAATGGGTGTAAGCTGGAACAGAGGAGGTTCAGCATAAATATCAGAAGGTATTCACGGTGAGGGTGACAGAGCACTGGAACAGGCTGCCCAGGGAGGTTGTGGAGTCTCCTTCACTGGAGATGTTTAAGACCTGCCTGGATGTGTTCCTGTGTGACTTGGTCTAGGTGATCCTGCTGTGTCGGGGGATTGGACTAGTTCATCTTTCGTGGTCCCTTCCAATCCCTAATGATTCTATGATTCTATCTGTTTGTTTTGATATTCAAGGAATGATTTGCAGAGAAGACATCTAAGCGATGATTACTATCAGTTAAAAGTGTCCTACTCCAAGCACTGAAACACGGAATTACAGGAAATATTTTTACAGGGTTGGTTTTTTTTTTTGGCCTATGTGGTGGAAAATAAGCTGGCAAAAGCTTAATACAGAAGGACTTGGTTACCTACATGGGAATCGTAAACCAGTTTTTTATAACCCTTTTCCATAATTTAATGGCTGCATCTCTTTGCTTCAGTGTTCCAGTGCTCCTGAATGAGGCCCTAAGCTAATCAAACTATCCTCTTCAGTCGTTTCAGACTTTACTGAAAAACAAGTGACATGACTGTAAAATGTACAACATTAATTCTTTATTACCAATCAAGCCAAATTAATATTGTGTTGCATGATTATAAGGCTGTTAATTTTAGGCTACAGTTCCCTCCTAAGTGTCAAAGTCATTTTTTATGCCTTCATTACCTGCTCCTTCAGACGTAAAAGCAGATGGTGCTTTTACGTGATGCTGCTACAAACGCAGAGCTGTATATGCACATCTCCTAGAGTCGCAGTGGCACACTCCTAAACGCACAAAGCTTGTCTGTAATGGCCTTTTTTATGTGGTGCTCCTCAGACACTCGGAAGTCTGAAAACAAACAGAACAAAAAACCCATCTAAGGTCAGGCCAAATATTTCAGATAGGATTGACTGGCTTTTAGGAGTGCCCATCGGGTCTGGACACAACCCAACTGCTTTTAATTGTGCTCTCTGCACAGGCACAGCTTCTAGTAGAGAGAAAACACAGAACGCACATTCCATAGGGATGCAATAACGAGAATGCCACAGCGACCTTTTCTGCTAATCTGTCTCTGTTTTGAGAAAACAAACCCTGCAGGTTTGATGGACCCAGTGCACAGCAGTGCGAGTGCAGTCGCGTGCTCTTTCTAATGATTTTGCTTCTTAGCGTGCACGCTGGCATAACATCAGCACCATCATCTCAGCTTTTGGCTTTCTTCTTATCCTTTACTTACAGTAGAAGTCAATCATACTGCAGAGGCTTCCAGTCTTACAAGATAAAGTATTGCCAAGGAGAGATCTCAAAGTAATTTTGGAATGTGTTTTTATGTTAATGTGGGGACTCAGGCAAACACTCTGGTCACAGTACAATAAGAAAAAAAAATGTGGTTGGATTGATAATAGAGTAACTGCAAACTGAGCTTTAGCTTTGCTGTTTTGAATTTGGATGAGAACATTGTGCACCATATAATAACCTTGACATTAGGTTATGCAATTAAATTTCAAATAAATGTATTAAGCTTCTTATAATTTAATTTGTTCCATTTTTGCCAGAAGTAATCTTTCTTCTCTTCTGGCCTACTTTGTAGAAAATGCCTGCTCAAATTAGTGTGCACACAGATCTTTCCGATAAACTTAATTTTCATAGGAAGATTCATTCTCCTAATGGCTGTGATGGAAAACAGAAGATACACCATAAAACTTTCTGTGGATGAGGATACTTAAAGTACTTCTGATAGTCATGAATGCTCTACATCATGCTGTACAAGGTTTATTTCTTGACCAGGATTTAGTTTTGAGTGATGAAAGTCCTTCCAGCAGCACAGCACATGAGTCACTCCAGAAAGAGTGTTGTTGGGACAGTCCTTTTCTGCCTTTAATGAGCTCAGGATCAGCTATGTCCTTGACAGTCAAATGGCAGATGAATAATAGCCTTTGGAGTCTTAAGGAGAAAATATCACTAACATTCCTTCTGGCAAAGTATATATGGGCTGACTTCAATGGAACAAATCCAAAAGAGGGAGGGCAAAGAGGGCTGGCCATAATACCAAGGTCTTTACAGAGCTACAAGGATGTGTCAGTCAAAAGACTGCCAGAGTTCCTGTTCTAACATCTTATTCAAAATATTAATGTTTATTGCATTTTACCATCAGAGGGGCTGGAGCACCTCTTCTGTGAAGACAAGCTGTGGGAGTTGGGGCTATTCAGCCCAAGAGAAGGCTTGAGAGGGAGCTTACAATCACCTTCCAATACCTGAAGAAGGTTTATCAGAAAGTTGGAGAGGTACTTTTTACAAGGGACTCTAGTGATAGGACAAGGGTAAATGGTTTAAAGCTAAAAGACAGTCTATTTAGGTTAGGAAGAAATTCCTCACCTCTCACTAGACCGGGTTGCCAGAGAGAGCTCTGTCCACTCTGGCCTTGAGCGCTTCAAAGGAAGCGGCATCCACAGCCTCTTGGGTCAACTTGTTCCAGTGTCTCACTACTCTCATGGTCTAACCATGTGTGCCTAAAGTGCAAAATAAAAAACTAAAACAAATTAAGAGCTTGTGTCTCACATATTTACCATTATATGAAATATAAATCATTTTGCATTGATCATTAGATATCAAAATAATTTTGGTGCTGACTGTTTAATTTGCTAAAAAATGTAGAATTATCTTAAAGAATGTGAAATCAGAAATAGTTAAGAATACTGAATGTCTTTTGAGTAAAAAGGGAAAAAGTCATTAATATTCAATTACACCTTGTGTTATTTCCTGATTAAGTAAAATGCCAATTAAAATATCTGAACTGCAGCTTACATCTACAGCCCTGAAATAACACTTACTTGATAGAAGACTGTTAAATCTTTAGAGAATACTAGTGAAGTTTATAAAACCAAGTCTAAAGCGCTTAGCTTCAGGCAAATGAAGAAATGCTGTTCTGTGCTTCAGAATCCATTGGTCTTGCCCAATTCCCTAGCTGCATGTACAGCCAGGGAAATAAAACCTGCTTAAAAGTTTTTAGATTAATACAGTCACAAACCAGAGGTACAAACCAATATTTCTAAATAAAATGGTCGTGTCGGTTTACATTTTCTTGTATGCTGTGGAGTGAGAGGGACTGGTTTTGACACTTGTGATGGTCTAATTATTTTACTGGCATAAAAATGCATGAAAAAAAAAAAAGGAGTTGGAAGATGGAGGGGAGACTTCTATATGAAATAATTGCTTTATTCCCCGAGTGGTTCTTCTGCAATTACATTTGGTACCATATTTGATTGCCTTGCAATGGTTGGTTAACTAAAGCAATTTAGTTTCCAGTTGGGTTGCAATATTAATTGTACGTACACATGTATAAACGTAAGGGATATCTCATTTGTATGAGAGGGGAGTCTTTATGGATGGCCTATTAGCATCCATTTATTTATATGGAGACCACAACTCAGACTTTTAGAAATTAATTATCACGTTAAAATGCCTCATGAAAAATCCTTTCTATGTATCTTACCTTTTAACCAATAGTAGCATTTTATATTCTGTGTAAATGGTGATTTTTCTGAGTCCTTGTACTTCTGAGATAGCATTTGCTGTGATGATAGTGTGTAAGCTGATGTTTATCTATCGACTGGGCTTAAATGTAATGAGAAAAGGTCATAGAAATACTATTTTGGAATGATAATATTTTCTTCTAGAATAAATGTTAGATGAATAAAACTGTAGTGAAAGAAAAGAAAAAAAACCTCAGCAAGGAAATGGAAGATGAAAAGGAGAACTGGGATAAAACAAATCTCACATCACAAGAGTTGAACCAAGAGGTGATCTGCAAGAGCAGAGACATAGCAGGCATTTATCTGTGCTTGATGTGTCTTGCAGACTCAAGGTTTTCAGGACTGTCTGTAATTTATTGTGGATGTTACAGAAATGCTAAAACATTGAACCTTAAACAGCTCAACTGGAAAACAAACAAAACAGTGAACTTTCAGCTTTAATACCCGTTTGTTCTAAACTGGTGGTTTAGTAAATATTCTTTGTCTTCTGAAAGAGAGAAAACCTCTGTGAAGAAAACAAGCTAGAGTGTTTTCTCTCAGATCATCAGAGAGAGGCCACATGTATAGCTTCTACTTCAGGTAGTCATCTTGGGTTCAAAGAGCGTCTCTGGGACATGATATTGTTCAGATTTGTTTCCAGACAGGGAGTTGGCCCCTACAGGCAAAAAGGTGATGTGGGTTCCTCTTCCAGGAAAACATCTATACTACTTAATTTTATGAAAGTGTTGACAACACTGAACATGAGCGAAAGTGTCAGAGCTGTCTGAATCTTCACATAATGCTCTGATCAAAAAACCAGTGAGGTAAATTTGCTGTTGATTTTTATTTCTTTTTGGATAAGACTTCACACTTCTAAAGACCATGTGATTTGGTAATAGAACATGCCAAATGATTGATTTAAGTTGACAGGCAGATGATCAAGGGTTTAGGGAGAGTAATGTTTTATTCTCTGAAGGGCTGTGCGATACCTTCTCTTCTCTGACACAGATCTTTCATTTGTGTGTATTTTTAATTAAATGCACTCTATCTCACTGGAAAGAATGATATAACTTTTTTCTAGCAGTAAGTGATTGCACTTTGACAACTTTTTGTCAGGGCACAGAGCTCTGTGTATATACTAGGTGTTGTTGGAGGATGAGGTGCGAAGAAAATAAGAATGGATAACATTTACTCAAAATTGGGTGGTTTTAGGGATTGTTCCGATACTGACAGCTTTTCGCTTCATAAAAAGGCACCATACAGTCAGTTCTCCAAGCTTTTCAATACTGCTTTCTCAAGACAGGGGATACAGCAGTTACAGGATTTGAAGTGGTCTGACCTTGCTTTCCTGAGATCTCCATAATTAGTAAGAAGTGATTCGTCTTAATATGGAAAACCACTATGAACATTCCCATGCTGAAGCCTGTTTGGAGACAGGTGCCTTAGGCTTTACTAGAAGAATTTGCCTGGCCTTCCCTTCTGGGAACAGGATCCCACGGTCCACACGTCCATCCATAGCATCCTGTTCCGAATCACAGGTTTTCACAAAGTCTTAGCAATGCTTTCTGCTTTACAAATTTCAGTCATGTGATAGAGATAAGAAGTACATCTTAAAAATAAGTAAATAAATAGGTTGAGATAATTAGAAAACATAATAACTAGCTGGCCTGGAGTTTAAGAACTCCCTAGATGTGAACTTGGATGAAGCCTGAGTCTAGAAATAATTTATTCCTCTAAACAGTGTGTTTCCACAGGAGGGCTCTTCCATTCTTCATTTCCATTATATAAAGTGATACTATGTAAGGATAACCCCAATATAAGGGTTAGTGTCGTAAATGGTTAGTAGATAACTGTAATCACATTTGCAATCTTTGGTTCTCTTTTCAGAATTTAAGGATTTTAAACCAATTAGACAGTTGCTAAAGGAGATAGCAAACAGTAGCTTTACAATTAGAATCAATATTATCTGTAAGCAGGGATTTTAAATGTGTAACCAGAGAGAAGCTAGCTTTTCTGCTGTACATGTTTTGGTCTCTAGAGTGTGGTGATTTATCATCTCTTAATATGTTTACATTAGGTATGGAAGTCTAACCTTATCATATAAATCACGGCAAAGATCTCATCTGGGCAGTGAAGTGGTAGCGAACTTGCCAGAAAAGCTTTTAGAGCAAAGTAAAGAAACACCTTCTGTCACTGCTGGATCTTTGAAGCATTCCATCTGAAAAATCAAATATGTTGACAGACATCTAATGCTCTTTTTACTTATTGACCAGGAAGTTAATTTAAAAACCGTGCAGCTTCAGAAAAAAGAGGTAGAGGTAGGAAAGGAAAAAAGAAGGAAAGGTGTGATTTCTCATTATTAAGGGACCACACATAGGCATTATCACCTTCATTTTGAATGAGTCTTTAATGTACTGTCTGAACAAACAGCGTATTAGAAGCAAGATGTAGTATTGTGCTCAATCTATTAACACACTGTAGGTTCTTTAGTTGACAAGAGAGAAGTATGGTGCATTAATAAAAGCTTTCAAGCTTTCTGCACACTGCTATTGTGCGTATTTTCTAAGAGGTCATTGAATTTGTAACACAGATGAAGCTAACTAGTTTTGTGTTATTACACCTTTCACTTTAAAATTCAGTTGCTAATCTTAATCTGTGATAAGTAATTCTTAGCATTGCTTGCCTTTAGTAAGTCAGTAAAGTTGATTATAAATGGATTTCAAGGATGCTGTTTACATTGTCTGTAAGCTTCTTTACCAAGTATTTTCAGTTCAAAACTAACAGCGCCTTTCTCCCTATCTCATTCTTGCCAGTATAAAGACACATCTAATTTCCTTTATTTACATCATCTCTTAGGCAAACTCATTTTTGCCCACCACATTAATTGCATTTTAAAATTTATTTTTCCATTCTATATGTTATTTACATTTAATTTAGGAAATGTGACAATGTTTTAGGAAAAAAGGAGTATTAATCTACTTCATTCTGCTAGATTTGGGTTACTAATTGGAGAGAGGGTTTGGTGTTGTTTTTTTAATTAAAAAACAAACCCAATATAACTGAATACTCAGAAAAAAATAATCAATGGAGTGAGACAGTAACATTCAGGTATAGGTTTTCTTAATGGAGGCAGACTTCTAAGACTGAGAAGTTCAGAAAACATTATGATTGTACTTCAGAGAAGGAATGTCATTCCTAATAGCAAACCTCAGAGGTGTTTTTAATGTTTCCTGTCAAATGGGGCAAATCCTGGGAATTTGCAGGTAAGGGCTTAGGACTGTGCATATTATTTCATATTAAAAATAGAACTTTCTGAAATTATGGAGGTAGAGACTTTTGTGTTTTTCTTTACTGCATTTCCTTCTATTTTTTTTTCTTTCTAAATGACAGAGCCACAGGAGTCACGCAGGCTTTGATACTTTACCTTGGACTTTTACCACAGGGTGCCTGTAAGATTAAGATGAAAATTCAGCTTGTCTCTGTTGCAACCCATCATCTTTAGGAGATGTCATAAAACACCATGCCGAAAAACACCCCTAAACAAGGAGGGGTCAAAGCCTGATGGTTTAATAAAATACAAACCCAAGACATTTTCCAAACATTATGTATGTAGAGTACACGACCAAGAAGTGGTGTTTCAGTAACAGTGCATTGTGCTTGTTGTTTGATGTCTGTAACATTTCGCATGCAATACACAACAGAAATATTAGCAGCAGTTTCATTCTGCATGGACATTAGAGTTCTCTGGGAGTATTAGACAATTCTATTATTAAGACCTGCATTTGGCGTAAGGGATTTGGGAATTCTTATACTTCCATTAGAAATTTCTGATTTGACCAGAAATACGGGCTGTTAAGCATTTGTTTATTTTTCTCCGGTTCATTTTTGCGATGAACCACTATGATCAAGTACACAAATACTAGTATTTACCAAGTCCTGAGAGCTCTAGGCCAAGTCTATGACTGCCAGTAATTTATGTGTTTGTGAAAAACACTATCATTCTATTTTTGTTTTCCCACTTGATGGTCCCCAGTGATACTGCACTGAATCACTGTGTGTTGTAACTGTCTTGAAAATATGAAGAATAAATACAAATATGACTATGCGAATCTGTAACAGATCTTTTCTCTTAAAAATGAATTAATAATTCCTGATGAATAATTAATTCATGTAGGATTTTCTTCTTAGTCCTTTGGGCATTGCCACTTCTCAAGAGAGGAACTTCAGTTTTGCATTTCTTAAGAGTTACACATGGGAACAGTAACACTGAGGACCTTGGCTTCATTGATATTTTTCTGTGCTTGCACAAAATTCTGGTGTTTTCTCCTGATAAAACTTTTTATGCTTTGTGTGTGAAAGTGAAAGAAAACTTCCAGCAGAAGTTTTCTACCAGACTGAATGTTCTCCATGTAGGCAAGTTTAATTAAGTCTGATTTGCTATTGGTGTAGTAGTTCTGAACCAGCAAAGTGTGCAGATTCAGAAGTAGTTGATTCCTTATAGGAATTGTTAAAAACCAACACTGTTCTTATTTCGGTCCACTGGGATGGATTAGGGAGAACAAGAAGTAACAGGAAAATTTGGAATTTACATCAGAAGAGGTCACTAAGGATTTAAGCTTTCTGCTCAAGCTGCCAGAACATATGTGCAGGCCTGACCTGAAACTGATCTTAAGGAGAAGACCATTCTTCCAAGAACAGATAGCCTTTCTCTGTACCCTGCTAACAGCTAGCAGCCACCAGTATGGCTTTCCAAGGTTTTGGCAGAGGTTTTTTGTTTTGGTTTTTAAAATCAGAGTACTTTTTACTGCCGCTGTAATCTAATGACCTGTACAGCCTCAGCTTTGCATTTGCTTTGTCTCTGAGGTTATGGTGGATGTTTTTGATAGAAATTGGTACTCTGAAATGAAAAGGAAATAATATCTGAAATTACTGCAACTCAGCTTTTGCAGTTTCTTATCCACCCTTTACATATTTATAAATATTAATCTTATCCACCCTTCACTGAGGTAACCCTCAGTCTCCTTTTCTCCAGGCTAGAGAGACCCATCTCCCACAGCCTTTACTCATCAGGGAGATGTTCCATTCCCTTCATCACCTTCATTGCTCTATGCTGGACTCTCTCCAGCCACTTCATGTCTTTCTTGAACTTTACACAATATTCCAGATGTGGTCTCACTAGGGCAGAGTAGAGGGAGAGAAGAACCGCTCTCCATCTGCTAACCAGCCCCGTTCTGATCCACCCCAGGATGCCAATGACCCTCTTGGCCACAAGGGCACATTGCTGACTTATAGTCATCCTGCTGTCCACCAAGACCCCCAGGTCCCTTTCTCCTACACTGCTCTCCAACCGATCAGTCCCCATCCTCTGCTGGTACCTGGGGTTGTTCTTGCCCACATGCAAGACTCTACACTTACCCATGTTATATTTCATTAAATTTCTCCCTGCACAGCTCTCCAGCCTGTCCAGGTCCCGCTGAATGGCAGCACAGCGTGCTGGGGTGTCAGCAACACCACCTAGCTTTGTGTCATCAGCAAACCTGATCCGGTCATGCGAGCTGTCCCACCATGTCTCTGTAATTGCCACCAGATCGTAATCACCTGACTTCTAACTCCTCCTGTTTATTCCCCATACTACGTGCATTGGTGTACAGGGATTTCGGGGAACAAGCTGAATGCTCTGATTTCACACTAGGACAGTGGGAGGCCACCTTGTTTTTGTCAAGACTAGAGTACTGGTGGGTGCCCACCCAACAGCAATCCCACCCCCCTTAGCATCCATTTTAAAGCCCTCTGAATGAGCTTTGCCAATTCCTGCCCCAGACCCCTTTTTTCTCTTCTTGTTGTGTCTGATCTATTGTTTCGCGTCAAGGATTTACACTAGCAAGTTTCATGACATGCTTGTAAGTTTGTTAGACTTACATTGGAAATATTTAGATTATTTTCCAAGTACACATGTACCATTTTATTGCCAGAAGCAAAAAAAAAAAATCTGTAGGAATATTCTCTGGTTTTTATAGTTGACCATAATTAATTAAGTGTAAAAGTTATAATTTAGTTGCTTATGGACATCAATTATTTAATATATTACAAAGCCGAGATAAACACATTCAGAATGTCAGATTCCTGTGTATATGATTTAAACTCATGTCAAAATTGTTTAACTAGGCTCCTGTGCTACACTGGTCCCAGGGCTTATAATCTAGCTAATGTGCAGTCAACTCAGATAATTTTTTCTTTATTATTTTTATTTTATTTTTATCTTCTTTCATTGACTAAACAGAGTAATCCTGAATAAATTAAAATGAGCATGTTTTGCTGCTTTAATTAAACTGATTGGCTAGTGTGATATAGAGGTTAATTAGCTGCTAACAAATTAATTTCATTTTCCCACCTGGAAATCTGCTTTGTAATTGATTGCATTTTGTCTTCCAAAAAAAAAAGCTATTTGCAGTTTCTTATACTTTGAGGGAGTGACTGTGATGAGAAGATTAGCGGTTTCGTGAATGTTTTGGAAGAACATATTTAATGGAATTTGAAAGGATTTTAAAAAAAAAAAATCTAAAAAAAGATTTAAAAGTCTCTCAGTGTTGTCTGTGGCTACCTTGGTTTTGACTTAGAGGACTGGAGGAGGAATGTAGAAGATGGTTATTTGTATCTCTTCATATATATATTAATTCCATTAAATTAGGAAGCTCCAGAAAAGTTTCTTCCCTGTTTGTTTGTGACACATGTAATTACATAAAATTTTTGGGGTTTTTTGGTCATTCTTTGAGAAGATGTTACAACATTGAGGAAAGTTGGGCTGGTGGTAGAATAGAATAACTTTGAATCATTACCTTTTGCTCCACATCTAGCAGGCATATTACAAATCTGTCTTTGACCTGAATGGAAGTAGATATTGATTTTTTTTTAATGTTTGTGTCTTTTGAGACTATAGTAGCATTATCTGTGAGTTTCTATTGCTAACATGAACTGTATGTCCATACTGGACTTGTTCCAGGGTCTGGTCAGATGGCTTCAATGAGTTTCAGCTCAGACAAAAAGAAAATGGTTTGAAAGAACTGAAATGAGTTGTGTGCAAAGCTTACGCCTTCATATCGTATTCTTCTTTCAAAAAGGCTCTCCTCAATGTTTAAAATTGCAAACCAGTAATTAAAAAAATGGATAAAACAGATGAAACTTATTTCAGTGCTGTTTTCAGGTGGCTGCAGGACCAGACAAGTGAGTAATAAACTCTAAAGTAAAGAATGCAAATTATACAAGAGTAAGACTTCTTTATCCTGCACCACTGGTTACTACGGTCATGGTTTGCATCAGGGATCCTACCACTGGTTGGTTCTTTGAGTGCTCAAAATTTGGAGCACAAGCTTTATTAATGCCCATATTCTTACTTTTGTTATACAGAGTTCTTTTACTAGAATATTAGCTTCTTTCAGTCCACCAGTTGCACTAAACTTATGAAATAAAACAAGTTTTAAAAAAATCTAATTTAAAAAAAGCCATGAAATTGTCTATCTTTCCCAGTTGGAAAATGAATAAATTCCATTGTTACATTAGCAGTTATCTGCACTTCCAACACAGATTGCCTTTTGATCACAGGTGTTTGAGCTAAAAGATGTCTTTATGCAGAAATTATTGGTGGAGTATGTTGTGTTATTTAAGAAGAACAGACAGCCCAGCAGTTTCTGATTCAGATGTTTGTTTGTCTGACATTATTTCTCCTCACTTTGTGGGTTATTTTGGTGGGTATATTTTATGCTTCTCTATGAGGTTGTGAATACAACCTTAATACTCTTCACCAGTACTCCTTTTTTGTAACTCTGTGATGCAGCATAATGTACATATTGGTGAGGAAAATAAATTGAAAAAGCTCTAATTAGTGTACTCTGTAAATCATAGGGTTTTCTCCTGAGATTTGAATGTAATACAAAAAATTCTTACTCAGCTTTACTAATTATAATTTGCACAAGACAAATTAAATCAAGCTTGGTTAAAAATAGCATGTGATTGAATATATTCATGGTAAGGAAGGGAACACAAGACAACATGCCACTGTGAAGGTCATGTCGTTAAGTGGACTAAGCGATGGATGGGCTGTGGCAGTTCAATCTTTGCACACACAATCCCTCTGAACAGAGTCAGATGTCGGCTCCCTGCCCCCATCATGGTGCCAGTAAACTGTAGGTATGTGGTACATGGAATGCTTGCTCTGGTCAGTCTTGTTACTGGGCTCTCTCTGGGCAGTGGCTTTGCAAGGATGTGGCTGGTTTCACTGTGATGTGTGACTTTCCTGGCATGTCAAACATCTGCACAATACCATTTCCCCACTCTTTCTGGAGCTTTAAATTTCAGGTGTCACAGGATGCCTGAAAAATCAGTCCATGATATTACCATGTTTTTCCAGCATCTCAGGTGTTCTCTAGTCATCCACTGACATATGGCCTGTAGCAAGGCTTGTTACACCTACCCATTTTCTGGAGTGCTGTGTGTGCCACATCTCACCAATCTCAGCCTTGTGCCCATGGTCTTGGCTAGTTGTATTTGGCTTTTGATCAATGATATTCCTGTGAAGAGGAGATTGAGGTGTGACCTCATTAATCTCTATAAATATTTGAAGGGTGGGTGTCCGGAGGATGGAGCCAGGCTCTTCTCAATGTCATCTAGCGATAAGATGAGGGGTAATGGTTGTAAGCTGGAACATAGGAGGTTCCATATAAATATGAGATGGAACTTCTTCCCAGTGAGGGTGACAGAGCACTGGAACAGGCTGCCCAGGGGGGTTGTGGACTCTCCTTCACTGGAGATGTTTAAGACCTGCCTGGATGTGTTCCTGTATGACTTGGTCTAGGTGATCCTGCTGTGGCAGGGGGATTCGACTAGATGATCTTTCGAGGTCCCTTCCAATCCCTAATGATTCTATGATTCTGTTCAGAAGCTGTGATAATATAACGTATGCTCTCTTACTTGTAACATGTATTTATATACATTTATATAGCGTGACTGGTAAAACAACGTACCTCTCAAGTACACTCCAGCGTATATAGGATCTGCAGTGAAATACGTGCTATCGTCACATACTTCTTCACATAGAAATCAGGTTTGATTATTAATCTTAGTAGAAGTCTGAGAAAAGTCCTTTACAAAAATGCTATTTTAAAAGTTTTTCATAAATTATAAACTGGAAGTTTGCGATTAGTGTATGAACTTTAGTAATCTGAGAAAGTAGTTCTTTAACTGAATTATGTTTTGGGGAAAAATATCTAACCCAATTGATTCATTTGCCTGTATTACAGGTAATATGGGGAAATATTTCTAGACTGGTGTGTTACTGAGCTGTTTGATATTTCTAACTTTTTAATTAAAAATAATGTTAAATACATAGTTTCTATTTCAAGATCTTGTTTTAAATGAACTTTCTAATCCATTTTTGCAGCCCATGGTCAGATACAGTAATGCAACTAATTTACAGTATCACCTGACTTTGTGTTCAGTTTAGAGATAGGAGTTAAATCAGTATTTTTCCCCTTATTTTACCTGTGACATTTTACTTATGTAAAATGACAGAGCTGTAACAAAAGAGTTTGTAGTAGCTGGCATTCTTCCCTTTCTTCCCCTGTTTACAGGCATTTATTCCCTAAAGTTATTCTCTTTGGAAATAAATGTCATTTTTTATTTGTGACAGGCCATATTTGGCTTTCTTTTCTGAAGACTCTAATTGTGCCTTAAACTGCATGTCAGACTGTATAAGGGATTAAACTAAAACTATCTAGCTTATTTGTCCTAGGAGTTATTAGGTTGAATTTAAATATTTATTACCCTAAAGGTATTAGAGTGAACATTTTTTAATGAACATCTTTATTCAAGTGGATACAGGAAAACATTGTTTTTAAATTAAATCAGATGGATTTTACCAGCACTTAATAAAACATTTTTAGCCTTTTAATAGACATTTAACTAATTTTATCTGGTGTGTCTATGGAAGATGAGTAATATTTTTATTGGTACATGTTGAGCTATAGGATCCCCAGTTCTTTCACTAGTGTTCTCTGGTTTTGTCACTGTATCTTTGGAGTCTGTGGAGACCTATGTTTCCACTGAAAAAGAGATTGAATCAGTTGATAGGGTCTATATTTTATATGGAAAGTTATTGGAAAGCTAGTATAAGGTACACAGACCTGGTGTTCCTGCAGAAGGCATTTGTGGCATTAATGACAAGGAAATTTCTTTGGTGTTTGCTAGAGTAATAGAGGACGTGTAGCTCTTGCCAACCAAATGACACAGATATGATTATTTACTTACTATATGAAATGATCTGTACAGTTAGATATGTCTTGTTGCACTGAAACCACTTTGTATTGTTCTTCTAAGTATTTGATTGACAAAAGGTGTCATTTCCTGTGATGACTGACCACATTTAGCTTCATTCACATACTCCTGAGCTGAGATTAGTGCTTTAACTAGTCAAACCAGTAGACTGCATGTGTAAACTTGCTCTGTAGAAAATGTAAATGTAAATTAGTCCTGGTGTGAATCCAAATTTCATCTGCAGATATACTGAAAGTTGTATTTTCCCATGCTTTTCTTTTATTTAAATTACTCAGTCTGTTTCTTAAAATTCATAAACACAGAAATCATATAGACCAGAAGCTTTAGATTCTGTGTCGTGAAATGTAGAGTCATTAATACTATCCAATATGTTTGGATCCAAAAACATCCAAAGTGTTTCCCATTTGAATTGTTTTATATCCAAATCTGAGAAACAAATTACTATTAAAATGAAAAGCAATATAAAGACAACGGCACAATCTAACTGAAGGGATAATAGCCATGGAAGTGTGGAAGACAAAATATTTTTTAGGAGAGAATACAAGAAAATAGTAAGAGAAAACATTTATGATCTGGTCCCTAAAATGTTATCTTTATGTGCCTTTCATATCCTTGTCAGATGCTGAAACTGCTTTGAAAGAGAAATTAATGACTGTGAAAACTATCCTTAACTTTTCCAGCAGCAAGCATTTTGTAAACTTGTTTACTGATCCTATGCTAAAGTTATTAACTTATGCATATGCTCTCCTAATATCATTCTTCCACAAATTCACATTCAGGACTGTGTTACTAAATCACTTAATTCATGAACGAAAGTAACAGTATTTTCCCATTTCTCACAGCATTTCTGGGTAAATAAGATAAATAAATATCTAGGATATTCATATTGTTACTGAGGCATGTTGAGCAAGTGTGCAATACTACCTGGTAGAAGAAATGTATAACAGTGAGAAGGTTCAAAGTCTTTGTGTCAATAAGTTAATAAATAGCTAAACTGGTTGCTTGAGAACCAGCAACAAAGCAATCTGTTCTTGTCACCTAGAAGTGGTTAAATTATGAAAAATGGCCTTTTAAAGATCTGATCCATAAATCTAATTTGTGAACTGTACTGCGTTCAGTGTGTTGTAGCGTATCCATATTTTCTATATAAAGAGAAGCGATCTATGACCAGTGCTAGTGGTTTTTTAATATGTTATATAGGTATTATCTCCAGGCAGGGTAATGAACTACGTGATGTGAATAGCCTAACAAAACGCCTCATTTATTTGGGGCAGAGGTTATTACCTTGTAAATGTTGTTTTCCCTTGTAAAAGACAAGGGGAAATATAGTTGTGCCAATAAATAATAATTTTGTTTAAGTAGATAAACAAACTGTGTGCCTAGAGGACTGTTTAAAAATCCCATGTGTTAATAGTTCTGTGACGTGGTGGTGAACATGAGCAAGGGAAAGGGTCTGGGGAAATAAACTGATTGCTTGGCGAGAGTTAATAGAAAAGAAGGCCTAACAGAATTGTGTTTTATGAAAATATTACTCTTTAAAATAAAATCACTAAGCAAAAGGAACATGCACATAGTATATGTATATGTTCTATATTGCTTTTCCTAGTCTCATTTTCCCCAAACAAAGACTTACAGGAAAAGAATGTGATGAATGTGTTTTCTCCTCCATCTTCTGAAGTGAAGTAACATATTTTCTTAAAAAATTAAACAGGTTTGCTAACATTTGAAGGAAGAAGCACTCAGAGTTGGATAATTTGCGGTTTTAAATGCTGTCAGCTAAAGAATTACATGGCTTTTTGGACAGATCAAATTATTTACAGAACAATTAACTTCTACACAACCACTTTCCAAGTAAAGAGAGTCCAAAGAAAATGGAGTTTTTTATCACTTCCATCCGACCCATAAGGGTTCCACTAGTGTTACATGGCCTTTTCCTTATACTGTCAAGAGAATAAGCAATTAGTTTTGGTCTTTAATGATGAAAAGAATTTCTTCCTGTGTTTGTAACAGAGTGAGGTCTGTCTTACCCAGATACTGGTGTAAAACCAGCCAGCATGCGGGTAGACCAACGGAAAAGTGGGAAAGTGCATTTTGAGGAAAAAGGCTAAGTCATGTTAATAGCATTTACCTCAAAATGGCATTTAGCTCATCTGTAATATATTTCATATTTATGTCTCGAAAAGGTCACAAAGGAGAATGAATGATGCCATTATTTATGAAGTGAGGAAAACGATGGTTTATAAAGATGAGCCGCATTACCTTGTAGCACATGTCATTGTGCTTTTTCAAAGCAAGCAATAATGGTCATTCGCTTACCCACTTGAAAAAATGATTACTGGAATAATTCTTTCCTGTTAGCATTTATAAAAGAAAGTAACATTGTTTTCTGGACAATTTGATGTTTAGATGTATAAATCCGAAGGTATTACCTTGAACAAAACTGAAAATATAAATTAAGGCTGTTTCATGAGATTATGAGCAATTGACTACACTAAACAAGCTGCTGGACGTGAAGAAATGTAATTTTTTCTTGTTTTCTTTATTAGTTCAAAATCTGCTGTTCACATGTATGTTCACTTTCATTCAAAGCAACTGCTTACTTTTATTCAAAACAGCACAGGGCACATTGCAAACATTCTGTTTTGTGCACAGCTACTACAAGGAACCTAGATCATAGAATCACAGAATCATTAGGGATTGGAAGGGACCTTGAAAGATCATCTAGTCCAGTCCCCCTGCAACAGCAGGATCACCTAGACCAAGTCACACAGGAACACATCCAGGTGGGTTTTAAACATCTCTGGTGAAGGAGACTCCACAACCTCCCTGGGCAGCCTGTTCCAATGCTCTGTCACCCTCACTGTGAAGAATTTCCTTCTCATATTTATATGGAACCTCCTACGTTCCAGCTTACAACCATTGCCCTTCGTCCTATCACTAGATGACATTGATCTTTAAGCCTTTTAAACAGTTCAGAAATATTTCAAGAGAAAACAAAGCCATGGGACACGATCCCATTTTCAAAGTGCTGATGTTAAAAGGAATGAATCTCCTCACTGATTTTGTAATGGAGAAACTAGTAGTCTTCACCCTCATTGCTTGGCTCAATTACATGCTAACAGTACTGCCAGGATTCACTCCATCCTACAACAGCCACCCTCTCCTGTCATGTACTTTTTCCAGATTTTATAAAAAAATAAACATATGCGTGACTTAGAAATGCTCATACGTTGTTGTATCTATTGCCTGATAAATGTCATAGTGCATAACTCACCTAATGGCATAGTGACAGAGGCAGATCTGTGTAAAAGAAGCAGCTTACAGAAATCCTTTATGAACTCTGGGTTTTTTCTAAGTTTGTCTGTACTGCTCTAGCTCCTTTTTGAGGAACTTCGCAGGGAAAAAGCATTGAATGACATTAAACATGAGCATGGGAAGTATTGTCTTCCACAGAGAGTGAGAAAAAGCCTGATTCTGTCACATTTCAAAGAGAATACGTAAATAGATGCTGGTTTAATTTAAAATGTATTTTAGTCAAAATTATTGCTAATGCATTTTATTCTTTCAGACTAACTGCATGACTTTTCTTTCTCTTGCAGAATAATGATATAATCTATTACAACGCAAAAGATGATCAGAATGATGTAAGTAATATTTCTTTTTCTTTCATTGCCTATGATCTCAGAACATTAAGGAACTGAAAATATGAAGGAATTTCTAAGACTGGCATTGAAATATTTTGCAGAAGGAAGACACTTAGAAATGTCTGTGAAAGTTTCCTCAAGAGGCAGATAATATTTTAGCTTCTAATTCTCTGTCTTCCCTCATACAGTCTGAGTTTCTGATCAGGCAGGGAATGTGCTGGTAGAAAAATAGGTCCTGACAGCAGTATCATTCACTTTTGAAATGTAATAAAATTATAGGACTGGAGAATCAAAATGATAAATGTAAATAATTTACTTTATTCTGAAAGAACCACTTCCTGGCCTGATTTTTCAAGTTTGTCTTATTTGTAAGAACTTTTGTACGTGAGAGGAAAGCATCAAAATGTTACTGAACGTCTATTGTCATGCACTTTGCGGATACTCATATGACTGTAGTAGCTTTTGTGAAATTGAAAATCCAGTCCCAAGATTTAGATAAAATGTATGATCTTTCAATAATTCTACTGAACCTCTTACTTCAAGTGATTTGAAGTTTTCTGTCTGGCTTTAAGTATTAAAAAATCTTAATGCATTCTGGGGACAAGACAAGTTATCTTCACCTTCACTTGAGATAATGCAACTGCTTGTCTTTATTATAGCTTTAATTTATAAAACCGTAGTAAAAAATGTTGCAAATGTATTAATCAGAATTGCTAGCATGCTTCATTTGCACTTTTTAATCAAGTATTCTTTAGAGATTGATGGCATCACTATTGTAATTGATGCTTCTGCTGTAAGGCAATTAAAGAAGGTGCATAGATCATGTCAAGCAGAACTATTTGATCTGCTTACATAGAATTATGAGAACTGGAAATCAGATACAATATTCTACTGCCTTGAGTTTTAAAATTTGTATGCTTAAAGTAAAATTCATTAAAAGTAACATAAACTTGGAAAATATTGTTCCCTGCACAGTAAATTCACTGGGAATGCATGTTCTACTCACTTCTGTAAACAGAATTGCAAAGCTTGATCTTTGGATTTTGTATCTAAATGTACCATATCGTGATGGTAGATTATTGTGTGAAGTAAAAGACTCTGCTGTATCTGTTATGATGAAATAGCATTGGGAAAGGCAATGGTAAGAATTAAATTGGGAAGCTGGTTACTTTTGCGATATAAATCCAAATTTGATATGCAAGAAAGCAAAGGAAATACTGTTCCAGAGTTTACTCTCATTTTTCTTTGACTTCCCTCTGGAATTTCTTTACCAAAGGGGAAAAAACCCCAAAAATCAAAACCACAACCTCCCCCTCCAAACAATCCCACTTCAAAACAAACAAACAAACAAATGAACAAGTCAAGTGTTTTTTTGTTCCTGGAGGTGGTCAAAAGACTCGTAGATGTGGTGCTTAGTGATTTGTTTGATTTGGTTAAGTTGTGGACTTAATATTGTTGTTAGACTCAGACCCAATGATCTTAAAGGTCTTTCCCAACCTAAATAATTCTATGAATTTTGCTACTTAGAGAAGGCAAATATTTAATAATGACACTGAAAGTTATCTTCCTTTAGCTTCAATACTAGTATTATTTCTAAATAAAAACATCTATATTGTAGAAAAAAGAACAGTTATTTTAGATGTTTATATGATACATTTGGATCCATTAAAAGGCTTGATGTTTCAGGAACCACTAAAATACACCTTCTCTTGGTCTCTTCCATCTTGTCGAGGTTTTTCTCTGTATAAATTGTTATGCAAATTTTCTTTAAAAAAGATAAAATGTAGGAATTCTTTTTCTTCATCAATAAAGTTGAGGCTGATTAGATAAATGCAGATTAGGAATCCAACAAAATAATTGTGTTCTAATTGTAGCAGTTTGTTGGGAATATGAAGTTGTGACTATCCTTACTATCCATTGAGATGGTAAGAATTACATGCTTCTTGAATAAATACATTGAGTGTGAAAACAGCTGTATTTGTACCTGTGCTGTCACTATGATCAGTCATCCAACTTGAAAAAACGCAGTAAGGATAAGATGATCAGTCATCTAATGCTGATTGGTTTTTTATGAGATAACCTGCATTCAGCTCCCAACCATATATTTAAGCACTACAGATGCTTCTCCTCTCTTTCTGGCTGAAAAAATAATTCAGAGGACTTACATGGCATCTTATTTAGTAGAGAGAGCTTTTAATAGAATAATCTCTGAACCACTGACTAGTAAAACTGCTTTCGCCATCCATTCGTTGTTGTTTCTACTTTTGTAGTACTTTTCGTTTGTACTTTTTTCTCTTCCATGCTATGAGCTTCCATTTAATCAGAGGATGAGATATGTATTTCTCTTCCAGTAGAAGTAGAAATAATTAGTAGGATAAAGTTATTGATTAAAATTAGGCATCTAAGCTGTGGATGTCTCTGTAGATATAGACATAGAAGTTTCAGGTCAGCTGAATTACTTCTAGGTGTTTCTATTAACTAGGTTCCTGTAAAAACTGTTTAGATCTTAACTTTTAGGCACTGAAGAGTTACAGGAAGTTAATTTCATAGGTTCTGCCTGCTGGTGTTTATTTGGCATCCTTTTAAAATTATAGCTTTATCAGAAAAACAATCCTAACTTCTTTATCTGGTGTATGTTAATGTGCTGCAGCATAGTTTTCCTTTTTCCTATTTATGTACCCAACTTTCAGGAGACCCGTCTCCCTCCGTTTTCTTCGGCTGTCTTGATCGGCCTTTCTGAACCTAATGACCATGTTTGCTTGGACTTAAACCCACCAAAAACAAACTCAGGAAGACCATTCTTTGGCATTTGGGTTTCTTAGTCTCTCAGATAAAACAGTATGTGACCACTTAATCCATTCATCAGTAATACAACTTTTTTATTCTTACTTCTACAACAGCAATAAGATTCTACTTGCTTACTCTCTCCACAGCTCTCTATATAACGTATGAGTACTTCATAGTAATTAATGAGCTTTGTTTTCACAACAAAGTATGAAGCATGGTATTACCTTTTTTTTTTTATCTCATAGGAAATCAATGGCCAAACTTGTCATTTAATGTAGATCTCTTAGATTTTTTTTGTTTGCTGTCTTATTCCCTAGAACCATTTCAGTGTGATACGCAGCAGTCTGTGGTGCACTTTCATTTGCAGCTGTCAACTCCTTGTGTCATATGTGGACAAATGCTGCAGTGGACAACTGAGTGGTGCCACATTAAGATGCCCTTTTGCTGAAGTTTTAGTGTTGCTTCTTGTCCTTTGTACCTTGCTGTATTGATTGTCATCATTGTTTCAGTGTTCAGTTCTTGCTTGGGATTTTTTTGTATTGGTCTCCATTTTATTTCTGTGGTTTCTTATAGTCTTTATGATCTTTCTGTTTCTATGTGTTCAAGTAAACCACCTGTCCACTATGCTAGATTGCTCATTAATTCTTCCTTAATGTTCTTCTCATCTCCTCTTCATGTCATTCTCCTTTTCTGCCTTTTTGTAGTGTAATCTCTTGTCATGATTTTGTAAAGTCCTTTCTGCATAAGCTACAAGTAAGGAAAAGAAGATGATTGTTTAAAGTATTTTATGTAAAAAGACTCAATATTACAAATAAACAAATGTTTATTTAACATGAAACCAGCTACACCTCACTGCAATTCTCCACCTCCTCTGTCATTCTTACTCATTAGGATTTAATTGGGCACAGCCAGTTGCATCTTCTGGAAAGAACTGTGTCCCAAAATACACAAGAGATTTATTAGAGATTTTCTTCACGCAGTCCCGTGTAGGATTGCAGTCATATCTAACAGAGCAGTACTTCTTCTGAAGTTATTGATCATGTATCAAGTGATAGTAGCACTTTTTTAAAAAAAATATATATTTTACTGAATTAATGTGAAGGCTCTAGAATTATGAGCCCCTTTGAGAAGCATTTACATGCACAAAATGCAAATTCACTCGGTGACTGGGGTTACTGAGTGGATTCCACCAGAGGGAAGTAATCTGGAGCCATACCTATGGCTCTTTTAAATATGAAAAGCACAGTTTTTTTACTTTATGAAACTTTCATGGAGAGATATTTTCCAACTGGCAAGCTGTCTTTGCTGCATGGTTTAGATAATATTCCTAATTCAGTGATGTGTTGTTTTTCTAGAGTAATATGTGAAATATAACATCTGAGTTTAAAGCTGCAGGGTATTTTTAAAATAATAATGATAAAAAATATATCTACATCAAGATGAAAACTGTTGTAAAACTAAAAAAACAATATTAGCTGTGAATGTAAATACAATTTTAAACATATAAAGTCATATATTTTGTATCAAGCATTGCAAAATTAGCTTTGATTTGTAGCTCTGATTAACCTAGTAAATAGAAGTATGATAATGAAATATCCCGGGTTTACTTGAAAACAAGTCTGAGCCTACTCTAGATTTTATTTAAAAAATGCTGGTTTTTTTCTTGACAAAAGAGTTCAGAATTTTTCTGGCTTTTCTTCTCATACTGCACGTTCCAAAGTGGCAGAATATTTGCATTTATTGAACAAACAAATACAGTGTTTTTATGTAACTTGCATCTCGACAGCAGAAGCATTTTCTCTGCAAGTCATTGTGCCAAGAGCTGCGTGTTTTGTCTGATAGAACCCTTGGTGGGGAGATGGCACCTAATTAAGATCAATTGGGAGGAAGGTCTGCAGCTGGGAAAGGACGCATGAGGGTTCAAAACAGGTATAAAGAGACCTTTCTAGCAAATGGAAGAGTGGTGCCAGGTTTGTGTGAGTCCAACCTGACTGGCAGTTGTAGGACTGAAAAAGCAAAACTGCATGTAAAGACCTACACGGACAACAGGAATGGTGGGGCAGAGACTGCTTTCCCTGCTACGTGCCTTCCAGCAGACACAAATGTTGTCTTGTTTTTTGGAACATTATTCTGATGATACAAACCTTTAGAAATGTACCTGCACATGGAATTCTATCTCAGTGCTTTGTGTACTGTGCTTTGGGCACCTCAATACAAGAAAGACATTTAGGTACCACAGCGAACCCAAAGAAAGGTAACGAGGTTTGTGAAGGGTCTGGAGAACAACAAGCCTTATAAGGAACAGCTGAGGGAGCTGCAGCTATTTAGTCTGAAGAAAGGCAGACTGAGGGAAGGCCTTATTGCTGCTCACAACTACCTGAAAGGAGGTGGCAGACAGGTTGGTGTTGCTCTCTTCTCACAAACAATGAGTGAGGGAATAAGAGACAAATGTTCTGAAGTTGTGCCAGTGGAAGTTTAGTTAGACAGGAGAAAAATTCTTCATTGAAAGGGTCATCAGGCAATGGAACAGGCTGTCCAGGGAGGTGCTGAATGATACAGAGACATGGTAAGACAGCTCGCATGAGGGAATGTGGTCATGGAGGGCTGTGTCCTTTTCAGGAGCAACAGTTCAGCAAGGTGAGGTGGTGGAGTAGCTCTTTATGTGAAAGAGCAACTGGAATGTATTGAGTTCTGCCCAGGGGTGGATGAAGAGAGAGTTGAGAGTGTGTGGGTGCGGATTAAGGGGCAGGCTGGCACGGGTGACACTGCCGTGGGTGTCTGTTACAGGCCATCAGAGCAGAATGAGGAAGCCGAGGCCTTCTACAGGCAGCTGACAGCAGCCTCACAGCTACAGGCCCTGGTTCGCATGGGGGATTTTAACTACCCTGAAGTAGTTAAAAGGCTGAAACTCCTACTCCACCAGCCATCCACAGTGCAGGAGGTTCCTCCAGTGCATTGGTGACAACTTCCTGATACAAATGGTAGAGGAGCCCACTAGGAGAGGAGCGCTGCTGGATCTTGTACCCACCAACAAGGAAGGTCTGGTTGAAGCAGTGAAGGTTGAGGGCAGTCTCAGCTGCAGTGACCATGAGATGGTGGAGTTCAGGATCTCAGGGGGCAGGAACACAATACCTAGCAGAATCACAACCCTGGACTTCAGGAGGGCCAGCTTTGGCCTTTTCAAGCAATTGCTAGGGGAAATCCCATGGGACAGGGTACTGGCAGGTAAAGGGGCCCAAGATAGCTGGTTAACATTGAAAGACCACTTCTTTCAAGCCCAAGATCAGAGCATTCCAACAGGTAGGAAGTCAAGGAAGGGAGCCAGAAGACCTATGTGGTTAAACAGGGAGCTGCTGGACAAACTCAAGAGGAAGAATAAAGTCTACAGATCATGGAAGGAGGGGATGGCCACTTGGGATGATTATAAGACTCTGGTGAGAGAACGTAGAGACACAATTAGGAAAGCCAAGGCCTCTTTGTTTTGTAGCTATCATACAACATACTTAATATATTTGAAAATGAATTGACCTGACTCATATTTTATTTGTTTTAATGTAACAAATGAATTATGCTCTGAGAAATTTTGTCTTTCACACTCCAGTGTATGACAAAAATAATGCTTACAGTTAAAACACACACTTTGTGCTGTAGTGAAGTTTTGGAGAAATCCTATAATAATATAGTACAGTGTCTCATCCTTAGTACATTCGGAGGAGGAATAAGGAGGAAAACGATATTTTAATGTTCTTTGCTCTTATATCTGGTTTTCATTTTTTTTAATACAAAAGTACTAATTGTTTTTACTTCTAATAATAGATTTTCTAGTAATTTTGTGGTATAATTATTTCCATACCTTTTAGGGAAAGGCTCCAGTGTTTTTGCTGTTCATGTTCCTCTCTCACTTCTAGAATGTGACATTGTAATTTCTAACACTGTGGGTGCCATTCTTACAAAAATGAGCATTGGAGCTGATTGCCATTGTCTGTTTTAATACTAAGACTTTTTTTGCATTGTTCACTGAGAAATATGCACTTTTTAACAAATATCATTGGGAAACATACCAGGTCTTTCCATTCCAAGGTGTTATAGGTAAGTTTGAGTCCAGACCATAGGGGGAAAAGACATTCGTTTGAGCTGCCTACTGAAATTATAATGATTTGCCACAGGGAGCAGTAGTTCATGCTTTTTTTTTGTCTTTTTTTTTCTTTAGTATTCTGATTAAAAACCTAGGTGTCAGGTTTATAGTCTTTATTCGAATGTGTGAAATTCTTCTTTTCTCCCAAATGAATATACATTTGAGGCTGCAATGAAAAATACATGATAATGAAATATATGACTGCCCCAAAGCTATCTCCTACCTGTGAAACAGAGTTATGAAATAGTAATAGCAAGAGTGATAACTGTAGTTGTCAGTGTCCTAAAAAAGATGAGGATGTTCTTAATACAGCGAATCCTACCTTGAAGGCAAATCTGCACAAAAGAGCAGTGCTCAAAGTCTCCCCATGGAGGCTAAGTTTATGCCACATCAAAGATCAGAATTCAGCCCTAAAGCTAGTGATTCATCATTTTAATGGAAAATTCCTTCCTTCAGGATATTTTCTACTACTATCAGATGCATGAGAGATAACAATTGCTGTGAATGCATAGTGATTGTTTATTGGTAAATAAAGCAACTCCAAAGGCTGAACTTGTTATAGAATGTTTCTAGCATTTGAAGTAGTGATTTTTTTATGAAGCATTTTGTTGTCCCATTAGAGATAGAATTTCATATAAGTGTTTTGACATGACACTTCAAAATGTGTGGGTCATGGTGAGATTTTTGAGTGGTATGAAACAAAATGGTTTTGCTTGACACTGAAGGGTCTAGAGCACAAGTTTTATGAGGAGCATCTGATACAACTGGGGTTGTTTAGTTGAGAAAAGGAAGCTGAGCAGAGATCTCATTGTTCTCTGCAACTACTTTAAAGGAATTTGTAGACAAGCAGGGATAAGTCTGTTCAAAGAAGTGACAAGTGATAGAGTAGAAGAAAATGGCATCAAGCTGCATGAAAGGAGGTTTAGATTAGATATTAGGAAGAATTTAATTACTGAAAGGGTTATCAGGCATTGGAATGCATTTCCTGGGGCAGTGTTGGAATCGCCTTTCCTAGAGATATTTAATAGTTGCATAGATGTAGTGTTTAGGGATATGGTTTAGCCCAGGACTGTTAGTATTTGATTTATGGTTGGACTCGATGATCTTGAAGGTTTTCTCCAACCTAAACAATTCTATGATTTTATGATTCTGTGAATGAATCTGATGTTTTTATGTGATAGATTGAATTTGGAAGCCATTATCAAGAATGCTAGAATGGAGCACCTGATAGCTAAATCACTAGAATCTCCAAGTAGTGCTTTCATAAGAAGCTAAATTGAAGAAAAACTTTTGATAGATATGTTCTCTGTCAGATGAAGTAATGACCAAACAAACCAGTTATCATAAATGTCTAAATATTAGAAATACAAAATTTGTTTTACTATTCAGTTTGTAAATGGGACAAAGGAGATGCTCTTGTGTATGGGACAAAGAAGACACTCTGGAATCCCTGTTGTGGCAAGTGTATACGAGTATTATTGGTTGACTGTGAGATTAATGGGTAGTTTTGCTTTCTGTGTGTATCCTGAAGTCTTCTTCTACTTGGTGACATAATACCATGTTGTCTTACTTGGAGATACTTTCAGAGCGGTTTATGATTCCAAACAGGAAATAATCAATGCATTTGACTGTCTTGGAATTTTCAGAGATTTTCCTGTAGTCTAAGTGATATGACTTGTAGTTCCTTGCCTGTTCCTGATTGGGACCTAACTCCCAAAGTAAGAGCATTTCTGATCTGGCTGGTGCAGTCACAGAATCACAGAACATGAGGGATTAGAAGGGACCTCGAAAGATCATCTAGTCCAATCCCCCTGCCACAGCAGGACCACCTAGACCAAGTTGCACAGGAACACATCCAGGCATGCAGACTTGTTCACTTTTCCTGGCCTCTCATGAGTTGAGAATGGGGTAACCACTAAATTAGTGACATATAGTAGCTCTCCTACTTTCCCAGAAGGGAAAGGAATAAGAGAGAGAAACTTGTATTAAAAAAAAAAAAAAAAATTAATGAAATGGCAACAAAAAAAAAGAGAGGATAGTAATATTAAGAAGAAAATAATGATGCATATAAAAATATACAAAACCAATGTCAAACTCTTACAGAGTCTAGACTGGAATCAGTAGTGCAGACTAGATTCAGAATTCTTCAAACTGATTAAAAACAGAAGATTTGACACTGTTTGAAGAAGACGGCTTAAGCCTTGCAACCTCTCAGCTTTATACTGGATAGTCTTTGGAATGGAACACCTTGTTGGTCAGTATAGAGTCAGCTGTCCTGTCCTCTAATCCCCACAGGAGCAACCTTTTACTTGATGGCATCCTCATCATTGTACACAAGATTTAACAGTGACCCTGGTTTCTCTAGAAGTATAAGCAAGAGCCTTTCTTCATACCGATTCCTGGTAGTAACTGTCAACACCAAGTGTTATCACTTGTAGAAGCAGACACTCTCTGCACAGATATGCCTCCGAGTGCAGAAAGTGCAATTACTTAAAAGAGACTGAACTAAGAGAAGTTATTCTGTTGCAATTCATACCAGGACATTTGGAGAGTAGATAAAGAAGAAAAATAGACTGAAGAAGGTAACCAGATCTAGTATGACACACATATTCATTTGTAGCTCTTTGTAACTGGATGATCAGTCTGTTCTGTGAAGTTGTGGTGGGTTCAATATCACAATTAAAAATACAGGAAAAGAAAACAAAGCAGTTAGGTCTCAATGACATCTCAGATAGAATTTGCCTGAAAACGGATAGCTTAGGGAAAATGGAAAAGGGTTTATTAACTCTATGACTGTATAAAGAAGAAAAGGTTAAGCAAAGTAGTGCACATGCAGGGGGATTGGACTAGATGATCTTTTGAGGTCCCTGTCAAGCCCTAATGATTCTATGAAACTAGAAAATGTGTCACAAATGTCATCACATATTCTGAGAAAAATACAATGGGAGATTACTGTCATATCAGTCCTTGGTTTTTTTACATTAGAGACCTAGGGAAAGACCATGTCAGTCAAGTAGAGACAGGTACCACCCTCTCTACTATTCATGCATCACCACTGTCTGCAGACACAGTCACCCTTGACTGTCCAGACTGGTGAACTCTTCAATTCTTCAGTGCAGCTTTCTCCATCAAGACGCTCATCGAGCAGGCCTGATTCCTCAGCACCTAAACTTCATCCGTTGAGGCAAGAGACATGCTTTCAAACAGGACTCAGTCTCTGTCTTCCATGCCCAAGGTTTAAGGATTTTCGAGTCCTTCTGCTTTTTTCTGCTAAGCACAAAGGAATTCTCAGATGCCTCTCTTAATAAGGCTCCTTCTCTCCCCAATATTCGAGCATCCCCAACTTTTCTTAGTGGCAGAAATGACAGACAGTCTCTCTTCCTGCTGATCAGTGTTTTCTAAGATGGTGGTGATGACCACATGGCCCCGGCCACATGCGAGACTGAAGATGGAGACTGATCGCATGGCTGAGTTAGCAGGGGGCCCCCCACTCCACAAACGTGGCCAAGCAGGTTCCATGATGCTCACGTCTCCTTTCTCCTCCTGCCTCAGCTACAGGGGGAGAGAGAAGAATCCTTCAGCTCATCACGGGTCACTGAATGGCTGCTCTGTGCAGCCCCCTCTGTCCTGTCTCCAGTCAGGGAAGCAGGGTTGGGGCAGCAGAGCCACAGCAAGCCGCAGCTAGCCATCTTCCCTGCTGTCTGCCTGAGGCACACACAGGCCCCCCACCATCTATGGGAGGGCGATGGGGCTGTAGCCAGGAGTCGCCCCATCCCATCTCCCTGCCCCCTACCCTGGAAAGAGGGGAGGGGTGCTGGGATAAAGAGACAGACCTGGATCATCAGCCCTCTTCTATAGTGTCACCTAGTTCTCTTAAAGCAAAATGCACCTTTTTTTCCTCATGAAAACACAAATCTATACATCTGAAAATTCTGTTAATTTTCAGACTGCAACAGTTCATCCCAGGACATTTGGAGAGTAGATGAAGAAGAAAAATGGACTGAAGAAGACAACCATATCTAATATGATGCATATATTCATTTGTAGCTGTTTGTAACTGATGGTCAGTCTGTTCTGTGACGTATAAGGCTTTCTTGCTGTATCCAGGGTTATCCTTTCCTTCAGTTCTCTTCACTAACATCCCTACTTTGCAGTACTTGCCGTAAATACAGCAAAGCAGCAGGTCTTCAGAACGGAAGCCTCTCAGTTTATGCAAGGTCATTTACTCTATAGCTTTGCACCTGAGTCACGCCTTGAGTAGAGCTGAGTATGAAGCAATCTGGGATTAGCTTCAGAAATATTTCTTTCCCACATGGCTGTGAAATGCCATCTGTGCTTCTGCTTTTGTCTGGTGACTTGAAGTCTGTTTGAGGGTTTAGTGTTGGTATGTGAACAGATGGATTAAAACTACTCCTGCAGCTCTCTTTATGATGAGTATTGCAAATAACTTAATCCAGTGGGGAATCACATTGTCCAGACTCTAAAAAAATTTTGAACTCCTCTTCAGCTAATGTTTACAAAGGTATTTGGCTGCCTTTTTTTTCAGTTCTTTCAAAATTGAAAAACTGATGTGTTTCCTTTTCACTCTTTTACTTCTGTTTTTGTTTTGTTGTTTTTCTTCTGATATGCTTCTCATTTTGGGCAGATTATCCTTCTAAAGTTTTCATCAGTCTCTGTGAATAACTGTTTTTCTAATTTATTGTGTCAATAGGATTTCATCACACTAGTGTTTTAAAAGAATATACAAATGGTCTTTTGTATTGATAGTTTACTTAAGTTATTATAAGGTATATAAGTCTACAGGCAGAGCTTGTGGTTCGTATGTAACCCATAACTTTGTGCAAGGTTTAATATTACCTGTGGCTTTTATCTACCTAGATACAGCTGGTGCTTAACTAGCTGCATTATATTTACGTGAGCACTAATTAATGAGTGATGTTTGTACAGTGTTTTGGGCTGCATCAATGTTAGCTCAGAGAATCATAGGAAAAATAGCTTAGGAGGGCTTTTGGAGGTTCTGTAGTCCAACCTCTTTTCTCAAAGCAGAGCTTTACTGTTATTAATGTTGTTACTGACACAGAAGGTGGTACAAATTAAGAAGAAAGAGCAATAACCAATTAGCATGCCGCGGGATGTACAAAACCAGTATGACTGACGATAAGAACATACACGAAACAGGATCAGTTGATGGCTTAGCAAATCATGGCAAAGACAAATCAATCAGATGAAAAAAACCAAATTAATTAAATTTTCACATTCAGTTGGTATTATAACTAATTCCTAATGAAGCATTAAGATGATTTAACAGTTCTTGTTCTCCAGGGAAACGATCTTTAATCTGATGTGGGGGTGGTAAAAGGTAGGCAGTGTAATTTATTCCAATAAGAATAGAACTGTTCCTAGTTTGAAGTTTATTTGGGTGGTGCATGAAAAATGTAAATTAGCTAGCATTCGTTTTGGTCTTGAAATTGTAGATGACCAAGTGTTCTATGGAACTTTTGTCAACAATTAATATTTTGTTTTTCCTATTACACATTTGAGTAGTCCAATAGGAGGTGAATGACTTACATTTTGAAGTAGGCTATGAAGTTTAAAAGATTTTCTTTTTTTAGAATTGACTGGGCTTTTCTACTTGTAACATTTAAATCAGTTAGAATAAGATAGGTTTTCATTTCAGTATGACACTGTATTCGTAGTGTTGCCTAATTATATCATCTTATCCAGTCAAGCCTCTGTTAAAGTCAGTACTGAAGTAGGCAGTTCTGTGCAAGGCATGATAACTTAAGGGCAGTCTTGGTGAACACCCTGGTCCTGAATCCCAGAGTTTTCCCAGACGTGTAAAAGAGAACAAATGTGTTCTCTGCTGGTTCCTGAACTCGTGGCCAGAGTCTAGAACCCAAAAAGGATATGTACATGTTGCCTGAACCTTCAGGAATGGAAGAACTAGGAACCACTGAAGCTAACTGGACATATACAGGTCCATAGGACCAGGTGTGGTGGATCCAAGGTTACTGATGTCACTATGAGGCAGCTCTCCTTGAAACACTGTGGGGATAGGGAGAGATTATTGATGACTTCAGGATGATGAAGTGTCACACTTACCTTCAGGAAGATAAATATGTCTTGTATGTCTTACGTGCTTAAATATTTAAAACAGATATTTTATTTTACCTGACATTATAGTTAAGAAGAAAATAGGAGATGACAGAAACAGATTCTTGCATACTAATGTTACTACAGCAGGCTTTATGCAGCCTTGCTGTGAAGGTCAGCTGTAGTCTGTGACAATGAGAAAAGAACATAACATTGACTTATGGTCTGATTATTAAATAAGAAATTGAGCCTTCAACAAATTCCAAGTCACTAAAATGTCAATTTTAGGAAAGACAAGCCAATAGTACATGTCTGTTTAAAATAAACTAATGTTAATTGCTAATATGCTTAGGTTACTTCAGATTTTTGGCTACACTCACTTTGTGTGGTGGGTTCAAGACCACAACTGAAAAAGGAAAGGAAAAGAAAAAGCAGCTAGGTCTCAATGAGATCTTGAATAGAATTTGCCAGACAATAGATAGCTTAGAGAAAATGAAAAGGGTTTATTAAATCTGTAACTATATACAGAAAGAAGAAAAGGAAAAAAAAAGGGTTAAACAAGTTAGTGCACACAAAACAAACACTCTGTCACAAATGCCATCACATATTCTGAGAAAAATACATTGGGAGATGACTACCATATTGGTCTCTGGGTTTTTACATTAGAGACCCGGGGAAAGCATGTTAGTCAGGCACAGAGGCTTACAACTACCCTGTCCTCTATTAGTTCTGAGACACCTTCCAGGTTTCCTATGAGTCATACATCCTAGTCTGCAGATGTCAAGCCCTTGGCTGTTCCAGACTGGCAAACTCTTCAGTTCTCCAGTGTAGCTTGTCCGGCAAAATGCTGATCGTATAGGCCTGATTCCTCAGAACCTGAAACTTGAATTCCTTGATGCAGGAGATGTGCTTTCAAAAAGAATCCACTCTTTTTCCTTGTCTAAGGTCTAAGGATTCTTGAGCCCTTCTTCTTCCTTCAGAACAGACAGTTCAGCTAAGCACAAAAGAATTCTCAGATGCCTCTCCCAAGGCTTCTTCTCTCCCTAATAGTGGAGCATCCCCAGCTTTTCTCAGTGGCAGAAATTACAAACAGTCTCACTTCCTGCTGAACAATGGCTCAAAAATGGCAGCAGCCAGCTGCATGGCCCTGGCCATGTGCAGATCTCAAGATGGCAATGACGCCATGGCCGGAGTCAGCAAGGGCTTCCCCCATGCTGCAAATGTAGCCAAGAGGGTTCTGATCCCAAATGATCTCTGCTATCTTAATAATGTTTTTTTCAGTCAGAAATTAAGAAAATAGTTTTATTGTTTTCAAGAAACTATAATTGTCTGAGTATGAGATTTAAGACACACTCATAGATGTAACATGAACACTTTCAAACAGAAGATGGTTTCCAGAAATTTGCATTTCTGTTTTGAAAGTCTCTCCATCAGAATAAATTAGGAAAACCCAGTCCTTACCTGTTTCTCTAAAATGTGTTTCATGAAAATGCTACAGGAGTGCCAAATTTCCATAGAATTGTAGAACTCTTTGGGTTGGAAGTGACCTTTAAAACTCATCTAGTCCAACCCCACCTTGCAGTTAGTAGGAATATCTTCAGTTAGATCAGGCTGCTAAGAACCTCATCCAATCAGTTGAATATGTTCAGGGATTGGTCTCTGGGCAAACTGCCCATATCTCACCACTCTTCTCTGTCCTTATATGTACTCTAAATCTACCCTCTTTTAGCTTAAAATCATTACCCATTGGCCCTATCACAACAAACCTTGCTAAAAGGTCTGACCACAGATTTCCCCAGAATTATGCCTGATAAACTAATGGCATCAAGGATTGTTTTATTCATGAAAACAAACTCATGGTGTGCTAGATTTTGTAAACAGGCTGAGATACCAGGAAAAAAAAAAACAAACCAACTTCTGTTTGGTATATATATAATAATTTTGTGAGTACCTAAGAGTTCTGGTCACAATCTGTCAGCCATGAAGGTCAGTTAAATGAATGAACAGGCTGGATTTTGAACTATTCATAAAATAATGTAGTTGTGTGTGCAGCAGTGTTTGGTTCATACTGATGTTATTCATTTGGCAGAACACTGAAAATAAAATTACTGCTATCAAATAAATCCTTTTTATCTTCTGAGATTTAAATACTCATTGTAGAGTTCCATTCATTTTCTTACTGACATACCAATCGATACATTAGAGTCATATGGAAACACTAAAGAACTCGAACCAACTTGTGTAGAATATAAATAAATGGGTCTTGAGCCTGACATAGTGGTGATAGTTGCAAGTTAAAAACTATTTCCTTACATTGGAAGCTACTCAGACCCTATATATACTTTTATATTTATATTATTATGTTTATATAGATAAATAAAAACACATATTCTTAAGTTTAACATCTCTCTATTGTCTAACAGATAAAGTAAGAATATTTAACTTCTGAGCCAACTGTTTCCTTATTTTATTTGTATCTCTCTTGGTTCAGTTTTATTCTTTAGGAGCAGTCAGAAATTCTTAGTGTAGCAGAATGAAGAATGAAGTCCTCCACTGACACACAAACAAAACCAAAGTAAAGTGTTTTGCAGTTCTGTCACAACCACTTAAATGCCCTCAGCAGTTTTTCCCTATCTGGAAAATCTCATCTATCAAAAAGGAATTTTAAAAAGTTATCAGAAAGCTCATGTCCTCATCTAAAAATCTGTGAAAGTGCTGTGGCTATATGTGCTCTACCTGCCTCTTCAAAAATTAACTCGTCTGTATCTTGTCTTTGGAAGAGTTGTTCTCATGCTTTGCTTGCTGCAGACATACCCCCGAGCTGCTGGCTTCAAGAAGTATCTTGTTTTACCTTCCCCATCATGTCCAGCTGTGACTTGTATTTCCTGTATGTGTTTAAAAATTGTGTATATATGTATATATCTTAGGGACATGATTTAGCAGTGGGCTTTTCAAACCTAAACAAATCTGTGATTCCATGACTTGTACAGAGTAGGCCTGGGAGAGGACTAAGAAAAGCATAGATGGACACAATTGCTAAAAATTTTACATTTACAAAAATTTTACAACAACAGACAAAGCTACAACTTTTGGAAATCTGTAGGGAAAATCAGAAAGGAATGGCAGAACAAGAATTGTGATGTTCCTAACACCATAGGGATAGTGGTGGGTTGTGCAAAACACAGTCCTTGGATGTTTAGGGAAATGGACAATACTAACAACCAATTAATTTATATTTTACATAAGCAGACAGATGCCATTGGTTCTTGCTGGATGTCAATTCAGAAATTAAAAAACCCTCAAACTTAAAAGACATCTACCTTCTATTCTTTTGTCTTGATGCTAAACCTGTTCTGATGTTTTGAACAACTTCTACATTGTTCCTTAAGAATCTGCCTTCAGAAAACAACTGAAGATTGCTTCAGCATGATTGCGGGTTTGTGAATTTCATTTATTGCACTTTTAAAAATGAATGCTATGTTTCTGATCTTCAGTTTTCAAGAGTTTCAATAAGCAACAATAGAGTAAGATTTGTATTTGTAGAAAAAATATTTCTCATTTCTACAGTATATCCATGCTTTTCATTTAAATGGACTTTTATTAGTAGATCTCCAAGACCTCCTCACCTTCCTGCAGCTGTGTTGATGACAAGTAACAGAATGCTGTGGAAAGGAATCAGGGTATGTTTGATTGCATGGAAATGGACAGCTAAACTACGTCAAAGATTCTTGAAATGACCTTGTTTCATTTAGGTTTAATGATTATTTCGATATAAATATGAGAAGGAACTTTACAGTGAGGGTGATGGAGCACTCGAACAGGCTGCCCAGGGGGATAGTGGAGTCTACTTCTCTGGAGACATTTAAAACCTCCTGAATATGTTCCTGTGCGACTTGGTCTAGGTGATCTGCTGTGGCAGGAGGATTGGACTAGATGATCTTTAGAGATCCTTCCAATCCCTAATGTTCTATGATTCTGTGACTATTTGCTTTTCTGTATATATCATCCAGTGATACTTCTTGGTTTCCATTTAGCTCATGTACATAAATCAATTTATGCTCACAAAGCCCTTGAGAGGTGTTCTTTTAATTCTGCTGTGTATTTGGCTTATGAACAACAGAAAGTAATCTCAGTTTATTTTAGATCTTGCCAAAAGTGATTTAGACAAAGAACAGCTATAGGGGAATCCACTTTACCTGAATTTTAGCTGCTATATCAATTTCCCTTTATTCTGATGGTGAACAGCAGACGCACGAGAAAACTATTTAATTATTTATTTATTTTCTGGGAAAGCCTTAGAATGGCACAAATGTGAATGGCACAGAGAAATGGATTTTATTTGCCTCACAAGGGAGGGAGGAATAGGTCTGCAAATTCATTGCAGAGAAATGAGTGAGTTATTTTGCTGACTGTCAGTGGTAGGTAACAATGCAATTCAATAACTGAAGGCCAGGTTTGAATAGATAGAAAATTAATCTTCAGCCACCATCTCCTGTGGGATTTTCCTGCACCAGTATTGATTGCATTTCAGCTCCCGACTTGAGAGAGAAATTGGTTAGAGTTGGATTTTAATTATATTCACATACTGTGTTACTTTGGTTCCAAATATGTGTTTTGCTACTTTCCTGAAAACAAAGTTTAACCAGGTATTCAAGCTGTACCAGCCAGTACCACAACCTGTCAGGCCTTTGAAAGAAATAAAATAGATTCTTCAAAAACCATTTTTTTAGGAGTATTTTTCAAATGTAAGTTTAGGTTATTTGAAATGTATAAATTTTACAAATGAAAACCAGACTTTTATTTCACGTTGAAGGATCTGTTCTAAACATGGGCTCTGTAAAGACTGGCACAGAATTAATCTTGCAGATCAGGAAAGAGTGGCCCAAGTGACTGCAAAACTAATTTGTCAGTAATATTTTTGATGCTTGCCTGTTGCATGCAGAACTAGTTCAGACACTTTGAGATTGTACACTAAAATTAATACTGTGTGAAGGAAATTCGATTTCCAGATGACATGAAGGATTTTGCCATTTGGTGTCTGTGGTGCTAGGGGTAGGTACATGTCTTGTTTCAGTGTCTGAGTTGCACATTCAGAGATTACTCCCAGAAAATGTCATCGATAGGGATGCAATATCTTCAGTTTCTTTACGTTGTTCTGGTGGATCCACAACCCTGCATCACTTAAATTCAGTAGTAGTTCTAGATTCATACTCAGGTTTTGGTATCATAGAATTGTAGACTCAATCATAGAGATCATTGGGATCAAAGGCATCTTGTAAGATCTTCTAATCTGATCTCCCTGCAGTGAGCAAGGGTATCTTCAACTAGGTCAGGTTGCCCAGAGCCCCTTCCAATGTTCCATGAAGGTTTCCAGGGATAGGGCATCCACTAACTCCCTGAATAACCTGGACCAATGTTTCACCACTTTCATCCACTCTGAAACTACCCGCTTTCGGTTTAAAACCTTTATGCCTCATCCAGTTGCCAGAGGCCTTGGTGAAATGATTGTCCTCCTCTCTCTTAGAGACCCCGTTTAAGTAATGAAAGGCCACAATGAGGTCTCTCCAGAGCCTTCTCTTCTCCAGGCTGAACAACACTGACTCAGCCTGTGCCAATAGCAGAGTTTTTCCAGCCCTCTAACAGCTCTCCTGTGGACCTGTCCAAGAGGTCCTCAGGTTTTCTGCTGAGGACTTCAAGACTAGATACAGGACTCCAGATGTGGTCTTGCCAGATTGGAGCAGAGGGGCAGGATCACCTTCCTTAACCTGCTGGCCACATGTCTTTTTCATGCAGCCCAGGATATGGTTGGCTCTCTGGTCTGCAAGTGTGCATTGTTGGCTCATGTCCAGCTTTCAATAACTGCTCTTCTCTGCAGAATTGCATTCAGTTCCTTCGTGCTCCAGCCTGTACTGGGTTGCCCTGATCCAGGTATAGAACCTTGTACTTAGCCTAGCTGGGCCTCATGAGGTTCACACAGGCCCACTTCTCCAGCTTGTCCTAAACCCTTTGCACAACATCCTGTCCCTCTGGCATACTGATTGCACCACTCAGCTTGGTGGTATCTGCAAACTTGCTGAGGGTGCACTTGCTCTCACTGTGTCACTGAGGAAGATACTTGTGGTTTAAACCCAACTGGCTACCAAGCACCATGCAGATGCTCATAAGCTCCTACAGTTCTGGGGCAGGCTTAAGGGTTGAGACAAAGGACAGGGAGTGGTCACTCACCAGTTAGAATTACAGGTAAAAGACAGACTTGGTGACAATCAATTCAGCTTTACCCCTCCTTTCTTCCATGGCCCATCTCTGTTGCCTCCTTCCCCCCACAGTGGCAGAGGATGGTGGTTCAGGCCAATCTCTGGCCATTCTGTGGCTCATTCCTCCTGAGGAAAAACTCCTCAAATTCCTTCCCCATGGCAATGTTCCCCCCAACCAAAAACCTGCTTTGCCCAACCATTTTTTCCCTCTTCTTTAATTTGCAGAGGTGCTGATTAGCTCAGCCCTGGCTAGAGATGGGTCCAAATCAGAGCTGGGTTGAGCGATGTTTTCTTGAAGTTTCTTCAGGTTGCCCCACTATCTTCCCCACTACTAAAACTCAGCTGTACACAAACTATGTAATATTAAACAGCACTGATCCTAGCTCAAGACCCTTAAGGGATACCATGTGTCAACCAGTCTCCATTTGGACACTGTCGACCACTATCCTCTGGATGCGATCATCCAAGCAATTTCGTATCCACTGAGCAGCCTTCCCATCAAACCGTATCTGTCCGATTTAGAAAGAAGGACATTGTAGGGGACTATGTCAAAGGCTTTACAGAGGTCCAGACAGATAACATTCATAGCGCTTCCCTTGTTCACTGATGTCATCACTCCATCGTAGAAGGCCACTATATTGGTCAGGCAGGACTTGGCCTTGGTAAAGCCCTGCTGGCTGTCTCAGATCACCTTCTTGCCCTCCATGGAGGGCAGATTGGTAGTTCTTAAGATTCTCCCTTGTACAGTTTTAATATCTATTATCCTGTAGTATGAACCACCCTTCTGTCTTACCATTCTTCCTCCCTCTCAAATATTTTTTTTGTGGAAAATCAGTTGGAAGAAAACTTTCTATACTCATACAGGTGTTTTGTTTGTATTGTGTGGTTTGATGGTTCCCAATTCTTTTCTGAAATGTTCTGCAGAAGCATTGAGAGTTTGTAATCATTGGTACTTATTTAAAAAATAAGTTTTGAGTTTTTTTTATAATCAAATGTCTTTCTGGCAGGAGAAAATATTTTCTCACATGAACAATTGATCATTTAGATTACATTTGCAGAATTAAACAAACTCATTACTTTGAGCAGCATGAAACCAAAAGATAACTTGTGAAAAGAACTGCAGAATTTGTTGAGTGTAAAGCATTCTGGGTCTGGCACAATAAAATCCTGTGTGATAATGTAGAAGAAAATATCCACCAAAGACCTCTCAAAAATTCAGCCAAATTAGATTTGCCTGAAGCTATTATAATGCTGTCAAATCACAGAACCCATAAACTGCTCCAGTTTACACAGTTTACACAGTAAGTTGTAATGGTTTTGGTGGGGTAGACTTGTCTGGCTGTCAGTGCCCACCCTCATCTTCTCTATCACTCTTCTGTCTATTACCCTCTCTCCTCAGCAGGACATGGATGTGAAAATAAGATGATAAAATAATAGGTCAAGATAAAGGCAATTTAATGATGAAAAGTGGAGGCCACACATGGAAGTAAAGAAAACCAAAAATTTTTATTTTCTAATTCCCATCAGCACTCGGATGTCCAGCTACTTCCTGGAAAGCAGGTCCTCAGTACATGTAGTGGTTTCTTCAGAAGGCAAATGCATTAATAGGAAGTGTCTCTTCTTGTTTCTTTTAGCTTATATTGCTGATTATAATAGCATATGGTGCAGAATACCCCTTTGGCCAGCTTGGCCTAGCTGTCCTGGCTACGTTCCCTGCCATCCTCTTGCCCAACCCTAGCCTAGTGGCTTTTGTGGGGTTGAGATGGAGACACAGCCTTCATGCTATGTAAGCACTGCTCATCACTAGCCGTAACCCTAGTATGTTAGCAACGTGTTTCTAGCTACAAAGCATAGCTGTGAGTGCTGCTTTAGGAAAGTGAACTCCAGCTCAGACAGACCAAATGTGTGGGTTTACTTGCAGTTAGGTTTAAGAGAGTGGCATACTGGATCAAAACATTTCAGGCTGAATTGTCTAAATACATTCCAAAACAAAATGAAGACATTCCAAAACATCTAGAAAGCATCTAGATGTCGAATTTTGATATTTAGAAGTCCTCTGGCAACCTCCATAGCAGATAGACATAGATCATTAGCAGACGCTATCAAGCCCAACTTCCCTGCTTCAGCAGGACCATAGAATCTAAGGCAGGTCATATAGGAATGTATCCAGACAGGTCTTGAAAGTTTCCAGACAAGGAGTCTCCACAACCTCCCTGGGCAGACTGTACCAGTGCTCTGTGACCCTTGCAGTAAAGAAGTTCTTCCTCATGTTGAGATAGAACTTCCTGTGCTCAAGCTTACATCCATTGCCCCTCGTTCTATCAAAAGGCACAAGTGGAAAAGATTGTAATTTCCTTCTTGACACCCAGCCCTCATGTATCTATATACAGTAATTAAATCCTTTCGTAGTCTTCTCCTCTCCAGATGTGTCTGTCTTTTCTAATAAGGTAGGTGCTTCAGTCCCTTAAATCATCCCCATGGCCTTCTGTTGGACTCTCTCAAGTAGATCTCTGTCCCTCTTGAACTGGGGAACCCAGAACTGAATGCAATACTCCAGGTGTGGTCTGACTAGGGCAGAGTAGAGGGGCAGAAGAACCTCTCTTGAACACTCTTCTTAATGCACCCCAAGATACCATTGGCCTTCTTGGCCACCAGAGCACATTGTTTTTCCATGGATAACTTGTCCACCAGGATTGCAAGCTCCCTCTCTATGGAGGTGCTCTCCAGCAGATAACTTCCTAACTGTACTGGTGCATCTTATTATTACTTCCCAGGAGAAGGACTCTGCACTTGTTACACAGAATCACAGAACATTAGGGTTTGGAAGGGACTTCAAAAGATCATCTGGTCCAATCCCCCTGCCACAGCAAGATTACGTAGGTCAAGTTGCACAGGAACATGTCCAGGTGGGTTTTAAATGTCTCCAGAGAAGGAGACTTTACAGTGCTCTGTCACCCTCACTGTGAAGAAGTTCCTTCTTATATGTATGTGGAACCTCTTATGTACAACCATTATTCTTGTTGAACCTCTTTGCTTGTGTATGTTCAATTTATGTAACTGATCACTAACCCGGTTTTCACTGACCAGTGGAGAGTAGTCTTCTTCCAGGCTTTCTCTACTACCTCCAGGGTCTGGAGTTCACAAGGGCTGGTCTTAGGAGCAAAGACCAAAGCAAAGTAGTTATTCAGCAATTCTGCCTTCTCTGCATCCTTAGTTATCAGGGCTGCTGCCTCATTCAGCAGCAGGCCCACAACACTTTATCTATTCTTCCTTTCACTATTAATGCATTTGTAGAAGCCCTTCTTGTTCTCTTTAATTCCTTTGCCAGTTTTAACTCCAAAAGGGCTTTGGCCTTCCTTGTAGCCTTCCTACTTGTCCTAATAACTTCCCTATACTTCTCCCACTTGACAAGTCTCTTCTTCCACAAACTGTAAATTTCTTTCTTACAAGAAATTTTTAGGAACTCCTTGCTCACCCATGTCAGTCTCCTTGCACATCTACCCAATTTTTTATCCAATGGAATATACTTTCCTTGGGCTTGGAAGAAATGGTATTTAAAATCTGACCAACTTGCTTGAGCTCTCTTGCCCTGCTGTGTTTTAGCCCATGGGATTCCTGCAAGTAGATCTTTGAAGAGTGGAAAGTTAGTCTTGTGAAAATCCAGGGTTCTAATCCCATGTTTAACCCTATCGCTACCTTAACTCTGCCATGTCATTATTGTTGTCACCAAGGCTATTCCCAAACGTAGTGCCCCAAAACAGTCTGTATTTGTTATGACAAGCTCCAGCAGTGCACCTCTTCTTGTTGATTCCTCCACTAACCGCACCAAGAAGTTATCATCGACGCACTGCAAGAAACTTCTGGACTGAGTATGCCTATCTGTGTGGGCTTTGCAACAAGTATCAATATGATTGAAGTCACCCATGAGTACCAAGGAATGTGTCTGAGATACGTCACTGTGATCACTAGAACTATTAATGAAAATAATACCACACGTGTGAAAGGCAGCATGTGACCTTAGGTGGTCACCAGGATGGAGTTAAATACTGTGAAACGACTAACTTCTTCACATAAGATGCAATAGCTATGCAGCATGAAGTAGTCAGAATTAGTACCCACCTTCATTTCTTCTGGAAGTTTAATAGATCTGTCACATTCATCTCGCTGTAGACAGCCGTGTTGCAGGTTTCACATCCAGTGACTCACCCTAGGGCTGCTTACTTTCCTTTCAATGGAAAGTAGGAGGCCCTTCTAAGGTGTGATTGGTGCAATAAGAAAACAGGTGTCTAAGATGAGGAGAGTTTAACTCTAAAAATACCATTTGTCTTCATTCACTATGAAGGCAGCCTGGGCTGATGAGCTCAAAATTGAGCTATGCTGTTGAAAACAGTGGGTGCCAGTGGTTAGATCAGTTCTTTCCTTTGTGTTTACAAAGGAAGCTACCGTCCTGCAACCTATCTGAGAGTGCTGCTAATTTAGTGTAACGCTTGTCTGTAACCCCTTGAGGAAGCAGATGAGGAAACACATGCAGCTTAGTTAGATTACTTTCTGAGTAAGTTAAAGTTTAGATGTCTGTACTTTGATATGAGATAATAGACACAGTAGTGGTGTGTAAGGATAGCCTCAGTACACATATACCTAACTAATCAAATGGGTCCTTTTTGTTTAAAAGTCATGTAGGAAGGGACATGGTTTAGCAGTGGGGTTGGCAGAGTAAATGAATGGTTGGATTTGATGAGCTTAAATATCTTCTCCAACCCAAATCATTCTATGATTCTATTTTTCAAGTATAGCACATTTTCAAAAACATACGGCTCTGTAATATTGGAAATACAATTAAAATTGCCTACAGTTTCTGTCCTGAGTAATCATTTGGTATCATAGTTGATTCATTATTGATTTAAGGCCATGGGCCCTCTTGCTCCAGCTGCGGCTGTGCCTGGTAAAGACATTAGATTGTAGACCTTTGACCTTCACTAGCTCCTTGGTTTTCACACTTCATGAAAGTTTCGTAGTGGAGATAGACACAAACACTGCTTTTCAAAATCTTCTATAGAGTAGTACAAGTAACTGAATGAATTAAGAATGAAGAAACTGGGGTGCAGATAGGTGAGAGAGGATAGGAACCCAAAACAGACACCTATGTGTTTGGGAACCTTTCCACTCAGTAGTAGAGGTTCTAATGATTTAACTTCCTTTCTTAGCTTGTATGTGGACTATTGATTCTCAAAAATCTATTTCAGAAATCTATATTGCTGGTATTGTTTTAAAATTTGCCATTTACTATATCATGTATAGGATGATATATGCAGTAATTATAGTTAAGAACTAGTACAAATTGCTACACATAATAAGAAGTAATGCATTTGCTTTGCATATGGGTGTAGAAATTGCATGCACTGATGAACTTTCAGTGTGTAAGGTGTTTCAGTGTGTAAGTCTGTTTTCTTTTGTGGTTCTTCATCTCGATGAGTTGCATCGGGTACCTCATAATATAAAATAAAGGACACGCAAATATTTCTGGACCTGGAGCAAAAAGTATTGTTCATGCACAAATGCAAACTGTTAGCTTTCAGAAGAAGTTTATAAGCCTTTTATGTAAAAGGAGACAAATTGTTGCAGTTTGAGAACTGCTAGAATTTTCAGAAGTGCTTTCATGAAGAATGAAAAGTTTTTGTTAGTTTCAAGGGGAACCCTTCCCTCAGTTACCTGTCCTGGGGGAGGTGACACTGCCCTGGACCCTTCCCCGGACAGGTCTTTGTTCGCGCCCTTTTTGGAGGCTGTGGCGCTGAAGGTAGTACAGCCCCACTCGCACGGGAACGGGCGGTGGGGGGGGTGGGGACCGCGGCTTCCGAAGCAGCCGCGGCCCCGGCCTAACCCCACCGCCGGCGCGCACCTGCCGCCACGCGGTTCTGAAGCGACCGTGGCTGCAACTTGCCGCAGCAGCGCGCTCAGACTGAAGAAGCAAGACTGGTGCAGATTTGCCATCGCGACCCCCCACCGTGGACCGCCTTCAGCTTCGCGGTGAGCTGGGCTGCTACTCTTCCCCCTGGAGACAGGAGAGGGAGAGGAGAGGATCTTTGGAAGATCCTCTTGGCCACGTGTGGAGTGTGGGGGAGTGCGGCCCTGCTGACTCAGCCATGAGGTCGGTCTCTTACCTTGGATCCCGCAAGTTGCCGGGGCCATGTGTCTGGGCCGCCGCCATTTTGGAAAGATGATCAGCAGGCTTTTGGTCATTTCTGCCGCTGAGAAAAGACTGGCAGCGCTTAAGTTTTGGGGGAGAGCTCCTTCGTGCTTGGCTGAGGAAGGCAGGAGGACTCGGGAATCCTTAAACCTTGAATCCAAAAGACAGAGACTGGGTTGCTTGCATCCTGAGGGATGCAGGTGTGGGCGTTGAGAAACTCAGGCCATCCTGGACTGGCATGCTCTCTTTCCCAGGTCTCTTAAACTAAAAGAAGAACCAAGGCCCAAACTATACGGCAGGGGGGTTGGACTCGATGATCTCTTGGGTCCCTTCCAACCCCTAACATCCTATGATCCTATGATCTCCCATTATATTTTCCTCAGGTTGTGTGATGGCATTTATGACACAGTTTCTAGTTTGTGTGCACCGACTTGTGTAACCTTTTCTCCTATTCTGTATATAGTAATAGTGTTAATAAACCTTTTTGCAGTTGCCCTAAGCCATCCATTGGCTGATAAATTTGCCCGAGATGTCATCGAGACCTCACTGCTTTGCTTTCCTTTCTTTTATCTTAAATTGTGGTCCTGAAACAACCACACAAATATTAATTTAATTGTTTTTTGCATACTTAGTAATATTTTGCCCTTTACATTTATTTTCTTTACAAAGCCTGAAAAGAACGACACTGAATCTGGCAGCCAGAGAATCAGACCAGTATTCGAAGAAGATCCTGTTTTCCGACGACAGACATCTTACCAACATGCAGCAGTCCACATACCAACAGATATTTATGAAGGCTGTAAGTACTGTATGAAAAATGTGATTTTATTTTCATTCTAAACCCATTATTTTTGTCCTGTTCTTAAAAACAATGTCTACATAACATTTTTATCTCTATTTTTAGTACAACTTTCCTGTTACTGTCTTCTTTTTCTTCTTTCAGTTGTACTTCAGAGGTGTACATTATTAGGCAGAAGATTAATCTTCTGCCTAATAGTAAGAAGCATACCTAAACAGATCTATTAGGATTAGATCTGAGTTTCAGAAGTGGAACAAACAAAACTCTTAGATATTCTGATTTTCTTATCCATTCTTTCTCTATACTGTGTTCTCATTTAATGCAAACAATTGTTGACAGCTCTTCTTTACATAGTTTTGGCCTTAGGCAGGGATGAGTACTGAAAACATTTTTGAGTATCCCAAAAGCATATACTGTTCAGGCTGATAACATGCTGTGTGAGGTGCTAGTACTTATACTGCATGCTCTGCATTTCCAGAAGTACAGTAACAGATCAGCAGAGAATTTGAATAATTACTTTCTAAACTATTTAAAAAATAATATATACACACAAATACTGCTGAGAATTAATTGTATCTCAAATATAAATGATTAAGTTATATTTCAAGATTAAAATAACTTTCTGTGCTCATTATCATGAAAAAATGACATTTCAGCATTCAAAATTGATTTTGATTTTGTAAAAAGAAAAGCTAGATAGGATCGGTATTTTTGAGATTTTTTTTTTTTTTTAATTTGGGATCCTGTTTTCTAAATTGTGGTCTTTTTCATCTGTCAAAATCTCATCAGAGGAAAAAGACCCTAAAGTGACCCGAGCTTTTTAAAATTCATGGCCACAGTTGCACGCAGCTTATATAAATGACACAGGGATGAAAATGGAAATGTCAGTATAATGGGAGTGAGACTTGTAGGAGCTTGTGTGCTTCCATGGTGTGCTTGACTGACAGACCTAGAAGATTATTTTGGGATTCTGGCTTTAATAAGTGGTAAAATGCACCTTAATTGCAGGATTACCGGGAAGAGACAGGTCATTTCCCTGGCTTTTGTTTGCAGATAATTGATGCTTTGTTGTTAAAGTGTTACAAAAGCTACCGGAACATGATGGGAATATTTGTAAACACCATGTGAACTCTTTATATTGGACTGTCTGTCTTAAAACGTTCAGTTTAACTTTAAAATGGTATTCCTAAGGACAACCATGTCTCTTGAAAATACACACTAAGAAGTGTTGCTGTACAGCCTGTTACCCCAGAAATGCAGACAGGCTTTTGCTCTCATAGGAAAGGTACAATTTAGTATCTAACAAAATGATAACAGCAGAAAGAAATGTTCAGATTTTTGAGGCGAAGTTAACTGTACTTGCAGCTGACATGCTTCATGAGAAATTAATGGTTCTTTGGATGTGGCTATCATATTAACTTTTAGAGATGTGGAAGCCTCTAAAATTACTGGGAAGCCTGTCCTTCTGCATGAGCAAAATCATCTTGTGAGGTAGCTAAGTAACTCTTGGTTACAGATGGTGTTTTCAAAGATAGCAGCTTGAGAATACCTAAAACCCGCAGATTTCCTATCAATAAACAAGATCATCACCAGGTTTTATTTTTCAGTAACAAAGCTGATGTGTTATCTGAAACAGAGTGAGCAACAGATTTCCAAAACTACAGCTTAATTTTCTTTCCGCTAGCAGTGTTATCTACAATTATTATAACCCTAGAAAGACTGAGAGCTTATCTTGAAGACTGTTGCCATTTTTCTTCTCAGTCGTGCGTGCTAACCTCTCCTCTTTGGACACAGATTTTAGTGACCACTATAGTAGGAAGCGGTTGTACACTTTGAAAATGCTTTGCAATAGATCTGCAATTCATTGTCTATATCCCAGTTGGCTAGTGAACATTTACATAACAGATATTGCAACAAACCCTTCTAAGAAATAGTGGGTGAGACAGTTTACAACTTCTGTTACTTACAAGCCTGTTTTTTCAGTCTCAATTACATCACTGGAAAACAGATTTCATTTTTTCCTCTTTTAATCTCTGAGGTTTTGTAGGATACTTATCGGAATAAAGAATTGTTCTTTGGATGTCACAGAACAGTTTTCAATTACTAGATATTTGACTTGTGTACTTTTCCTTGAGATTGGTGTTGTATTGCCTCTTACAGTACCAGCTTATCTCTGAGGGAGAGATTATTATGATCAGAGCTGTTCCTAAAATTGAATTATCACTTGGATCTGTTGATCACTTTTTTCATGAGTGTTTGTTTTTTCTTTTCTGTGTGATTAAAAAATGTGACTCAAATATAAACTTTCTGTTACATGAAATCCTGAATATGTAAACCCACCCCCCTCTTAGGTTTTCAAAATTGGCAAGCTAGTTTAGCTAGTAATTGCCTAATGGTGCACCACTTTTCTATACCTGACCAACTAATAACTGCTACAAGATAAAATATTCATCCTACATATACGCTGACTTGCTTCGTTTGAAATATCATGATGAGTTTGTGAGGTAGTCCTTTTTATTTCATTATAGAAACCTCAGAATCACAGAATTTTAGGGATTGGAAGGGACCTCGAAAGATCTAGTCAAGTCCCCCTGACAGAGCAGGATCACCTCGACCAAGTCACACAGGAACATATCTAGGCAGGTTTTAAATGTCTCCAGAGAAGGAGACTCCACAACCTCCCTGGTCAGTAGTGAAATACCAGTTCACCATATGCAGATTATTGCTCTGTGGCTTGATTGCAAAAAGAAATCCTATGAAAGTTATTTTTGCTTTTCCCTGTATCTGTGATTAAAAGACTAGGGAATTAATTTATTTGCCTATTTGTGAAGATTACAGCCCTACTGCAAGAGAGACCCAAATTTGGCTTTTAGTTCACTGTTTTTCAAGAGTCTCTTTTACGATTTGAAATATAATCTGCTGCTGAAAACAGAGTGGACCCTCATGTTGTCTTGCTATCACATGCACTGGGAATTAATCATGCATTTCCTATTAGTAATAAAGAAGTCTTACTTCCAAATCCCTGTTAAAACTGTAGTGTGCTTATCCCTGAGTAGGACACGGTAACTGCAGGCCAGAAGTAAGAGGAAATCCTCAGCACATGGCAAGTGAGATTAATGTGCCCAGTAGATACCACCACATGTTGTCCTCACTGTCTGAGATGCATAATGCACCGTCTTCTGCAGTGGTTGCTCTAAATGTAAGCCCATACTGGTTTTAGGAAAGGTGTTGGGCAAAGCACACAAGTGAGGATTGCTGCTTATGCGTGTGGTTACTCCTGCTTTACTTCCTCATAATCAGAAACTGAAATACTGCTTCCATGTGTCGCTACTTCATTAGCAGTGAAGAGCTGATTAAAGTGTCAGGTTGACAGTAATGTGTCTTGAACACACTGACATCACTTTGAATGTGTTCAGACAGCTGCCAGCAAAAACCCAAAGCCTTCCCCACCTCAGAACCCACTGAAAAGTTACAAATTGTGTTGCAATTAATTGATGGTTGTTAAAGCTTAAGCAATCTGCTTGTTCATACCCTCTATTTATTGGGTGGGGGGGCACTCAAAATTTTTCTTCTCCTTAAAGTCTTCCAAGATCCGTATTATTTTCTGATCGCAGACGTGGTAGTGGACGTACATGTTATCATTGCAGTAGTATATCATATATGTAAATATTCAGGTTTTGATAAATTATTTTTATGTAACACTGGGGGGCAATCAAACCTTTTGGGGAGTAACTTGAAAATTCTGGTTTGATGTTACGGTGACTTTATCTTGACTGGAATGTTACCTCTCTGACTAGAGTTTTTGTGCTATTGAACAGCTTCTGCTTGGGTATCTCAGGCTGCAAACTTGAAAAGAAGTAGTATTCTTTGTGGAAAACACATAGCAATATTGTGGAATCAAACCATGCGAACAAGAATATTTGCCCTCCAAAGAAACACAAAGCAACTCTGTTATGGTTTGAATCAAGCACAAACTCCTAAAAACTAGGAAAAATGGCATTATTGTTTTTTTCAGGGAAGGCCTTGTACGTGGATGATAGATACAATGCAGTCAGGAATCAAGACACTGATAAAGTGTCGTGTAAATATTCTGACGTGCTACATCAGCATTCCTGAATGACAGAAGGTGTAATAAAACATTTTTGTATGTAGTATAAATAGCAATAACAGACAGATAAGACAGTTTTATTGTTTAAATGGCTTGGTTAAAAATATTTTAATATTAATGCTATTGATATATTTTGTTAATAGCTGGGAAACTAAATCTATTCAGAACTGTCTTCCTTACAGTTTCTTGCAAAGGATAAATAAATAATGTAGTCTTACTACAGCTGAGATAGAAAAATGACTGTGTCAAATCTCTGATGCTGCACGTGTGTTCACACCTTAAAGAAATTGGAATGTGTTATTAGGTGTGTCTCATGCAGCGGGCATGTGAGTTTGCTGTTTCTGCTAATTTATTTTAACAAACATATTTTCCATTATTTTAATCATGTGAAAACATGTAATGAGTGAAGTGGACCTTAAAATGAACTTTCAGAGCCAGACTGTTCTAAATACCAAATGGTATGGCTTGGGGTGAGTATAAAGCAAATGTTAGTTGCAGCTCAGTCCCCACATACTGCCTGATTGGTTCAATATTAAACCTGGAAGGAAAATACTCATAAAGAACCTTAAGCAAAGGACCCTAGGGTTGGTATTGCTGCTTATGTTCTGACAATTATAATATGGTTTTTCCCCCCAAGTAGCTTACTGAAGCTCTTTGAATTAAATCCTTTTAATTATGCAGCAAAAGTAAATAATTTTCCTAAGTTAATGACAAAGCTTTTCTGGCCTTCTGAATCCTGAGAAAAAAAATCTTGAACTGTGTTCTCCATCATGAGGTGGTACTTGTATTTTAGTATGGGGTTTACATTAGTTTTATTACATGGATAGTCTGGAATATCCACCAGGTGTTGAATTTACTGTGACTTCTGTCCTAAATTATGAAAATTTAAGTCAATAAGGCAAGATAGGGAAAGATTTCTTGGTCACTAAGGTTAATTTATTCCTCTTTGAAAGAATAAATTGGTTAGGTACTTGCTATTTGAAAGTACCAGCTGTACTATGTCGCAGTCGGGGTGGACATGCGACACAGAGTCCAAGACCAACGTGCAAATAGTCAAAGAAGGAGACAAGATCCTTCATTAACGCAGCTAGTTCCCTTTTATACCCTTTCTGCATGCAGGTGTCCTTATTTTATTGGTACAACACATCTATAAACAAGTGGCCATTGGCATTTCAGCTTCATATGCCCCTTGCGCCATCTCTGTGCTAAGCTTCTCCCAGTGAGGTCAGTTGTTCACATTTGTCAGATATTTCTGACTCCTTGTTCTCACGGATACACTTTAATCTGCCCAAGGTCAAACTCTTCTGCTTCAGCCAAAGGGTCTACGGACCTGCCGTAGGCCCCCACAGCAGTAAAGAATTGTCAATGTAGATTTAAAATATTCTGCCTGACAGTGATGTATCACATTTATCCTATTAAATCTAGGAAATGGTCAGTTTATTTCCTTTTATTTTGTTGTTCATGCTTTTTTTTAGAAAAGAAGGAAAGCTAAAAATTTTGAATTTGTGCTTTCAATAAAACAGCATAGTCCTTAGACATCATCTTAATCAATTACTGTGGGGATTTTTGCACAGTGACTCCTTCGGGGACCATTGACTACTAAACTTTCTACATGAGCTAGTTCTTTCAACCAGAATTTAATCTGCATGGATCTCTGTCATGATACAGCCTTCCTATGTACTCAAAGAAAGTAATCTATTATTTTTAAAAAAAAAATAATTTTGAAATCTCAGGGTTTTATCCAGAAAGGTGCCCAAATACCTTTCTGTTCCTACTTTTTTTTCCCTTAATCGTGTAATGTAAATCTGTCATAAAATGCGTGAAAAATAATTTTCTAGTAAATTAAATGCTGATTATTATTGTGGGTCTGCCTTTCATTGCAGATTCTTGACAATCAAATGTGGTGTGTATCCAGAATAATCTTGGACGTTATAGCAAGTCCTGAGATTACAGCGTCTGTTAGGCTGCTTGACTGAATAATAAATGTTTAAGCTGTGCACGCTGCCAAGATCTATTCCGGAGGCCAGATGATTACCACTGCTCTTCCATTCCTCCTGCAATATTTTCTCTCTTATGCACAGCTTGGAATAACAATTAGTATTGAATCCTCTTGTACCAAGAGGGGAAAGTTGGCTCTGCAATAGGATTGGCCATGTTCTTCTGTTAAAAATAGCTAATGCTGGCAGTTCTGTTTTGTGATACAAAATGCAAAGTAGAACACCGAGTATCAGTAGCTCTTTATTATTGGACGTACCAAAAAAGAAGAGATTTTAATCCAAGTTATTGAGAGAGTGACTCTGGTGTGTGAAGTTCTCCCTGTGTGGAAACTGGCACAAGGATCTTATATCTTGTAGATCTGATTGATCTTGTAGATTTGCACTAATAATACACAGGAATAACAAGAGTTTTTGTTCTTTAGTTGACCACACAGATTATGAGCAAGAAAATTAAATGTAGTATCTTCAGACTGTCAATTTTTTCACTTTGGCAATGTGAAGTATTTTCTATAGAACCACCTCTGTTCTTTTAAGATTTTTAGAAATGTGTTGGTGGTTTGTCTTCATTTTAATCTCTAAATGGTTTAATATTCTTATTATCAATAGAGTGCTGAAAGATTTCCCCCTGGAAAGAAGCCTGTTTTTCAGCTTTACAGCATTTTTTTAAAAAAATATTTATAAAACCCGTAAGTAAATAATTTGTCTTCCCATTTCAGAAGTCTTGTATTTTCACCCTGTGATGCCATGGCTGCAAGTATTTCTCCGTTGATGGATGCCTTGATATGAGTTACGATTTTTTTCATCCTTTACTGGTTAAAATTTGTGTCCCTAGGTTATTGGACTTTAGGATTATAAGATTCATCATGTAAGTAATGTAAACTCTAAAATCACTTCATTTGATTCTTTCAGAACAAAGTGAAATAAAGTAGAAATAGATGTGCAGAGAGATAAAAATTAAGATTCAAAGTATTTTATTCTGGAAAAGACTAGCTATCATAGAGGGTGTATTAAAGAGGCCTGCTTAGTGTACAAATACCTTAAATGCCTCTCTGTATCAAAAGTGATGTTACTCTGAATTCAGTATGGTTGTTTCTGTCTGACACTAGTTCCTTTGAGATTACTGATTCAACCAATTATAATACATTGGTTTTTATAGGTTTGCCATCTTGCCTCCTCTTGTTTCTCCATCCTTTAATCTGTACTTGCCTGTTTTTCCTATTCTGTTGCAGGAAGCTCAGCCTTAGAAATTTTCAGTTCTTTTAAAGATGTGCAAAGCATTGATTAGATTTGAAAATTACTGTTCACCACAGAGTAAAATTCACTTTTTGCTTCTTGTGTGTCTCTTTCATAAATAGAAGATCATGAAACGCACCTCACAAAACATGTCGATAAAATAACCAGCTATCTTTGTGATCTTCTCAAACCTGGTTTTCTTCCTTTTTGTTGCTGGGGAAGAAAAAAAAAATTAATTCTCATTTGCTTCAGGTAAATGTGTATGGACAGACAGTTACTGGTGAGAAACTGTAGTTATCAGATGCCAGTAGACTCCCTCTGAGATCTTTTTAAACCTGCAATACAGGTATTTTCTAACTGGCACATGATGCAAACTTCACTTCTTTGGATTAGCTCTTCTTCCTTTCTGGTAAGAGGCCTGTGTTCAAAATCTGATTCTTTTCTTCTGTTCTTCAAGCAAGTTCTTCTGAATTTCTTCATGTGTTATTCTGAAGACAATTTTGCCTTTTCCATTTTGTATCTGTTCATTCTCGGTTTTGATGAGTTCTAGTCTTTTGGATACCTTTTGTCCTTCAGTCTGCATTTCCTCATTTTTTTTTTTTATCTTGATTGTAGTTATGAATATTTTTCTGATTCTGTAATGAGGATTCTGGATTCTTAAGCTCTCTTCCTTCTCCAGGACTCAATGTGTCCTCTACTTTTTCCTCACAGGCATGGCTTTTTAACTTTTAGGCATCTTATTCACAGCTCATTCTTCCCATCTCCTGAATCAACAAACACCTGCATATCACCAGCTCTCTGTTCTCTGCCTTGCTTTATCACCATCAGAATTTCCCTATTTAAGTACGTCTAGGGCCACTCCCTCAACTAAATGTGCAATTTTTTAATCTTTGCAAAACCAATTAACCTTAGGAACTGTTTTAAAATGAGACCAAGAGTTTGTCATTAAAGAAACATTTTATTAGCTACCCCTAATAAAAAAGGTCATGCCTCTCATTGCAAGTCAGCCTTCAGCTTACAGCTTGTTTATTTAAATGGTGTTGTTTTATCCAGTTGGGTGCACCACTCTTTAAAACCAGTATCTGTATAACTGTTCATTCAGTTGGAGTATTTCATGGTAAGTTATTTACCTTTTTTAACCTTTTGACCTGGTCTTGTGAAAGTCTCTGTGTTCTTGATACCCATTTATTTCCAGTAGCATTTAAGAAGCACTCCAGCCCATTCAGGTCAGCACCTTACTTTAAGATGTGGAAAAGGAATAAAGAGTTGCTGACCAGAGGAAAAAGAGTGAGAAAGGTGTGGGGGAAAAGGAAATCTAGGCATGCGCCTTCTCAGTTGGCAGCTGAAAAACAAAAGTGCACTGGGGTAGGTCAGCATGATGGGTATAGCAAATGACAGGCTATTCAGAGTTGAAGGAAAGATGATAATGAAATCTTAAATTAGAAAGTCTTCTAAAACAGGCCAAGAGAATGGGTCAAAACAAATGAGAAAAAATCACATAAATTTGGGGAAAAAGGAAGAAGAAATAGAGATTGGGAATGCAAAGTGGCAAGTACATTTTTAGAGCCTTGCCATTTTAAACATTGATACTTTATCCTGTGAACCTGTCTCCAGAGATGCCTCTATTTGTGCTGGTTTGCTACATCCAGAGATTGTCGAGTCAGTAATGTCAGGTGCTAGCTTCTGGTTTGCATATACCCAGAGGGATGAATACAGATTGATTTTTATTTTTTGTAGCCACACTTGTGAATAAGAGATGTTTGCAAGTTATTTATATTTCCACAATTCTTTTTGTGTGGTGGGTTGAATCTGTTTGGACTTCAGGGACCCACCAAAGACACTATCACTCACCTCCTCAGCTGGAGATGAGAGAGAAAATGTAATGAAAGGCTCATGGGTCAAGATAAGTTCAGGGAAAGATCATTCACCAATCAGTGCCACAGGCAAAACAAACTTTACTTAGGGAAATTAGTTGATTCATTCTGATTTGATTTATTATCAATCACATCAGAGTAGGTTAGGGAGGAATATAAAATCTTAAAAACACCCTCCCCCCATCCTTCCTGTTGTTTCCAGGCTCAACTTCTGTCTCAATTTTCTTTACCTCCTTCCTAACAGTTGCACAGAACAAAGAATGTTGGTTGTGGTTGCTTTCTCACATACTGTTTCTGTGGCAGCTTTCTCCTCATGGGAAGGGCTCCTCACAGTCTACTCTTTGCCAGAGTGGGGTCCCTCCGCTGGGAGACAATCCTTCACGAACTGTTCAGTGTGGCTCCGTTTCGTAGGATTAGTCACTGGAGGACATGGCCTTGGTCAGTGTTGTATCCATCTTGAATATGGCTGGCGAGTGCTGTGTAAGACATAGGAGGAAGCTTCTAGCAGCTCCTCTGTAGTCCCTCTGCTTTCAAAAACTTTTTAAACATACATCCAGTCTGTTATGGAAGAACAGTACTGATGTTAGAAATGACCACATAGGATCGTATAAATCTCATTCACAGTTAAAATGCTTTATTGGGACATACGAAAATCAATTATGTGAGGAGGAAATAGCATAGTGACTAATGAGCTGAGCCACTCCAGAAGATGTTGATTTCATATTTTCTACCATTTTTTTCTTTTGGGGTTGAAAACAAACTTAGGCTGCTATTTTATTTTATTTGCAATGAAAGTCTCAGGAATTAACTTTTTACGACGTGTATTACTGAAGTTTCTGCACAGTCAGCCTGTATTTCATACAGTGCTTCAATGTCATTTTGTTGACTCCAAATAGAGGTGTCCAGTCCTTCAGACAACAAACTAAATTTCCAGTACTGTTCATTTTGTTGCTAATTTGCCAAGGCTCTAAACAAGGATATGTCTGCATTGGGCTCTGTGTGTTACTTTCTAAGGACTAAGTTTTTAACTCCTGCTTCCTCTACATGTAGTTGCTCAAAAATGACTGTGTCAGAATGAGACACGTGTAATGCAGAAATGACCTGGCGGTGAATCAAACCCATTAAAATTAGAATGGGTGGATTACCTATGTGTTTTATAAATTACCTATGTGTTTTATAACCTCACAGAGGTTATCTGTATGTTTTATTTACTCAAAGAGACAGAAAAAGTAAAACAAGCAGCATAGAGCTGCAGTCTTACAAATTATTTTGTCGCTATATTGCACTGAATCTCTCAAATTGTTGTGTATCTTGCAAGACTGATTTTTTTAGCTTCTTAATCAAGTGACATCCTCGCCTTCTTAGACATTATTTTAGCTTATTCTGAGTTTTTATTTTGACAGTATTTTGCTCATCAGTAACTGCAGGTCAAGTGATAGTTTATCTTAAAATGTTCTCACCTTGGGTGTAACACTAAATCTAATTTTGTAAGGAAATCAAAGGATGTAGATACAGTGAGACTTAATTACCTCAAACTTCCTTTACCTTGTTGAGGTCAGTGTACTGATTTTAGTTGGACTAGAATTGAATAATGACAATGAAATTCATGCTAATGTTTTCATGTTAACATATTTAATTTTCCTCTGAATATTTGACAGAGTGAGAACTTTAAGTGAGTCACATTTGTGGTTAAAAACACAGCATTAAAAATCCTAAAACAGTGCTTTAACTGGCACATTGTGCTTATATTATCGTATGCTTCAGGATAGTAAAATAATGAGGAAACTAAATAATTTTTAGTCGACAACTTACAAATGAGAAAGAATAGTCTCCTAGAAATTCCACTGAATGTAATAACATGTACTGGGAATAAATGAAACTTCGCTGAAGGATGCCTACTCTGTTTAGAAGAGATCAGCTGAGAGATATAGACTGTCACACTTAAATTACTTCTTTATTAACTTTAAATTTTATTTCATGCATTTCTCAACAGCATGAGAAGTTTATGTTACCTGACCAGGAAATGCTTTGCAAAATTCTGATGCAATGCGAAAACCATCTTTTGACATCCACAGTAGGTAGTGGCAGTGTAGGTGGTGACTTGATTTTTACTCATGTCGGTTTTCCTGAAGTGATAAGTGTTTTCCTGTCCACATGCAGTAGAAATGTGTTAGGACTTGATGAAATAGCATTAGCCCCCATGCTTGAGCAAATGTGTTTGACAGGAGATTAAGATGTGGTAAACATTACATTATTTTTATAATCTCAATATTAAAGATTTTTAGCTCTTATTTTAGCTTGGATTTGTCAATGTTTTTTTCTTTAGATAATACCTTCCAAAAATTATTCCAATTTTTGACTGAAAGACTTAAGTATTTGATGAAGTTGTACATTAAAATGCCTGGTTTTGGCTATTTATAATTTCTTCAACCGTAATGCATCTTTCTTACTCTCCATATACACCTTGGTATTGGCACTGGTTGTTAAGTGTGAAGAATCTGCCAAGTCACACTGCAGTACTCAGCCATCTTATGGCTCCTATTTCAAGAAGGAGGAAAAAAGGAAAATGCTATGTAAAATAATTACAGTATCAAGATTTAATTTCTGTTATGTGGTAATTATTGCATAAATCTACTGTAGCGGGTTGGGGATTCTCCACTAATTTTAGCAAGTAAGGTCTCGATGACATCTCGGACAAATTTGCCAGACAATGAATGGCTTAGGATACTGGATAAAAGTTTATTAACCTAACTGTATACAGACAAAGAAAAAAAGGAAACAAAAAGAATAAAACAAATAAAAACCAGCAAGTTGGTGCACACAAACCTAGAAACTGCGTCAAACATGCCATTACACTATCTGAGGAAAATACCATGGGAAGTTACTATCGTTTGGGCCTTGGGTCACGACAGAGATCTGGGCAAC